>CM054113.1:70106512-70470455 GCA_028673005.1 Tanypteryx hageni
TTCAATACCATACGAGAGAATTGGAAAGTAAAATGAAACAGAAATGATTGAATCAAGTAGGGATGTGCGCAGGTTTCCCGTGGTACAAAAGTGCTTTTCGTTAAATTCGCCGTAGTATAATCGTATGCTAATATATTTGCTTTGAAATTAGAAAATTATTTTTCCTTATATTGTGGCAACCCTGCTCTTTAGATCCGTTTTAAACATCTTCATTTCATTCTGCCATTCTATACTCGCCTTACAAACGAAATTTCTTTGAAATCCGTTCAGTCAATACCTTCGAAATTAATAGTTACAGACAAATACTAACTTTGATATTGTGGTAGCCCTCTTTAGTCGACCCGGTTGAAATATAATAATTTTGTTATTTATTTATATGAAGATTATATACATCATATTTGGTTAAAATTCATGCCGTCGGTTCTCTAGAATTACGTGTAAAAGAATTATTATTTTACTCTTTATTGTGGTAGCCCTGCTCTTTAGCTCCATTTTAAACATCTTGATTGCATTATTGCATGTTGTACAAATCGTATATATACAATTTAATTGAAATCCGTTCAACAAATTCCTTCCAACTCTGTAATTAGTGAAAGAATTTAATTTGTGATTGTAGCACACAAGTTTGGCTGATTCAGTTTAAATATGCTATTATGGTTTTCTATATATGTGTACATTACCAATATTAAATTTGGTTAAAATTGATGCAGACATTTCAACACAAATACGTATGTGTAAAAAAGAATGTTTATTATTTCTTGTATTATTATTATTATATATCCATACTAAACATCTTGATTTTGTTTTTTATGTTACACGCCTCCTTCATTCAAAATTTCATTGAAATCGGTTCAGCCAATTCCTTCCAAATTCGCAATTACCGAATTACTTTACTTACTTTGCAATTTTGACGCCCCTGCTTAGTTGATCTGGTCCAAATGTCATTTTGGCCATTAATTTATGTGAATATTGTGTGTACCAAATTTTGTTGAAATCGGTTCAGCCAATTCTTCCCTGATATATGCGTACGGACAGACGGACATCACGAAGATAATAGTGCTTTTCAGCAATGACGAAAAGCACTAAAAATGCCTGGGAATTCTTTAAAGCTTTAGGGATCCATGCTATAGTTTCAGATGATGACCCGAAAATTAAACACCTGTTTTCTGCATTTATTTGTGCTAAAGAAGTTAATATTTCGTAACATGCAACTGGATCAATCTGCTTCTTGTAGATATCGCTTTCTGGCTTGGAGGATTGGGTTGGACCTGGAGACCGCCCACTTAATCTCTATCTAGAAGACACACCTGCGATGGTCCCAGGTGCTCCCATATCTAGAAGGCTTCTCGATGAGTTTCGTGGACCACAGCTGGAAGGTTTTACAATGAATCTCTCTGAGAGTGAACTCGCAAGAATTGAATATGGAGTGGCTTTCCTGGAAGTCGTGGATCCTTCTCCTTCAGCGACACAACAATCACTCCTCCGTGCCAGAATTACCCAGGTGAAAAAATATGATATGGTTATCCTATTGGGTGTGATAAAAGCTTTTTATTAATGAAAAAATTTCTTATATATTCTCCATTTGAAGTGCAAATTATTTTCTCCATTCTTTGCCATACATTTTAGCAATAATGATAGCAGAAATTGTCACTTTAATAACTACCCAGCTCACTTTGTAAATAAAATCGTATAGATTATGTTGGTAATTCAACTAATTTGCCTGTAGGAGTTACATAGATCATCCAGTAACTCAATTTCATGGAACCATGCATTTGTGGAAAAATTATAGTTAACCGAGCCTTTATATAAATTTAACCTCTCTAAGGAAAAATAGAACAGATCCCACAAATCAGTAAAAGAGTAATTTTTCGTGGAAATATATGAGACTTCTAAAAATAATCTAATATTCCCACAGACCATCACAGAATCTTTCTTTCACATCTTTCTTAATTCTATCATGTAAATTGGATTTTCTTTTACAAATATCTGCTTTTTAAATTTAGGTACGTGTGCCCCTGTCGTGCCTACCCCGAGAAACAAACAGTCTATCAACGCAAGATGACAATCAACTCCCAAACACTAACTCATGCTACTTCGAGGGAAGCTTCTACAATGAAGGAGACCAGTGGATCCCTAATCGAGATTCCTGCATGATGTGCAGTTGTCACCACAGGCAGGTCAAGTGTGACCCAGTCTTATGTCCACCGCCTTCTTGTCCTCGTGGAGTCACTCCTGTGAAGAGGCCGGGTGATTGTTGTCCCTCCTGTACCAGTAAGTCTAAATTTTCTTTTTAATTGCAGAGTGGTTTGAGAAAGCATGACAAGATGAAATTGAGTTGCTTATAGATTTTTGAATGTTGTAGTCTTAATTTGGAATATCCCATGTCATGCTGCTAATCAGATATATAATTATTAGGAACATCAAGTTTTAGCCAGTGCAAAACAAAAAGAATACTAAAATAACAGTAATCACATTTGTTCAAATTTTATTAAAATCTGTTTATTTCACAAAAGTCTTTCATTTTTTCCTGTCATTTTCCTGAGCAGCTTCATGATAACAAAACCTAATATTTTCATTTTGAATATCTTCTTTTAATTCAATTTTGAAAAAATTCTCAGAATTGGTCAGTTTTGCTCAAAATTGAAATATAAAAAGAAATACAAGCTTCACACATATGTTAAAGTATATTTCATTATCTCATCGCAATAAATCATTATGCTTTTCAGATTCAACAGGCTCACATGAGAGCAACACCAGTGAGACTCGAGGCTGTTACCTTGCTAAACAATTCTACAAGGCTGGCACTAGTTGGCACCCTTATGTACCTCCATATGGATTTGACAGCTGTGCTATTTGCACTTGTGATGTGAGTTTACATACAAACTTTAATATTTAATTTGTTGTGATGATCTCATGATAGTCATTCTCTTTAATTACCAGTTTTATTTTGCATTTGATGTCCAAAAAGCTTTTTATATAGATATTGGTGCAAAATGCATATTCTAATAAAAATTGTTTATTTTCATTACTATCAATTAAATACAGTACCAGGGCTGGCTCAACCATATAGGGAATTGCCTAGGGGGTTTTACATAGTAATTTTTATTTTTTATTTTCTTTATTTTTTGATCATACACAAAAATGTAAATTTACTTTATTGTTACAATCAGAATCTGAATATGATTCTATGAATCTTACAATTGTTTTTTTTTAGTGTGCTATTTCGATCTATTGCCTAGGATGCCAAAATATCTTGAGCCACCATTATACAGCACATTCAGCTTGCTCAGCCAAATATTTCAATAAACTTACATCTAGGACATCAGTAAATAATTTTTCCATAAGAATAATACCCTCTAAATTCATTTTTACATTTTTAAGCTATTAGGCTCTTGCATTAAAGGTCAAATATAATTTTTCTCAGGCTCAAACATTGGAGGTAAGGTGTCCAAGGATGCAGTGCCCTCCTTTGAGATGTCCTGAGAGGGAGGCATTTCGACCAGACAAGAAAGCATGCTGCAAGGAGTGCCCACCATCATCTTCTTCTCCATCGCACGATGTCAATCAGCTCAAGGACCAGGGAACCCCTCGCAGTGCAGAGGAAATCATGGCAGCTGGTGGTTGTCGTTTCACGATTGGAGGTCCTTTTGAAAATGGGAGGGAGTGGCATCCAAGGATTCATCCACATGGAGAGGAGAAGTGCGTCAAGTGTCGCTGCAAGGTAAGAAATGCAAACAATCCCTTAAACAGGGAGGGTGTCTCTTTTTTCCAGCATTACAATTCAACAAAAATATTTTGTTAAATATTTATCATAAGATATTGATTCATGACTCTTTTGCTGATGCCTCTTCAGTTCAGCCCCAGAGTAGATTACCCGAGCATACCCCTCTCTTGCTGTGGTACTAGTAACAACTGGGTATTATTGTACTAATGTGCCACTACAAGCAAAGCACTGTTTGGCTAATTTTTACAACAAAATGTTTTTGATTTTGTCACATTGGGATTTTTTCAAGCACCAATTTAATCTCAATCTGCTATCCGGAGATTTTTAGTATACTTTTCCAAAATAATAATTTTGAATGGATTCTATTTATTTCAATTTGCATTTTGCATCTGAAAATTTTTCTTCTTTTTTAGGATGGTAAGGTGAAATGTGATCGCAAGAGATGTCCTCGCTCGGCTTGCAAACGACGCTCTGCCCAAGAGAAGGATATCGGAGATGAGTGCTGTACCCAATGCCGCAGAAACCGATCTTCGGCAAGGGGTCACCGGAAAGGTCATGCAATGGCTCATGCCAAGAGTTGAATTGATGGGCTAGGAAATAGGTCTGCATGAGAGGCCAAATTTGTGCCATTGATCTGGACAGCAAGTCCTAAAATTTCTTGTCCCCCTGACTCAAAGCCATCGAATGTAATTGGACCTTGATTTTAAAGTTGAGGGTTAGAAATTGGCGTAATGAGTGAGGAATGTGTATTCAACCAAAGAAGACTGAACTGTAGGTCAAACTTGGAAACAGCATTTCATGAAGAGATGAAAGCGTGTATTTATTTATACATATATATATTTTTTGTTTATTATATAAGTGTGCCATTTTCTCCTGCTTATAATTCTCCTTTCAAAAAAAAGCCAGTTGAATAGGTTTTTGATGAAAAGGTTTAAAGGAGAATGTCTTGGTGAGGAGAAAGGACTGGACTGTAATATTTATTCTATCTTCAATTTGTGGAATCTTTCCATTGAATCCTTTGCTGAATTATTCTTTGGCAAACTTGCACATCAATATTAGCAAACTAAAATTCACCGTTGTTACTTGTAGCACTTATATAAGTACTTAAAACGTACTTTTTGCCACAATTTCTAGCTAACAACTATTTAGACATTGACATTATTATTATTCATTGTCATTTAACACTTTGTCGAATGGAGAATCTCATTTTAGTATATTTGAATTGCATACATTATAAAAGGACTTGAACTGTCGATGAAGCTTTGCAAATCAAAGCTTATTATGTGCAATTCAAGGTACTGAGGATGCATTGCCAGCTTCTTTTGGCTGGATGATCATCAACTTAAAGAAAAGAAGGAAATGGTTGAAACAGTGCAATTGACTGATTTACTTAAAAGTTTTTGCCCAAAAGACAAGTAAGAAACCTTCGTGAAGGAAGTAGTGGAAAGTGAATGGAATCGCCATTTCCTAGCAATCAATATTTCAATAATGTATTAACCGTTGTAGATATTTTATGTTTGTGTACTGTTGATCACTGTACCTGTAATCCTAGATGGAGGTGTAAATGGACTGATATTTTAGTGTACATTTCTATGAATGCATGTAAAATTCTGTGTATGATTGTTTGCAAATAATGTTTCATTTCTGTACAGTTAATTCGAGAACAAATTCAAGCCATAAACTTAATCAAATTGAGATGAAGCCTATTTAAATAGCTTGCTTATCCTATCATCTTATCATAATGATTATGTTATAAACTGTAAGTAACCCTGCAACATATCAACTACTGATGTAACCAACTTAATCATTTCATAAATCTGCTTTAATTTATATATTTTAACAAGTTCGTTAACATGGTAGGACAAAAGGTAACCAAACTTACATAGGTTTTCTATGAACTACCATTTATTTCTCCCAATTATTTGAGGCCAACTATGTATGTTAATGTATCTTTAGGCACAGGTAATTACTACAAATATTTATGATCAACTCCTGAAAAAAACACTGTAATTTAAAATTTTCTTTTTCAAATATTTAATGTTTGCAGATGGCATTTCCAAATGTATGTAAATTTTCAGAAAGTCTGTCAAGATTAATATATGACCTGTGCTACTGATAAAAATTGTGGTAATGGTAATTAAAAATTAACGAGGAATCCTATGAACAAAAAATAACCCTTTTAACAATTTCTTATTTAGGCTATTTTGCTAATGAGGCTATGAGCTGCTTTTGCTTTATGAGTAAAAGCAAAAGTATGCAGGCTGTGATGACAATGGTATTGAAGGTTGCACGAGTGTTTAATTTATAACTTTCTGATTCTCTTGTTGTCAATAGATAATATAAATTTACTTGTGTATAATAATGAAAGAAGTCATAGGCAACATTTAAAAATATCTGTTGAGAGCCAAGTTATAGTTTGAAAAATGTAATAATTCCTGGTGTAAGTGAAAACAAAATGTCTCTTTATCTTCAGAACTTGTTTGAATACAAAAGGTTGTTTAATCATCAAAAGTCATATGAAGAATCGATTTTAACTTGAACTATGTTAAAAAACTGAAGCTTCTAAATTATTTTAAAATCAATTAATAGTCAATCTATTTGGGATATTTCTTTCAGAAAAACTAAAACCTAATGGAAGAATTGGCTGGAATGCCATTGTTGTGTTTTATGTGGAAGTGCAAGGTAAAAGCTTTAAGGAAATGTTTTCTCAACTCATTCTATTACTCTGCATGTAATTAGTAAACAGATATTCTAGGATTAAATTCTAAAAAAATGTAAAGTTATGTAGGCAATGTTTTCCTGCCTAGATAAAGTTATACACATGTTGATAAACTAGTGAGCTACAATTTGCTTAAAAAACTGGTATAAGTACAGCCAAGGATATACCAAATGTTTTTACTTAAAGACGCTATCTAACTGTAAGCAAATTATGTACAAAAATGAGAGTGAAAAGTTCTTTCCATCTATAAAATTGCTTCTGAAGGAATTATTAAAATAAAATATCCATGAATGTATACCTACCTACCTCTTTTGGAAACCTGTAGTATCCTTGGCTTTTGTAGTTAATGAATATCAGAAAGGTACATTAGGCATGCTGGTATGTTTAAATGATCAATTTGTTCACTTTCTCTGTTGAAGAGCTATGGATGAAGTAAATTGAGCATTCATCCAGCAGTATATGTAAATAACCATCTTAAGCCATGAATTTCTATTTATGCTTGTAAATGGTATCTTTATTCATAAATAAATAATCATAAATACGAGACTTATTTTCATTTTCAATTTATAGCCATAACAAATAGCAAATTATGTGAAATGGAGGTCATCTAACGATGGGAATTCAGAGTTATAGTCTTATCAGAAGATAACGATTATAACGGTCATTTCAATGAACTTCCCACCTCCCACAATGTGACGTTGTAACTAAACAATTATTACAACTCCTCCCACTCCTTTCATTTTCCTAGTTTGTACACTTGTCTTACTGGCCAGCCTACCAATGATGGAATCTTGGATTCCAAAATGCGTGTTTAGGTGTTTTCTAAGGAAGTGCATATGTGTGGTTCTGCCTGAGTGAACCAACAGTCCCTGGTGTTGGGTAACTTCCCCTAAACAGGCCTGCATGTGAGTACTTCCACTCTGGTTTTAAGGAGTTTTTAAAAACTATTTCCTTAACAACATACTGGTTATATGGTCCTGGATTCTGAATGCTTAGTTAATTTCCTCTTTTGCATAAATTAGATTATTAAAAGAAGGAATGTGGTCACCATTGTCACACTACTTCGCAAGGCTACAAAATAATCAGTAGTTTGAGTTACATTAAAGGAAAACACTTATACTACTTGCCATTACCGCCCTTAGACCCAGGCAAGCAGGGCCCGTGCCCCAGGCCCTGCGCCTCAGGGGGCCCTGTGCTTTGGAGGAACCCCCTCATCATAGGCACAAAAAATTATTAAGATAAAAATGAAATATGCAGAATAAAACCAAATAATTATGAATGACCTGCACAACCAAGCGAATGTTACCCTATCTGTATGGGATGTATTGTATGGGATATGGGAACGTCTGAATACACCTAAATTAAGCCCGCCAATTGTCCTGGATTAGATGGGATAGTTCCAGATTCCGATAGCCATGGATCCCCGTATGGCGAAGTCCCGGAAAATGTTTCACATTTGCCCAACGTGTTCCGCTTGCCCCACATTTTCATCGAATCTCTTAAGTGCTCATAGATTCATCGCTCATTGTTAACTGTCACTTGAAAGTACATCGTATACTGTTGACTGAGTACATTGTCACGGATGATAAATTTAATAAGAACATAAATGGGCACTAACGTGCGCAATGACGTGTGGGCAAGAACTGACTGAACAATAAACAAATACGTAAGTACCTCTTCTCGACCCATTATTCTAAATCTTCATCGATAAATCAGTATTACTTACATGGGCCCATGAATTTTGTAATACATTTTTTAATCAAATTGTTTATATAGACGGGCCCCACAAAAAATATTTGCTCGGGGCCCTGCACACCGGCCCTGTTACGTTAACTAGCAGAGCATGTTCCTAAGAGAGAATAGTTTCAGTTCCTGACATCGTCCAGGGGGTGCCGGTGGGGTAGTGGTTAGGGCACTGGCTGCTATTCACCCGCTACTCGAAAAGGCAGCAGGCATGAATCCTGTGCAGTTTGAGGAGACCGCGCAAATTCAGCGCTCTGTCCTTCGGAAGGGACGTTAAGCTGTTGGTCCCCTTGGTGCTATTCGTTAAGAGTAGGCTAATGCTGGCATCAGGTTTCCCTCCTCCCTTGTGATTGTGTTCGGTGTGGAAGGAGTTATGGTTATAATAATCCAAGAGGTTGATTAGCCAAAAATACACACACCCGACATCGTCCATAGGTAAAACTCTTATGAATACGCCATTAAAATTTGTTGAAGCTGATACCTCACAGATCATAGAAGAGCTAGGCAGAGTAAAATATGATTTTTTTAATTTTTGTTAAAAAATCTTTGTAGAAACCAATGTGCACACAATACGTTGCGGTATTTTTTAAACATTCCTCAATTCTTATTTCTGGAACTATATGTCGTCGTTTCCTCGCACTGGCTTTTTGTGGTAAATGCTGTTATCTATCCAAATAAAATTTTCCATCATGCCATATGGGTTATACTCATAACAGAGAGAAGGAGAAAAAAGGTTTTTAAAATTTTTTTTCCTCAAATCAATCTTTGCAAACTATGTAGATAAAAGAACCGTAATCGCGAATCATTTGAATGTCTTTGCTACTCAGCCATGTATTTTCCTTTTTCCTCCTGACTTTCATTTATTCTTTGCTTCTTTTCTCTCTGCCTTTTTAAGCTCATTTTAAAAAATGTAAAAAAACAAGCAATTGTTATCGCTTTGTCATCTGTCCATCTGTTCACATCCACCTTTTTTGTTTTAAGAGATATTTGGGGAATTCTTTTTGAATTAGATAGGTAGTTATTATCAAGCTTTGAATTTTCCACCGATTGCATTTTTCCCAATAGTTTATAAAATTTCCGCTAGACAGTTTCAAAGTTGGATAATTAAATATTTTGAAATGGTATTGTAGGCAAACTACTGAAGCAAGAGGGGTGAAGTTTTCACAGATGGGAATGTCTAGTGAGGATCTACATTCCAACGGCGTGTGTTGGAATGTATGTACCTTACATTCTATTGGTTTTCCTTAATTGTTTGTTAGACATTAATAATGCATGCTTTCTATGTATTTGATAGGAAACTAATAAGGAAGTAATTTCTTGTATAGTTAACTGCCGAAATATAAATCATCAATTCATTTCCATGTTCCTTTTCACGAATATTTTAAAAAAATATCGATCTATTGTACACTTACAAGATTCTGAGGCTGTCCTGTTATTTTCAATAATACATTTTAATATTATTAAATATAGGTATTTCTAGGGTTACCAACTGTAAGACCTTCTTGACCCGAAGGTTTTAGTCTGCAACCCGGAGAATTTGAAGGAATACGCTTGTTTTTCTTTTTTACGAGTTTTCAGTTGTTCACTAGTTGTTAATTAATTAGTAAGATAAGTCATGACTTGCAGGCAACATGTTGACCATGAAAGATCTTGATGCTACCCACAAGGCAGATAGTTTTAAGTAGTATTAGACATTTGCTGACTTGAGTGTTATGAAATGTTCAGTGACATTATTTCTAATCCCTTTCGATGTGATACAGCTAGTCGTATTTCATGTTTTCAAGTATAGCATTACTTTTTAAGAAAAAGCACTTCTAAAATATGCCTTTCCTAGACTGATTTTTTTTTATTTTGATGTATTTACGTAAATCTGACTTGTAGTATGAAAATTATGAAATCAAGTTTGTTTAATTCTGGCAAAGATTTGAAAAACAGTATGTGGCAAGCTTTGATGAAATATATTTCTTCATACAACAAGCTAGCTGATAAAATTAGTTGTCACATTTCACAAGAATTCTATAAAATAAATTAACTTGTTTTTCTGTAATAATATTGTTTAGATATATTCCATTTTTTTCAATATTTTTGCATGTTGAAATGAATGATTATAATGTAAGTTGCCTGTGCCTTGAAATTTTTTAGTTGAAATTGCCTGCTAACCTTAAAAGGTTGGATAAATCTGGTTTAGCCTCTTGCAAATTAGTAAAAATTTGCTAATTGTTGTTGACATAAGTTATACTGGGTGTCTTGGAGCTTATACTTTTTCTGCCTTCTGATTTTCAAGGCAACCTAAATCAAATGAATTTTTGTTCAATAGGGTATAATTTAATATCTTATTATATAATAAGCTACGTTTGTCCCTCATACTCTACTGTGGTGCCGTTCTTAAAAAGGCT
This sequence comes from Tanypteryx hageni, assembly GCA_028673005.1. Classification (NCBI taxonomy): domain Eukaryota; kingdom Metazoa; phylum Arthropoda; class Insecta; order Odonata; family Petaluridae; genus Tanypteryx; species Tanypteryx hageni. The sequence continues at coordinate 70,117,095 of CM054113.1, forward strand.
TTATAAAAGATCGGGAGAATCGAGAACTATTTACGACTGACTGTAGTGCTATTTTAACAAACTTTCCGAGTAGGCAGAAAATAGATATTTGGTAGGAATGTTTGAGTCTTATAGTAAAAGCCATATAAGATAAAAATATCCTCAAAAAACACCCAAGTTCGACTCTAGTAGATAATTTTTATTTTCCATAAGATAACACGTAAAAATCGATTTTTCAACTTGTATACTTCTACTCTTTTGCAAATTAAAATTAGAAATAATTGACTTATGATCTTCACACCTGGACCACTTTAAGAAAAATAAATAACTTTGTATTGGCACATTTTGCCTACGATTCAAAATCGCTCAAGTTATGCATTTAAATCATATTTATTGGAAAAATTTAAGGTTTTTAACGATATGTTACCTTGCCGACTGTGACATTGTTAAACCTCGAGATTGTGTTGTCTCAATCCTTGTACTTTATGCATAAGGAAAGCGTGCTTTGGATGTTTTAATATGCAAGACAGAAAGAAAAGAGAGAGAACAGGAGTGAGAGATAGGGAGACAGAGAAAAAGGGAGAGATAATGTTCTTTATTAGGGCGAGATTTAAACTAGGAAGTATATTTTCCCAGAGAGGGGGAGATATATATATATATATATATATATATATATATATATATATATATATATATATATATATATATATCTATATATATATATTATCAAGATATAAAGAGGACAGCGGAAAATAGGAGTATATGGAGAACCAGGTTTAACCATGAATAATCACGGACCTGTCTACGGACAGACTACCTATGATGATGATGATATATATATATAGGTCTACCGTGATCAAAAGAACATTTTGGGTGTACTGTGGGTGTGGCTTAATCCCTCACTCCACTTGCCACCCTCCCCTCTCGCTCTTCCTTTTTGCACAGGCTATTGCTGTGTCGGTCCTTTTCTAACTACAATTTTGCCAAATAGCAAAACTTCATCTAGGCAGTCAACTGTAAACAGTGAGAACTGACAACCTGAGGAGGAGAAGGATGGGCTAGCAGTGGGGTAGGGGTAGTCAAGATGACAGAGGAAACTTCCCTTCTGTGTGCGGCCAAAATCCATGCATGCTCATATGAATGTGACAGACCTATAGTAAGGAAGGGAGACAGAAAGAGGGAGAGAGATAGATGGCATGATTGGTAGGAAGTAAGGGAGGAAGGATGGGTTTGATGTGGAAAAGGGGAGGAGGAATAATTTTAGAATTGCCATATGAGGGTGTCTTGAAATAGGACAAAGAAGGGATTAGAAGAAGAGCTCCAAGTGATCCTGAAGTTGGCCATTTCTTACTCGTTTCCATTGGAAAAATGGTAATCTGTCAGAATTCTCCATTTTATGTGTCCACTGAAGACATTTAGCAGCCTGATGGAGGAGATGGGATATGGCGGTCGTTCTTCGTGGATTATGTATATATATATAATATATATACACTAGTAGTTGGTGCTTGCATTCTGCAAGCATATCATCTCAACATAAAAAAACATTCTTTTTTCATATTTCATCATTACAAATATTTTTTTATTTCTAAATATTTCACCTCCGGAGCGATTTTCGTTTTTCCCTTGTGTAAAAATAATAGACTAAAACAATCCCAAAACTTTGCAATTTTAAGAATTTTATACTTTCTCCATTATGGGGTACTAATGCTACACATTTCTGCCAAATTTTAAAGTTGTAGTACTTCTAGAAGTAAAAAAATATTTTTCCAATTGTCTAAATTTTTAACATTTTTAACGGCCGCCGCAATATGTTTATGGAGAGATTTAAATGTTTATTTGCGCAAATACATTACTCTGCACATAACTTGAAAATTTCAGCTTCCTAGCTCATACCGTACAAACTACAACGTTTCATTTGTTATTTGTCCATACAACTACAAAAAATTTAATAATTTCAAATATCCTTTCCATAACAAAACACCAATGAAGCTTCTCTTTATCAATCATTTTCTCTGTTTTATGGTCAGTTGTACAATTTAAATATAAACTTCTTTTAAGATCTATCCATTTTCTAAAATTTGTCAAATGAACAGAGCAAATCTCATGAGCGCTTCAAGTCTTGGACAAGTTTTGCCAATTGGAATAGCCTTCAAATATTAATTGACTAATAGTATTATCATTTCCCATAGAAAAGTTTACAGCAAAAACAAAACATGTGATTGCTCTTAATAGAATAAACGAGCCAATTCTTTGGTATTGTTTCCTTGTTACTAAGTTTCCTTAAATAATAATTACTGCTAAATTTTCTACCACTTTTGTGTTTCGGAAATGAGAAATTCTTAATCTGTCCAGGACCTTGCTCAATGATAATTTTTCTAATTTTATCGTAAATTTTAGGCCAAGTTGCTGCATCGCTTAGAGTAAATTGAGAGCGATTGTCATAGGCAAATGATTTTTTTGGCTCGTTCTGAAACTCCAAACTTTAAACAGGGCTATTAAGGCAGGAACAATCTTCCTTATGTTCTTCTAACTCTTCATCTTCCACCAGTCGAAAAGCAGGAGTTTCACCCACTGCTTTAAAATATTTATTTAATCCGCCTTTCTGTTTTTTCTATTTCCAATTCTTTCTCAGCTTTTCTCTTCCTATTTTGTAAAACCGGTCAATTTATTTTTCTTATTCATTGTTGTTGGGGTTTAAAGTAAAACTTCTAAAATCTGCAACTGAAACAAAACCACGATTTTTAACTTCAATGCAACACTAATCCAAAACCTTTACGATCATTTTGAATTGTATGGTGAAAATATTTCAAATAATTATTATTTAACTAGAGAAAGCTATAATTTAGTGTGAATTAAAGATAATGATGTTAATAATATAATCACTACTAGATATTTAACAATATCCCTTCAGGAATAACATGGATGAAGTCAAATTTTACCTATATTAATCCTACTGAATTATTTGAAATTGCCTCATGGAAAAATATTAAATGTACTAATGTTGAAGCTGTTATGGAGGTAAGTATTACAGTAAAAGCTTTGTTATCTGGCACCTAAATATTCTGAAAACTTGAATAAACGATATTTCCAAACCAGAAGTTTTCGGAGCTTTGCCACTTGGCAGCATTTGAAATGTAAACAGTTCACTATTGTGATTCGATCATTCCAGTTGACTTGTGAGAGATTAATACTTTACCTGCTGTTTATATGTTCAAAATTTACCCATCCAAGCAAAATGGCTTTGAATAATGCATCTATATATAAGTGCAAGACAAAAAAGAAAGTTGTGTTGAGGCTTAACCAAAAAATAAACATTATTAGGAGTTTGGAAAAAGGTGAAAATCGGAAAGTGTTGCCTAAAATTATCGTAGGATTTTTTGAGAAATTACGTAATCTTAATGGAACTGGGATTTAGTTTGGATTCTTTTGCTTATCTAAACGACTATATAGATGTAGAGTAAGAGAGAGGGGGTGTGGGGAGGGAGATAGGAAGGAAGGGATATAGAATAGAAGTTACATAGCGAGTAAGGGAGGTATAGAATTTGAAAAGGATGGGAGGAAAGAGATAAAGAAGGAGACAGAGAAAAAGAGGTAGAGCTATGGATTGGGACAGGAAGGAATGAGAGAGGGGGAGGGGAAGAAAATAGGCAGATGGAGGTAGAGAAAGAGGGAAGAAAAGAGAGAGGAATGGATTTATTTATTATTTCTTCATTTTTGACAAGGGGATCATCATTGGAGAAAACAAGAATGAGAAAGAAATTCTCCCGAATCTCTATTTTGGTCAATTTTATACCGGCTCTTACTCAGTAATTACATCTGTTTGTGAATTTGTCAAACTCCGTCTCAATTTATCGGAATAAGCAGCTGAACTCTAGTCGGTTGCTGTAAATTGCCTACACTCCAGGGGAAAACAGAGTTTGTCCAGGTTTGGCTGATGTGAAATCTGGTCACTTTATGCATACATAAATAAAAGATTTTGAAGTGAAGTTCATTACAGTATCTTTTTAGTGAAATATGATTAAATTGTATTTGGTTTGCTTGTCCTATAGTACATACTCAGTACAGGTTGGTTTCAATATAGTTGACATATCCAAAATTCTAGTTTCACTATTGTTATCAGTTAGTGAATCCAAGGTATATAGGCAGCTCAGATAACCGGAGAATTTGATTATCCGGAGCTCCAAATCCCTGTCCGTGCCGGATAACAAAGTTTTTACTGTAAGGCAACATCGTATTTTTTCACTTTATTTCCAAAAGGTTTGCCGATATTTTCGTAGCTCTTTTGTTTATCTCGATATCACATATGGTTCGATTCTATCGTATATAACCTCACATGTGTTCTTGTATAATATGGACCTTCCCATTACCATTTCATGTGTTTTTATTTACTCCAATATTGGGTGCTATGCTTTCTTTAATTAAGTTAAACATAAACCTTGTATGTGCACGTACTAACAGGCAAGAGGTGAATCAGCATGTCGTAAAACATGGTAGTCCACATACTAATATGCAACAGTCAAAGTTTGCTGCACGTTAAAGCTGCAAGAGGTGGATTTTTCTTGTCTGGGACGGCTGCATAGCGCTAGTGCTCTTATGACCACACTCAGTTGGTGTTCTGGTCCTGCTATGGCGGGGAGTCAAGTTGATGAGGAGGAAGCAACCTCATTTGGCTCCGGGATGAAGTCGTCATTATCAGGTAATGAAATCTTAGGACATTTTTATTTTGAATTAACGTCGAATTATTGTAATCGGTTTGTTCAGAATTATTTTACTGTGAACAAGAATGCGGGATTGACTTCTTGGTTTTATTTTTCGTATCGCTAAAACTTGATTTATTCCTAGTTAAGGACGCGTGGTATCGGATGTCCGCTATCGCATTAATGTTTAATTTGGCCTATATCGGATTGGCTCTTTTGAGTAAAAGTCTTCTGCTATTATCTCGGAAGCTTGTGGTGAGCATTCTCACTGCATTTTAATGAAAAAGTATATTTGTTCATGTACCCATGCATTAGTTTTTGGGATACTTTATTTTTATCATATTTACCAGAAATTTGCCACTTGTAGATTTTCACAATGTCAGCATAACATTAATTTGAGAGGAGCGTTGTACAGGTGATTTTCTTAATTCCACCATTGCCTAAAAATTGGCAAGTATATGCATGCACAAAAGTTGCTCGGCAGGCTTCAAGATAAATGTTTTGAAATATACAGAAAAGCTGCACTATGGGCATTTCTCAGGTTTAATTATTTTAAAGATATGTTTAGAATATGGGCTGTGGGTTTTACATGAGCATCAAAATTATTAAAATTTTAGGATAATTGGGGCAATAAGAGAAATTCATAAATGATGAAATAGTTTAATTCCTTTTTTCTGCATTTTGTCAGATGAATAATAGATTGTCTCTGTTAAATTTGTGGAAGTGCTTTGGGAAGGCAATTTATGAAATTTTCCAAGGTTTTTATCAGTGATAGTTAGGTGAATACTTACAGTTCATGCAAATTTTTAGGAATCTGTTATGTAATGATAGTGATAGTTGTGATAGGCATTTCTATTTTATTCAGCATATTTCCTTTGGTGGTAGATTACTTATCAGTTAAACATAATAAAAGTGAATTAATATGGTAGCTCCAGTTTTCCATGCGCAAAAAATTTCAATTTATTTTTTCGAATGTCATTCTAGTTGTGCACCATCTGACCTTATAATATTGCCAGAAAGTTGGGTCCAATTAAAACAGCCAGATATGATTATGGTTTCTTAGAGCAATAAACTAGTGTGTGATCACTTAAGTAGATTCCCCTTTCCTCTCAGTAACATAGAAGATCATATATCTGAAGATCCAAATGATGAAAATGTTCAAACAATGAAAGAAATGATGCCAAGGAAATATTGAATTTTTGATTTATCAATTTATTTTCTAACCAGTAGTAATTGAACTAACAAGGGAAGGACCCGTACGTGGGGTCACGAACTTTGCTGAAACTTGGTAGGTACGTAGCGCTAGACGTCAGGATCACAACCAACCCCCTTTTGGACGTATATGATCTGTAGTTTTTATGCAAATTGCGTTTAAAGTTTGCAATTTTGCGACGCGCACGATCAAGTTACTTACGACAGCATAGATCTTCATCGTAATCCGTAGCTTAGCGCTAGGGAGTTGGGCCAGCGTTTTCAAGATCCGGGGTTCGTTGCCGGTTTTGGTCGCTTTTTTTTCCTCGCTTATTTTATTATTCCTGTTTTCCTTTTTCGCGGTGAAGTTTTACTCAGTATCAACAATCATTTTTTTTCTTCACTACATTTTTGTTCTCGGAATTTTTCACATTCTCTTGTTCACCACACGGCAGACATGCTAGACTTTACTGTCAGATCAGATCTTCTTTCATTTATCTCTGTATACATTTTAACTAATATTTATATTCATAGTACATGGTAAAATATCCATAAAATATTTTTGCGAACACTGAAATCAATGGTTTTAAAGATCCGTAATTGGCGAAAAATATATCAGCCATAGAATCATTGCCAATCTTTTAAGAATATCAATTGGTGAAGACAGTCCTAGATATATCCATTCTTTTTCCTGATCCTTGGCTCATATTGTTCGTCATACTTTCGTGATGATCTGCCTTGGATTCTTACGAGTGGACTGCAAAATCGTCCTTCATGCTTGCTCTCACTAAGAAGGCTTTTTCTTGTTTGGTTGTCTCATTTGATCCAATATTTTAGGTGCTTTGATGGACAATTTTTGATATTTAAAAAGTATAAAATGAATTCAAGATTGAAAATATTTTGGTTGGAACACATCTTTGCTTTTAATATGGAAGTCAACGATGTTCTAAGAATTTTCCTGTAGCAAGCGATTTTCAGGAGTGCATGTCATTCATTGAAAGAGAGTTGCCTGTACTATAAGATTATGAGATAGCATCTATAATCAAATAAAAAATCTTAGTGATGATAATGTCTTTAGGTGCAAGTAATGTTTGAAAAATTAACTTAATTTATAACCAAGAAGACAGCAGCATCAAACAGGTATATCAGAGTGAGAATAACTACAGCATAGGAGGCATTTTATGAGTTGACAAGGGATGGTTTGAATAAATATTAAAATGGTATTGATAAAAAAAATATGTGGAGTGTAGTATAACACAACATGGGATATAAGGAAAGATGATTGTTCAGAAGTGATAGTGTCAGTTTTTACCACATGAAGAGCAATATCGCAGTTTTGTTGTATCGAAAGCTCTACCAAGGCCGTCTCGAAATACAGGCCTGCTACTAGGATTTGTGACGTCACGCGAGTGATCTGACTAAGCGGGAATATGGCGGCACGATCATCCAAATATAGTACATATTCTAGCGTTTATCACAACATATAAGTATATATTGTGATAAACGCTGAAATTTACCAGAAGTCTTTAATTATTTTCAGAATACAGGATAAAAACTGATTAATAATTTCGTAAATAAAAATCACAAAAATAAGCAATGAGTGTACTTAACTTACGTTTAGTGCCACTCTTTTCCCTCTTTATTGCATCAGTTTTATTTTTACAATAGTTATTTAGTAAAATATTGCTCATGGTTTCAACACAAATTTTTACCAGCTTTTTAATTGGCACTCCACAACTACAAACACTTGACATATCTAAGCACATATTTTTCATTTTGAACATCGACAAATTTACCAAAAAATTTTTTTATTGTTACAATCAATAAATTTCGTTTCGTATTCCTCACTTATTAACAATGCAAAAACACCAAATGTAATAAGACAAATATCCACAACAAATTTCGAAGGCCACATTAATCGTCCTCTGTCTAAAAACTCCAAATATTCGGAATATTTTATATTCACATTGCATCTCTACAACCATTTCTCTATCAATGAAGAACACTGATTTGCATTCACAACAATTAATTTTCTTCTTTATCTGTTTGGAAACATAAACAGCTATGAACACCATCACTTGCATTGAGTCCTCAGATGATGTCACCCTCTTTCATAAGAATATCAGAAAAAAATCTGGAAATTCTTCATCATTTACATCATCAGAGCACTGAACCAAAAATGTTTTTAATGGTAACTCGCCAAGCATAGCAGATTTTATTTTTAGAATACTAATGATTTTCAGTTTTTTTTCAGTTTCTAATACTTGCTTTATACCAACATTATAGTTCCCACCATTCATGCTGCGATATTGGCCAAACCTGTATTCCAGCTGATCAGTCTGGAATTTCCCCAATAGAACATATTTAGCAGGAAAATTAAGAAGCAAATGGCAGGAGATATCTATCAAACATTGGCCGGTATGCCTCAGTGCTATATATGTATCATTAGACAATTTTCCAAGACAAGAAGATCCCAGATGGGATTCCTTGGCATGCCACTCATCTAACCACAAACAAAACTTTTTAAGAAATTCTAAACTTGAATCATCAACACTGTGAATTGGATGGCAAAATGTTTCTCTTAAGTGGACACCTTTGAAAGGATGTTTGACATTCACTATTTTCCACCAGCACAATATAATCTCCATAAAGCTTTTTGTTTCAAGGAAACCATCCCCAAATTCACTTGAAAAATGTTCCAAAGCAGCAATATTCTTTTCATCAAAAAACTTAACTGCAGCATACACATTCTGCCTTTCCAAGGGGGATTGATATAAAACTTTCTGAGATAAGGCAGGAGCAGTTTTTATATTTTCAACCAACTCTTTATTATAAATCATTTTAAGATGTTGCACAGTTGGCTTCAATAACTGAGTGGCATCATTAAAAGATGGAACATAAAATGTTTGATTTGTTTTCCACTGATTAAGCCAGTTATTTCTAATCGATTTCAAAAGGTGGACAGTGTCAAATACAATGAATACCTTATGATCCTTATCCATAGGATTTACAAAACTTGTACCTAAAGTCCCTCCACACAACATCTGAAACATGGTTCTATTTACTCTATTATTATCTGAGATTAATGATACAATTCTATAACCAATCTTGCCCACAATCTGCAACACTTCTGTTACCAATTCCTTTAAATGGTGTGCTGTAAGTTTTTTTACAGGATAGACAGCTATTACATCCTTATTTTTAGAGAGCACAGATGACAGCATAAAGCACTGAAGTGTTGTTGCTTTACCTTGATTGTCAGATGCTTTGCCCAAAACTTTCCCTCCAACATAAGACAGGCCTGGCTTCACATAAATTTCATCTAACATGATGGAGATAAGGTTTTCACTAGCATCAAGCAGTTTGAATTTTTCAGATAAATAACTTACATGTGCATTGTTTTTCCCAACTTTCCAACCCCCAAGTTTGAACCCAATTGTCTCATGTAAGAAACAGATGGAAGAAGAATGACTTTTGACTGGCAGATGAAATTGTAAGCAGCTGGATAACAAAAATAAACAGTGCAGCACCAGACTAAAAAAGGGGAAGAATATTTCGGCTTTTTAGAATTTAAAAGCTGCAATTGTTCTATACAAAATTTCAAATTGGAATTTTTATCTGAAAACTCTTCCACAGATGAAATTAATAACTGTAAAGCCATTTCAATCTTTGTAGATGCATCATTATGTTCATATGAAAATAAATGACTTAGCAAAGACTCAAATTTTGTCCACCTATCACATAAGGAAGATTTCCCCAAAACCCAGTCTAATTTCATTTTAGGCAGACGAACATTATTATGCCAAACAGATACACTTAAATCATGAAAAAATTTAACACAAAATTATTTTTGGATAACCAACGAAACACATTTTTCCTAAAATTAAGCAATCACGTTCATTAAGGACTAACCAACCTGAAGTTAAACGCATTTTATAGCCATTCTGTAAACATGCAAATGACTTAATGGTGTCTTCTTCACACCACTGGCTAAATTTCCTTTCTTCAGCCAGTTTTGCTTCAGCTACCTTGTCTTCTGGGCGTCATCTGGGTTGACTTGGTTCCGAAGATAAATATGATGGCTGACCTTCGAAAATTGTAGGGTAAGCATCATTCTTCAAAGCTAAGTGTTTCCTAGGAACAACAAGCTCACTGCCGTCATCCCGTTTCATCCTGTCTTAGCGAATAACAAAGTTCTCCGAAAAATGTTTTACACAAACAACAGCTGTGTTACTAGGACTGAAGTCCTTTCTATGGATGTTGTGTAATCACTTGGCTCTTCACACTGGATCTTTCGGAAAAGAGAAGCAAGGAGTATAAGCCTGTCCATCATAGTTAGACTTACATCCAGGCAAACAGCATTTCCTTCCCATCTGAAATTTTGAGCAAATACTACATTATTCTTTTTCAACTCTTAAATGTCCTTAAAAATATTACATTAAGCATATATAATATACATTACATTAATTATATTCTAATTATATTATGCATCCACGCAAAAATCAAAAAGAGAAACATCTAGTCAACGGAATCTAATTCAAATAATATTAACTTTAATTACTTACCGTTCAGTATTTACTCCTTAATTGTAATTCTTCTCAAACTGGTGTCCAATATGGATCCAAAAACAGGAACAACTTACAACTTTTCACAGTAAACCACCAAAATTACCTTAAACACACCACTTAGCTACACGTGTTCTCCTTCAAAAGGCTTTGAAAGCATTGGTGAAACAAATGCGAGTCTGCTTGCGTTCAGATTTCTCTCGTGACGTCAGCAGGCTTTTGAGCCGCCAGTGGCAAGCCTGTACTTTGAGATGGCCTTGGCTCTACTTCCAGCAAATTGGAAATCTTTGCTTACGCTTCTTTCTTCTAATATTCTGAGCTGAAGTTATCTTTGATTGTGTAAGGCAAAATGCCATCTAAGTTATAAAGGTAATAACTCTTTTATCCAATATGGAACTTGTTATAGAGTCATTATCTACTGCATTGATTGAAAAACGATCAACAGATGCTAGTTTTGCCAAAATTTCTTCCCTACTCTCAATTTTAAGAAAAGAAGTCAATTTTGATTGCATGTTAATCTTTCTTGGCGTACAAGGTTCTTCACATGGTCTTTTTGTGCTTGTGAGTTCACTCTTCACTTCACTATGGGCACTTCTCAAATGTCTAAGCAGTCCACTGGTGGAAAATCCTTTGCACTTGATTAATTTGGGACATTTTTTATACTTGGCACCTTCCATTCCTTCCAAACAATTGAAATATTTCCAAGAGTTTGATTCACTTAATTTTTTATTGTGCAACGTGACGTTATGAGGGGCAGGAGAGAAATTTCAGAACTGCAACTGCAACTCTTACACTTAACACTGTAATAAGAAATATCAAAAAACTAATTTTTAAATTTTTATTTAAATTTAAAAAAAAGTTTAACAAACTTTAATTTCATTGATTAACCTTAATAAGAGGTCTACTAATATGAATTAAGCACTTAAAAATACATATAAATGGCTGAAGCTCAGAAATTACTATCCTTTTTGACCACTGCCAAGGGAAGACTGAAGGCTAGGAGCTAGGAAACCAGTGAAGATGGAAAATTCAAGCCTGAGGATGGTTTAATTAAATCCATAAGTTTCTTTTAAGTTGTGTATTAATGGCTGATATAACCTTAAATATAGAGGAAAACTGAAAAAGTAGCCAGTGCGCTGAAAGAATGCAACAGGGACGAAGTTCCATTATAAATTGATATATTGAAAAAATACTGAATGTAAGATGAGTCATGAGAAAAACATGAACTTTTGTACCTCAAAGAGTTTGTCAAAATATGCTCAATGTTGAAGACAAGCTGTGTAAAATGTCAACTCACACAGTGGTCTTCAGCCATTTTCATACTCCCTAAATGATTTTTTAATATGGAATACACCAATATAGTTTTTAGTTAGAGAATATGAAAAGTAATTCAGTTGAATTGTAAAGGGGAATACTATAAACATAAAATTTACGTATTATCTGTACATGAAATTCCTGTCGTAAATTCAAGGAAAGCGCAAAATCTCAGAAATGTAAAATCCGTTAAAATTTATTATTGTTCTTAAATGCCAGAACCAAAAGAAAAATGTGTAAAATCAAGGAAATCGTAAAGTCAGAGAACGTAAAATTGAAGTTTCACTATATATATTCCCACGAGAATGCAAGCATTTGAGAGTGCCCCATATAAATTTCTTCCTTATTACATTAGAAGTGAAACTAAGCCACTCCGAAACAAAGAGGAACCACGCGGATGATAAAGGCTAGAGAGCAAAATTCTGTGTGATATACCGAAATTTCCTGGGATATTCAATGTATCACCTGGGAAACGGAAGTCACTTAACCCATGGGATCCTGGGAAAGCGGGATCCTCGGATGACAAGCACTAGATTCAACCACTCACTCCAAAGTCAAGTTAATATAACCTTTTAAAAAGCGGGTCTTCCTAACCATGTTCTTAATGCAACAAATGATATCAAAAACAATTTTGATTGTTTTAAATTGTAATAAAAATCAGGCGACTTGAGTTGCATGTCAGAGGTAGTAACCAACATGGTCCTGTATAAAGAGTATATTTATATACGAGGGTCATCTCACAATTACTGGCAACACTGCTGCCATTTAGCACCCGCAGCTGGCAACCATGTAAGTTCGCATTGTTGTTCAAAGTCATTGTCGGGGAACATAACATTATTGCTTGCGTCGCTGTAGTGGATGTGTTAGTCACAGGTTTGGTGTTAATCTTGTGTGTGCAAGGCGAGCGCCATAAAAATGTTTACGAGATTGGAACAGTATTTTTTCATTAAGATTCAAGTTGCCCTTGGTCTAAATGCATGGCACTGCCACAAAGGCCTTCGTGAGGCATGTGGGGATGCAGCTCTCCCATATCATACCATCGCCTGGTTGGTACGAGCATTCCAAAGTGGCAGACAGGCGAGCATCAACTGGCAGCCAGATCACCTGTCACTGCAACAGCAACGTCACATCACTGCCGTGAGGGAATTGTTGGACATTGACCTGTGGTGGACTTGAGGCATTGGCATTGGAAACTGGCATCTCATGCTGTAATGTTCATTGCATACTGACAAGACAACTGGACATGCGCAAGGTGGCATCCCGGTGGGTGCCACACATGTTGTCTAAAATTCAGCAGTGGGTGCAGATGGAGACGGCAAGAATGCACTTGCAGCGATACAAGCGTGAAGGTGAGGCATTTCTCTGACATATTGCCACAATGGACGAAACATGGGCAAGGTCATACGAGCCCGAATTGAAAAGGCAAGCTGCAGAATGGCGGCACCCATCATCTCCACGACCCAAGAAATTCAAGTAAGAGCCAGAACAATTGAAAGTTTTATTGATTGTCACTTACGACTGGGAAGGTGTGCTTCTTGCGCATGCATTTCCTGGAGGAAGAACTGTGAATGTTGCCTACTACCGTGAATTCCTCCAAAAACACCTTTGCCCAGCAATTTGGCAAAAAAGGAAGGACCTGTTGCAGAGAAATTTAACAGTAATGGAGTGGTAAGTTCATCTTTATCAAGAATGCAGCAGTGTTGCCACTAATGGTGAGATGACCCTCATATATTCTGAAGTTACTAGTGTTACGAAGAAGAGATGTGCGATTATGCTTGAGGTGTAGAGTAGATCTATTGAGTGCCATCGAAGTATATAATAGGACAAATGTACATACGATAATTTCCAACGCATAAAATTTGACTTACGTAAGGGTTTCAAAAATTTGTTATGAACCATTTCAATGAATAAACTAGCTCGACTAACTAGCTTTCGTGGCATTGTTGAGTGCAAAGGATCTCGCCACATAGTGATGTACATTGTATGCTCCTGATGTTTCTCAGTGCTTACATACGAGGGCTGATCAAAAATATCTGGGACAGAATTTATAACAAAGTAACTACTAGATGCATCAAAGTGAAAACTATGTCGGAGATTTGGCAACATCTCCTGATGCGATATACCAGAGGAGCAGGCATTAGTATGAATCAATGGTGAGTGAGCTGTTCAACAGTGCAAGTGTGTTTTCCAGTCCGACGTAGTGCAAAATGGATGTGTTGAAGGAGCAACGTTTTTGCATCAAGTTCTGTTGTAAACTTTGTTACACTTGCACTGTTGAACAGCTCACTCACCACTGATTCATACAAACGCCTGCTCCTCTGGTATATTGCATCAGAAGATGTTGCCAAATCTCCAACATAGTTTTCACTTCAATGCATTTAGTAGTTACTTTGTTAAAAATTCTGTCCCGGATATTTTTGATCAGCCCTCGTACTTTATCTTCAAAGAAATTAAGTGAAATAAATGGCGCAATATACATTGCACAAACTCCCATATATGTACATATATACATTTGGTCGACTGTACGCTTATAAAAGAAAAATGCTTATAAAGCAAAGTTAACCTTAGTTAAGCATATATTTTAATACCATTGGTCAATATTTAGTAATTTTTGGGACATATGGCTTAGTATTATTTGTGACAGGCTGTAAGATTAGATGACTTTTAATCAAAATCCTTATAGCCATTTTGAGTAAATCAAATTTTGTTTAAAAATGTCCTAGAATAAAGTACCCTTAATTGTTGCGCAATGTCATTCATCTCTTCAGTGTCTATTATGAATGATACTATCGACAAATATGATGATAAGTTGAGCCATTTAGGCTGTAATAAGATTTTCAGTGGATCGCGGTGGAGGCGTGACATCATAGAGATAGAGCTTAGGTAAGGTAGCTTAGTGTAAATTGTAATATCACTGGATGCCATATAGTGATTTTTTGAGACATAGGTAGTATTATTTGTGACATCAGGTTCAACAATTGGATTAATTTTAATAAAATTCCTTTGAGCCATTTTTGAGTAAATCAAATTTTTCTAAAAATCGCCAAGAATAAACTACTCTTTATTTTTGTGCAATATCATTTTTATCAAAAAATAGTTGGCAAAAGATGAAATATTGCATAAATACGAGATATCATTCGATTTTATGTATTCGTTTGGACCCTAGAACCGCAAACAGATCGACAGACGGCATGGCAAAAACCACTTTCATGGACACCTAAAACATGTATTTCCATCAAAATCTCAGTCGAATTTTTTCATGATTGCAATACATCTCAATATACTATGTATATGAGAAAGTAAAAATGTTTTGCGATCGTGCTAATTCTTGGGCTTTCAATTTAATGATATCCTGCGTCACCGGTTTACCGCCCATTCTTTGAATACACACAGTTTGCAATTTCCTCTTCTAATGCATGAAATCGGCCTTGTTTTGGTCCACTTAATGATCTCCATGTTGAGTTAGCACCTTCAAGTTTCTCTTTTGCTTGCTTCCACCTTTGCACATTTGCTTCAGTCACATTGTATTTCCTCTCTGCAGCACAATTAACCATTAACTTACTGCACTTCCTTTTTTCTCTACACGGTCTGCCATTTGTTTGTGATATCGTATTTTTAAGTTATAAATAATAACTTGTCACTATTTCACTTTAAAACTCAGCAAAGCGTGTACTACTCAAGTGCTCTCATAAATTTTCTACATTCTGAAACTCATGTCCACTTTACGTCAGTCAGCATACCAAACGCAAAGCATCATGTTTATACTGTAGTAGATACATTTAAATTGTATCAGTCTTGTTTACATTGTATTACTAATTACCTTAATTGGTACCTACATGACTTTTGTGCTTCATATTACTCACGGAACCGCCCAGCTGTAGTAATTTTTTTTCAACTTGTCACGCGATTACCTACCCAGCTTTAAACACTTCCCTACCGCCGAAGTGGAATCATTGGTCTGTGGGAGCAATTTTAGGAAATTTGATCTTAAAATTTTAAAGTATTGTAGTAATTAATTAAATATGATGTGTTACTTTATGCAATAATAAATATGTTAACCGACTTATACTTGACATCCAGGTGTTTAATGGTGCATTTAAAATAGGGGTGTATTGTCACCTTAAATCCTCCATTCAAAGACAATACCTAATATTTTTAATGACATTTTGTGGAAAAACCTTGTCTTCATTTTGGGTAAATACGGTACTATGTATATGAGAAAGTCAAAATAGTTAGCGAACAATTCCTAAAAGTGAACTAAACTGTAAATTCTGTAATTGCAATTTTGTCTTGCATTCCTTTTAAATACATCATCAAACTTTGAAATGGCTGATCATGTAGAGATAAGCAAAGGGAAAGATATCAAAAGGAATTAGGTGTAGTTATGATGTGATATTTAAACTTATTATATTTATATATGAAAATAAAAAAAATTGAACTTTTAACTGATTATTTCTGCCTTTTTCCAGTTCCAAATGTCCTGAAATATTCAAGTAAATAATGAATTTTCTTTTAGTGGGTTCGCAGTACAGAAAAAATTGGTTGAGTAATCACTGTTTTACTATGATGGAGTTATGCTTTTGAGGAAATTATGTTTTTACGATAAGATCCTTGTTTGGTGAGTCCTCTATGTAGTTTGCAGCGTAACATCATGTGACTGGCAATAATTGCAGCAGTTCATTTTCAGGCCAATATTTGGCCATATCATTGGAAACCATTGAGATGTTTTTGATAAATTATTAAATTTCTCCATGCCAATTGGTTGACAAGACCAAATATTTTGCTTGAAATGAGAACCTTGTGTGTTCCAAAATTGCTCATTCAAAAAAGTTAAGATACAACCTACATAAAGAATGCTCTTACACCAACTTTTTGCTGAGAATTTTCAGTTACCACTTTTTATTCAAAGAACATTAAAATTAGACATTCTTTTTGACTGTTACAGGGTTTCAACTGCTTAAAGAAAATGGTGAAATGAAGCCGTCTTAGATGTTTAAGATGAAAAATCATTTCTTTATATTTAAGATGCTTGTCTTGCAATTAAAAAATGCCATAACTGTATATATGTATATAAAAATGGTTTATTTTGTATAAAGAATGATAATATAACAATTGTTATTTTATTAAAGAACAATAAATAAAGGTTTGTTTTTGAACTATGTAGCAGCTTCATTTCAAATTGTTTTTTTTTGTAAGTATGTATATCTAGTCAAACTTGCTACACTGAGAGAGAGCAGGGAACTCTTGTCCAGGAGGATAGAAAGTTGCCTTGATGAGGGAGCCATAAGAGTCCTTTAAGGCTGAGAACTAAGAATAAAAAGCTTTGTATAATATAGCATTCTTTTAGAGAAAAGCCATACTATGAAAGACAGCACTATTTAATAGAGAAGCCAGACTATATAAGACACAGCACTCTTTAAGAGAGAAGCCAGACTATATAAGACACAGCACTCTTTAAGAGAGAAGCCAGACTATATAAGACACAGCACTCTTTAAGAGAGAAGCCAGACTATATAAGACACAGGACTCTTTAAGAGAGAAGCCAGACTATATAAGACACAGGACTCTTTAAGAGAGAAGCCAGACTATATAAGACACAGGACTCTTTAAGAGAGAAGCCAGACTATATAAGACACAGCACTCTTTAAGAGAGAAGCCAGACTATATAAGACACAGCACTCTTTAAGAGAGAAGCCAGACTATATAAGACACAGCACTCTTTAAGAGAGAAGCCAGACTATATAAGACACAGCACTCTTTAAGAGAGAAGCCAGACTATATAAGACACAGCACTCTTTAAGAGAGAAGCCAGACTATATAAGACACAGCACTCTTTAAGAGAGAAGCCAGACTATATAAGACACAGCACTCTTTAAGAGAGAAGCCAGACTATATAAGACACAGCACTCTTTAAGAGAGAAGCCAGACTATATAAGACACAGCACTCTTTAAGAGAGAAGCCAGACTATATAAGACACAGCACTCTTTAAGAGAGAAGCCAGACTATATAAGACACAGCACTCTTTAAGAGAGAAGCCAGACTATATAAGACACAGCACTCTTTAAGAGAGAAGCCAGACTATATAAGACACAGCACTCTTTAAGAGAGAAGCCAGACTATATAAGACACAGCACTCTTTAAGAGAGAAGCCAGACTATATAAGACACAGCACTCTTTAAGAGAGAAGCCAGACTATATAAGACACAGCACTCTTTAAGAGAGAAGCCAGACTATATAAGACACAGCACTCTTTAAGAGAGAAGCCAGACTATATAAGACACAGCACTCTTTAAGAGAGAAGCCAGACTATATAAGACACAGCACTCTTTAAGAGAGAAGCCAGACTATATAAGACACAGCACTCTTTAAGAGAGAAGCCAGACTATATAAGACACAGCACTCTTTAAGAGAGAAGCCAGACTATATAAGACACAGCACTCTTTAAGAGAGAAGCCAGACTATATAAGACACAGCACTCTTTAAGAGAGAAGCCAGACTATATAAGACACAGCACTCTTTAAGAGAGAAGCCAGACTATATAAGACACAGCACTCTTTAAGAGAGAAGCCAGACTATATAAGACACAGCACTCTTTAAGAGAGAAGCCAGACTATATAAGACACAGCACTCTTTAAGAGAGAAGCCAGACTATATAAGACACAGCACTCTTTAAGAGAGAAGCCAGACTATATAAGACACAGCACTCTTTAAGAGAGAAGCCAGACTATATAAGACACAGCACTCTTTAAGAGAGAAGCCAGACTATATAAGACACAGCACTCTTTAAGAGAGAAGCCAGACTATATAAGACACAGCACTCTTTAAGAGAGAAGCCAGACTATGAACTTGATAGTCTTATCCAAATGAACAGGAAGTTGAGATTCTAGAGGAGTTAGGGGACACTTCCAATAAATATACAATTCATTTGAAAGGAAATTTTATTGACATTCTTTTATACATTTCTACTTGAAGGAAAATACTATTTTTGCTGCTAGACATCCCATATCAAAGGGCTTCTGGTGTCTCAGATCTGCATCGAATTGGGATTCCTGAAACGAAAAATTCCTTCTTATAACAACTTTATTACATAATAAGGTTATATTTATTAAAAAATTTTGATATACCTCAGCATATGATCCAAGAGTAAATAACTTAACATGCAATCTTGATAATACAAGTAGATATTTAGTATTCAGTTATTAGATGTACTCATTACATAAACCTGACTCCCATATAAAATACAAAGATATTCTATTAGTCATAAATAGGAGGATAAATGTTTAGGTACTTCCAGAAGAAGAGAAGGTTATCCTAAAATTTTCATAAGAAATAACTATTTTTATAATTGCAAACTATAATGAGGTTTCACTGTATTCAAAATACTCTAAGGAGTAATTATTCAAGCAAAAGGATCTAACCATTAAAGTGAGGTGACTACTATATGTGTTCTCCCAATTATGATTTTTGTTGCATTGAAAATACATATTTTGGGCTAAAGAATGAACTATTGTTTTTATAATATATATTTCATATTTATATAAAAAATATTATGAATAAAGAGATATGCAAATAAGACATTCGTAAAGTAAAATGTGAGATGGCTAAGCTTGCACACACTAAACAGACAAACTTTGTCTATTAACATTCATAAACTATACCTACTGTACCAAATCCAAAATAGACCTCCCTTTTCCAAGAAAACCAGAATTATTCTTTTAAGTTTTCTGTTGCAAGAGTTGATCTCTTTACCTAAGAAAGCTAAGCAGCCCCTTTTTTGGTGAGTCAAGTGAAATATCTTGGGAGATAGATTTCAGAATGTTTGCTAAATAATATTTCATAATGTGAGAAAAAATCATTGTCTTTAATTATTATTCATTTTTTATGAAGAGTTGAAATTTTGTAAATGACATTGAATAAAAAGGGACTTGTGACTTCTGTAAATAATGACAAAGTAACTCAAGAATACATGAACATTGTGAACAGCCTTTACAAAAAAATAACAATCATAATATTTATCTAGAATTTTCAGTCATGACAAAGTGGGAAATTTTTTCCCTAATTGGTATAGAGGGTAAGTTAAAGTTAAAGTAAGTTAAATGTTCAGAATACCCTCGTATAACACGCTGGGGGGTTTTCAGCCTCGTACTTTATGATTTTTCTATATATATATAGCGCAATTCCCAATGAGAAAGTGTGTAGTTTGTCCGAAAAACAATAAGAGCCGGGAGACAAGGTATAATTGCAAGAAATGCCAAGTTGCTCTGTGTCGTTCCATGTCTCGAGGTGTACCATACACAAAGAAATTATTAAATTGCAAAGCAAATAAAAATTCAAAAAATCATTCAAAATAAAAAAAACGTAAAAATAATTTATATTTTTAACTTCGCCAGTGCCAGTCCAAAGCCCGGATCTAAAAGAAGGATGGGAAATATTTGAAACTATGATGAAAGCAAACCATATAAAACAACAAATGAGTAATCAAGCGGTAGAGCACGCTTAGCAGTGAAAAGGTTAAGCAAACCATCTTCGGCCCTACTGTCTGATTCCTTATCAAAGCTATCTATAAGACGTCGCAGTATCGAGGATGGTCAAATGTCCGCGTTAACGGATGTACGGTAGTGGTATTTCACAAACACAAAGAAAATGAATCATAGTGCGAATTGTACGGAAATCCAGAAACTACAAGCCTTATACTAGATAAAGTAGCTTGAAAGTATAATAAGATAAATTATTTGCACGAACAACACACGCAAAATCAGCTTTCAATGCACGCCCTAACGACTCCGGCTGAAGCGATTTGACTATCTCACGAAGGTGCCGAGAACGTTACTCTTTGGATCTTCGGCCGTGAAACGCAAGCGTCAAAATTCGTTACCAGCACTTCCTGCGTGTTTGTACGCGTGTATATACGTCCAAGGGATACTGTACGACTAATAAGAATGTGGATAAATGGGGCATTAATCTACTCCCGTACATTTTATGGTCACGAGAAAATACAATTCCGCAGCGGAACGCCTCCACTCAACTCACGTGCAACTCCCCTCCCCTACTTCTCTCCACTGTTCCACCCCTCCGAGGGCTGTCAATAACTGCTGGAGGGAGGGTAACCACAACTTATTCCCGGGTACCTCGTGTCGGCTCGGTGGCGGAGTGGGTTTAGCGACCTGCCCCCCAATACCGAGGAAGCGGGTTCAATCCCAGCGGTGGAAACGTGCGCTCAAGTGGAGCTAGGTTGAAAAAAAGCTACCGTCGAGAACAGTGAGTTTACGTCCGCCCAGAGGACGGGAGTATTTTTTCAGCCTATCGAATCCACCGCTGTGATTAACCCGCTTCTGTATTGGTTGGGCAGTCACTAAGCCCATTGCGCTGCCGTGGTCGTCCTCTGTGGCGGGTTTTTGCATCAGTTTACTAAATTAAATATTTTTTCCAAGGATTATTATTTTTGACGTTAAAAAACAGTTAAAATTTAAAAAAAGACGCGAGGGGAAAAAAGACGCGAGGGGAAAAAAGACGCGAGGGGAAAAAAGACGCGAGGGGAAAAAAGACGCGAGGGGAAAAAAGACGCGAGGGGAAAAAAGACGCGAGGGGAAAAAAGACGCGAGGGGAAAAAAGACGCGAGGGGAAAAAAGACGCGAGGGGAAAAAAGACGCGAGGGGAAAAAAGACGCGAGGGGAAAAAAGACGCGAGGGGAAAAAAGACGCGAGGGGAAAAAAGACGCGAGGGGAAAAAAGACGCGAGGGGAAAAAAAGACGCGAGGGGAAAAAAGACGCCAGGGGAAAAAAGACGCGAGGGGGAAAAAATACGCGAGGGGAAAAAATACGAGAGGGGAAAAAAAGACGCGAGGGGAAAAAAGACGCGAGGGGAAAAAACGCGGTGGGAAAATGGGGGGGGGGAACGCGAAGGAAAAGATCGCAGGAGGAAAAAAACGGGCGGGGGGAAACGGGGGGGGGGGGAGGGACGCGGTGGGAGATAAACTCGTGGGGAAAAAAACGCGGGGGGGGGGGGAAAACCCGGGGTGGAAATCCGTGAGGGAAAAACCGAGGGGGGGGGGGGACGGATATTCTTGTTCGGATCGTGTTGTCCCGATATTGCCTCCTAAGAATCTGGTCACCCTAAACTACGTAGATGTTCAAGCAATGGTTCCTACAGAAAATTATGTAGTGTGTCCTCGGTTTCTTCGATTAACTAATGTTCGAGCTAACATTGTTCAAAAATTACTATCCTTATTCGAATTAACGTCGTCGATAAACGTTGTTCTGACTGAAATAAGACGAAAAAATATTGCGTAGATGACTCGCACACATCTGTTGTGCTGTGCTTCTCCAGTTGCAGTGAATTGCATTATTTGAATGGGAAATATGTTTTGGATTGACATATTTTTATTAAATTTGCATGGTGAGATTTTCTCCAAGTACCCCCTGCAATCATTAAAATCTTCTTAATCCCCATGAATAGAAACCTTACAAGCTTTGTGTGCAGAAAGGAAGATCTGCTGAGTGCCCTATTTATAAACCTGAAATTAATCTGTACTTCAGGGATAACTTTAGTTTAACACCACCCTATTTTATTGCGATTTGTATTTAGTGTTGTCAATCTAGCAAGTTTGCAGCTAGATATAGCAATTTTAGGTTTGACCTCACACCTAAAATAATACTGTAGTGAACATTTACAAAACTAGCAAATTGATTTAACAATGTAGCTAATTCTAGCTATTGGCTAAAATTACTGCATATGCATTCACACTAAACACAAAAAAGGAAATTGAATAATGAAAATGAATATAACATAAATAAGCAGAATATTCTTTTCATTTGTCCCTTTTTATTTTATTGTTTTCAGTTTGCAACTTGAGAAATTAACTACAATACTGGAACAGTGAATATCATTTACAGCAGAGCTTCTGAAACTGTGGGTCGTGACCTCCTTGTGGGGGAGGGGTCCTGAGTACCTTTCAGGGGGGTTGCAAAGTTTCCAAGAATAATTTTGGAAATTAATACCACTATCAAGAAAATCATGACAAATAATTTAAATTAATTTAAGTTTGACATTTTACTAGTGGTACTACACTAAACTGTGTTCTGATTTATTTTCTATATCAGTATTCATTTGTCAACAGTTGGTTTAATTCAGTACAATAGAGTTCGAGTTTTTTATTGACTTTGAATTTAATTTTTGTTTGAGCTTTCAGCTGCTAGCAACCAGCATGAATACTATCTCGTCCCATTCATACATTGCTATGCTTACATGCAAAACAAAAGAATATTGAAAAGTTTAGGGCATTCGGAAAGTTTGGGGAGTAAGTATTGAACCTGTTCCGTTGTATGAAATAACTCTTATTTCAATTTTGATCCTATCTAAAAATGGACAAGTTTTTAAAAGGTCTTAAGAGAAAAGCTGAGGATAACACATCTAACAATAGTGCAAGAGAAAATAAGTTCAAGTCAAGAGAGTACTATGAAAGTTATTTATCTTTTGGTTTCACAAGTGTTTGTATTGGTGATGCAGAAAGACCTTAAGAGCGTAATTTCTCAGAACGCTTTCTGCCTTGAGTATGAAACCAAGCAAATTAAAATGGCATCTAGAGACAAGTCATGCAGATTCAGCAAACAATAAGCATTTCCAATGGGAATCTGAAGTTTTACAGCTATTAATCTATCATTGACTGTCACTAACTTGCTAATTCTTTCAGCTATCTCTTTTCTCATTATAATCCCCACTCCCCTTTCCTTTTTCTCTCCTCCCAAGTAAATAATCTTAAATTCTCCTTCTCCTTCCCACCGAACTTCACTAAGACCTACTATATCTACGTTCATCATCATCATAGGTAGTCTGTCCGTAGATAGGTCTGTGATTATTCTTGGTTAAACCTGGTTCTCCATATACTCCTATTTTCCGCTGTCCTCTTTATATCTTGATAACTCTCTTTCCCTTTCAAATCGTCTATCAGCTGAAACCTTTTCCTACCTCTTTCCCTTTTCCCATCTAGTTTTCCTTCTAACACGTCTTTAATCATACTCTCTCCTCAGGTAATGTCCAACCCAGTTAGCCTTCCTCTTTCTGATAGTCTGTATAATCATTCGCTTCTCTCCTATTCTTCGTAGCACTTCATCGTTTTTCATCCTATCTGTCCATTTTATCTTCAGCATTCTCCTCCAAGTCCACATTTCAAAGCTTTCCAAGTATTTGACGTCATTTTTCCTTAGCGTCCATGTTTCTGCCCCATACAATGCTATACTCCATACGTAGCATTTTATCAACTTCTTGCGGATATCTTCCCTTATATTCCCTGTAAGTAGTTGTTTCTTTCTCCTGAAAGCCACTTTTGCTTTTCCTATTCTAGTTTTGATCTCATCCGTACATTTTGCCTCTCGTGTTATGATACTTCCAAGGTATTTATATTCTGAAACTTGTTCTAATGGCTTTCCCCCAATAGTTATGTTCAGATTCTCTTCTTTACCCGATATTCGAATGACCTTGGATTTTTCTGTATTTATTTCCATACCGTAATTTCTACCTGTTATCACTAGTCTATTTATCATTTTTTGTAGCTCCTCTTCCTTTCTTGCTAGAAGTACTTGATCATCTGCGTATTTCACTGTTCTTATAACCCTTCCTCCAATTTTGAAATCCCCTGTGCCTTCTAAAGCTTCTTGCCTTAGACTTTTTCCATATATATTGAATAGGGTTGGCGATAGGCAGCAGCCTTGTCTTACTCCTCTACCGATATTTATTCCGCAGGTGTCCACATTCTCAAACCTGACCTTTACAACTTGATTCTCATATAGATTCCTAATCAGTCTCCTGTCTTTCCAGTCTACACCTATATCCTTTAATATCTTCATCAACTTTACCCAATTTACTCTATCAAAGGCCTTCTGCCAGTCTACGAAACATGCGCAGATATCTTGACTGTATTCTATTGCCCTTTCTGATATGATTCTAACTACCCCTATAGCATCTCTAGTTCCTCGTCCTTTTCTGAAACCAAATTGATCTTCCCCTATTATTTCTTCTGCCTTTTTCTCCAGCCTTTTATTAAGAATCCTCGTGATGATCTTTGATGTGTGTGACAGAAGGCTTATAGTTCTGTAATCTTTACACTGCATTGCCTTTGGCTTCTTCTTTAGAGGGATCATTGTTACTTCTAGGAAATCCTGAGGCCACTCTCCCGTCTCGTAAATCTTATTAATTAATTTCGTGATCGCTTTTAGTCCTTCTGATCCTATGACTTTAAGTACCTCAGCCGGTATTCCATTGCTGCCCGTGGCTTTCCCCTTCTTTAGTTCCACTATCGCCTTTTCTACTTCGCTCTCCATAATACTTGGTCCTAAGTTGTCTTCTTCAATGTTTTCCTCATTTTCCAGTTCTATTTTTGCCGCTCCTGCCTGTTTGCTGTATAATTCCTTAATGTATTCTTCCCATACCTGTGCTACATCCTTTGTTTCTGAGACTATCTTCCCATCCGTATTCATAATTCCTTTACCACAAATTCCATTAGACTTCTTATCTTCTAATAACAGTGCCCTAGTGTACATCATATCGTACCGTCCTAACTTCTCCATTTGTTCTATTTCATCACATTTTCCTTTTACTCAATTTTCTCTAGCTTTATCTGTTACCCTTCTCAACTCATTGTTTATATGCCTATAGTTGGCTCTACCTTCTTCACTGTTAACGTTTTTCCATTTTCGTCTCCCATTCATTTTCTCCAGCATTTCCTTCGTGATCCATGGTTTTCTGATTTTCTTTTCTTGTTTTTCAATCTCTTTATCCAAGGTATCCTTGATATTGGTTTTAATTTCTTCCCATTACATAACCATGGTCTTTGGTTTGTTTTTCAAATTTCTTAGGTTATCTTCCAACTTCATGCTGACTACATCCTGCCTTTCTTTCAGTTTTTCTAGGTCCCAGGTCTGTCTTTCTCTTCTCGTTTTTCTTATTTGTTTGAGCTTTGTACTCATGTCAAGTATTAGAAGGCTGTGATCTGAATCAATGTCTGCTCCTTGCAATGCCTTGGCGTTCTTTATGCTGTTCCTGAATCTTTGTTTTACAAGGATGTAATCTATTTGGCATCTCATTCTATCTCCTGGGCTTTTCCATGTGTATAACCTTCGTTTATGGTTTTTGAACCATGAATTAGTCACTACAAGGTCATTATTGATGCAGAATTCTACGAGTTTCTCCCCTCCTCGATTTCTCTTCCCAAGTCCGTATTGCCCGACAACATTTTCTTCCTGTCCTTCTCCGACTATGCTGTTCCAATCTCCCATTATTATGCAGTTTACCTTTCCTCTTCTGTCTTCTTCGTAAATTTCATTAATTTGCTCATATTTCTTCATCGTCATGAGCTGACGTTGGCATATATACCTGGATTATCAGCATGTCCACTGGGACTGCTTTTAGCTTAATTGCCATCAGTCTATCGTTCGTTGCTATTATCTTTGTTATGCTTTTTATCATATCTTTCCTAAGTACCAGAGCTACTCCCCTTTCCCCACTATTTCCTCCAGAATAAACTACCGTGAATTCTTCCGAGTCAAACTGTCCTTCTCCCTCCCATCTAGTTTTGCTTAGCCCTATAATGTCGACTCTATTTCTTCTCATTTCTTCTTTCAAGTTCTCTAGCTTTCCTGCCTTTCTCATAGTTCTTACATTCCAAGTCCCTATTCGTAATTTACTTTCGACAAATGTTTTCCTCAAGGCAGTCCCCTCCCAGAGATCCAATTGGGGGACTATTTTACCTCCGGATTGTTTTACCTCGAGAGAACTCATATTGTCCAACCATATAATCTTTACTAGGGATTGTAATGTGGTAGTTTCCCTCTTGCTTTCCACATCGCAGTACTGTAGCCGTTCAAATCATCCTGATCACGCCTACAGCTGTATTGGATATAGACCCAACCAACATCATTTGTTTTCGGCTCTATACCATGCTGACAGTACTGCTGCCTACTGCCAGGCACTGATGTTAGTTTTTTTTTAATAAAACCTCCATTCGAGGGGTTTGAACCCCCGAACTTTGCAACAGAAAGCCGACACGCTAACCACTACACCACCAGTGCATATTATCTACATTATTCCTTCTTATTTCCCTTTTTAAATTCTCCAGTTTACCCCCTGAATTCATAGTCCTAACATTCCATATGCCTATTCTTAATTTATCACTACTTGCTTTCTTCTTATTAATGTTATATTTTCTCTATACATCCCCTAGGGTAGTCCCCACCTGGAGATCTGATTGGGGGACTATTTTATCTCCAGAATATTTTACCCCAGAATGATCCATAGAGGTATTTGCAGCTTTTCAGCCTATCATGGGAAATATAATGAGATAGTTTCCCCTTGCTTTCCTCATCGCAGTTTCACAAGACTGATTACCCGTCCATAGCTGTTCAGATCCTCATGATCACCACCTACAGAGGTACTGTGCAAGCTGCTGCCCTTGCACAGGGGGATGTAAAACCCCCAAGACTGCTTCTTAGTCTGACTCTTCCACTCAGACCTTTCCGGTTTGGATGGTCCTACCAGGAGAATTATCTCCCGCCGGCATAGCTCTTTGGTTCATAAGAGTACACAAACCCTCCCACCTCTGTAAGGTATAGGTATATACTAAGCTAAAATCTCAAAATCCGACATAGGCCTGGTCCTGAGCTTGCTTACTGTACATGTTTTAAGATCCCCTGAACATGTTCTGACTATTTTCTCGATGTCTGTGGGTGTGTCTGTGACTGAAATTTTGTGGACGTTTTGACCATTTTCTCGATGATGTCTGTGTGTGTATGTGTGAGTTTTTTTGTGGGTGCTCTAACTCAAAAACTATTAATCAGGTCAATGCAAAATTTTATATTTAACGTTTTTATGACAGTCACAAGAACTGATTAGTTTTTGGTCAAGATTGGTCAACTGAAAGTGGGTGTTTACTCTTGTCACTTATCCGTTCTTTACTTTCTCCATATACGAAGTATAGAGAAAGTAGTATTTTCATGAAAAAAAATCAAATTCGAGATTAACGGAAATACATGTTTTAACACATTCGCTGCATTCCAAATGTTGATGATACTTCCTCAGGAACCAAATTTGAAATATTAGTTTTCTTATTTAAAATCACGTTAAAATAATGAAAAATAAGTGTGTCAATATTATGAATCTACTATAAAAATAACACACCTACTAAACAAAATAACATGTAAACAACTTCCTAACTAATCCAACTTCAAAATAAAATTTTTCTATTTTTTAAAAACTAGGTGAAAAATCTAAAAAGTGATAAAAAGAATAAAAAGTTGTAAAAAATGTTTAAAAGTAAGATGCAAAATTTCCCAAAAAATAATAGAAATATCATAAAAAATATAAAATAACATTTAAAATCTCGCTTGAAGACTATTCGCAAAATCGGGACCAAAAACGCAATATAAAGAAAAAATGCGGCTCATTTGAGGCCTAAACTTTTACCGAGTGCCTTTCATAGGGATGTATCCCTCACCATAAAGCCAATGGATCCAACGGTATAGGGAACTGCATACATTTAAGATGCACATATGCGTCGCCGGCACACTGCGGTTGCTCGGCTTGATACACATGTGCGTAAATGACAGTGAACGTGTTAAGGTCCCCTGAACATGCTTTGACTATATTCTCAATGGTGGGTGTCTGTGTCTGTGTGTCCGTGACTGGGACTTTTTGGGTGCTCTAACTCAAAAACTATTAATAAGATCAGCGTGACATTTTTGTTAAAGGAAGACGTGCTGATTAGTTTTTGGTAAAAATCAGTCGACTGGAAGTGGGTGTTTACTCTTGTCACATCTGTTTTTACTTTCTCCATATACGAAGTATAGAGAAAGTATTGTTTTCATGAAAAAAAACCGAATTTGAGATTTCAACAGAAATACTTCTTTTTAAGGTCCCCTGACTAGTATCTCAATGATGTCTGTAGATGTGTGTGTGTCTGTCTGTGACCGGATTTTTGTGGGTGCTTTAACTCAATAACTATAATCAGATCAGTGTGAAATTTTATATTTGACATTTTCTTAATCGCCAGCACAGAATGTGAGAAAATATACATAGGTCAAACAAAACGGAAGCTAGAAATCAGATTCAAAGAACACATCGCACATTTCAGACACAACAGGTTTAACAGGTCTAGCCTCGCAGCACACATACAAGAAAACAATCACCCCATTAAAATAAAAAACATGACTCTCTTAAAATCAACACAAACAGACTGGAAACTTGACGTTTACAAAAGCATATTCATAAACAAATACCGAGAAATGGTTATGAATAACGACAAGGGACTCATCCCCCACTCACCTCTCTATGCGTTAATGGCCACTTTGGTCCCCGCCCCCACACTATTTATTATTATATGTTATTTATAGGAAATTTAGGTTACGTGTACTTATACTCAGCGAGACCATGCAAGTGTGCCGTAGAACAAAAAAGGTTGGGAAGCACTGCCATAGGGAATGACATTATCCTAAATGAAATGGTATGAATTACTACAAAAGCTTGAATATTGATTAATATGTCTCAATTTTTTGTTGAAATGTATGTGCTATATATCTCCAAAAATATAATTTCTAATGAAGGCTACAATGCAGTTTCCACAAGCACATTTCATTTCTGTGGGGCTAACACTGCTTATACCATGCTCTTATAAATATAACCGCATCAAATTAAGTAAGAAAATAATTACTTTGTCTGCATTGTGATAGTAGGAGACCTTGAATTGTAAATACAAGAAGCTGAATTAGGTAGTAATCATTAGTTGAGGAATCGGCTGTGGAAAAGGATGATATCCAGGTGTCTATACCAGAGTTACCACCTTTTTGCCTTGGATTATGAAAAACTTGAAGTAAGAGCTGTGATCGATAAAGGACCAAGTGGTAAAAAGGTGCAGATGTGGTGAAGTGAATCAAGATACACTAATGGACCAGTTAGCTCAGATGCATGAATTTTCTATGTATCACCTTAGAAAATCAAGATAAGCCTATTGGCCTAATGATTAGAGATACTCGTTTTGGCAAAAATATAGCTATTAGCATCCACTAGTTCTAAATTATGTATAACAACATTAAAAACTGAAGCGTGAAAGTTTTGCCGTCCTATTAGTTATTCATTCTGAATCTGTAAACAATAGGGTATGCATAAATATTATATTCTTTTTTCAATTTTGTTATAAAAATTTTCTTAAATATAGTGCCTTAAAATGAAACGGTCTTTTGAAAGTGGTGTTTCTAAGAGAAAGAAGGCAAAAGAAGAAGAAGAAAAAATTAAAAAGCTACCAACATTCTTCACTAAAGCAGTTTCTGATTCGATTACAGAATCCGCAGTAATGATTGTCCTTCCACCTCTACAATCTCAGTTACTGAAGAAGAAAATAATTTTGTCCATTCAGAAAGATGCAACGATGGCATTACCGAGACTATTACTTCAGACATTATAGTAAATGTATGTGAAAAACAAACTGATAATATTTTAAGTTCAGATCCCACACTTTGGCCCTCTGTAAATGAAAACTTACAGTTCTATTGGATAGAGAAAGGTCCATCTTCATGTCAAAACAAAGAATGTAGTTTTATCAATTCAGTTTGTGTATACAAAGTTGCAGATGGAGTTACCGAATCAAGACATTTAACCCAAACAATGTTTAAGCGACAGTTACACAATGGGGAAATTGCGAATTGAGAATGGCTTATTTATTCCCATCACGGGAAAGGGTGTACTGCTTTGTGTGTAAGCTATTTTCACATTCCAGTTCAGCATAAAATACAAGTGGATTTAATGATTGGAAGCATTCTGTAAAAGCTGCTACAGAGCATGAAAATGGACAAGAACATAGAAGATGCATGATGACATATTATTCCCGACAAAAGATAGCTGCACATATTGACACACAATTGGCAATACAGTTTAACAACGATCGTCAATATTGAAAAGAAGTGCTAAAAAGAATAGTAGCGGTTGTTAAATTTCTGGCATCTAGGGGGCTTCTTTTGAGAGGAGATAATCAGATTATTGGCTCTGTAAGAAATGGAAATTATTTGGGCATTATGGAGCTACTTAACCAATCTGATGTTTTTATACGAACATATTAAAAAATATGGTAATGTCGGAAAAGGAAACCCATCATATTTGTCTACCACTATATGCGAAGAATTTATTGACATAATGGGATCAAAAGTGTTGGCAGCTATTGTGGCTGAAGTACAAAAGGCAAAGTATTTTTCTATTTCTGTAGATTCTAAACCAGACGTGACCCAAATTGACCAATTAACATTTATTATATATATTAAAAACGATGGTCCAGTAGAACGTTTTTTGCAGTTTGTTCCAATTCATGGTCACAAAGAAAATCATCTTGCCAATGTAGTTAATTCATTTTTAGAAGATAACAATGTTCCATCAATTAACTGCAGAGGTCAGTCCTATGACAACACGTCGAATATGTCAGGACACTATTCAGGATTGCAAGCCCGACTTAAGGAACAAAACGAGTTTGCTTTGTATATACCATGTGCAGGCTCACTAGGATGGGGTTCACCGGGGAGGGGTGAGGGAACACGGAGGAAGAAGGTAAATCACAGGCTGTTACACGTAAATTTTATTCTTCTCACTGCCTGCTACATACTAATTGTCATTACAAATACAGCCTCAGCGTCTTCAAGTGACATCCCAACATGACTCCTCGTGTCTACATCCGATTGGCCACTAGGGTGGTTGGGTAGGTATTCTCACAGTTAGGAGGATATGAGGTAGGGTAATGTGAGGAAGGACTGCTGATATTGTATCCTCAGCAACTTTCTGGTGCCAAAAGGGAGGAAGAAGGGGAGGAAGGATGCAACAAGAATCCCTAGACATTTTGCACATTTATGCAAATAATATTTTTCTGTATTTTCATTTTTCAATATTTTCTGTGATCTTTTGCAATGTTTTACCTGGATGTATTGCCTTTATGAAAATAAGTTAAATATAATGAAAAGAACAGAATACCACATACTTTGATCAATGTAAAGTTCACTTTTCATTTTTTTATTAAAAAGTGAAAAGAATAAAATACCACATACTTTAATCAATGTAACGTAAAGTTCACTTTTCATTTTTTTATTAAAAAATTAAAAACAAAATTTTTTAAACAAAAAATAAAAAAGTGACCTAACATTCCCTTGATATAATTAATATTTGTAATCATTTGAGCAATTACTGAAAGAATCAGGCAGGAATATGGATAAATAGCATGTATGTGATTTTTCTTCAAGATTGATCCAAAATTGTTGAAATAGCCTTGACACTTTTGAGAGTACCCACCAAAACTGGCATGGCACTCAAAGGGTTTAACTTCGTTCAACATTTGACCTTTAAGCCTGAAACATTCTGCCTTGTAATCAAATTCAGATTTTAAAAATAAATTTCTGGAGATTTTTATGTAAAGTCAGATTTGCATAACCTGGGGAAGATCTGTATTTATTTCTTTATGGTATTCTAGTTAATACCTAGCAAGACAATGATTCAAAAATTTTGTTACTATACCCCTCAAAAACTAGGGTGCATGTTATATGCAGGGTATAGGAAAAAGTTGGGATTTTTTGGCTAAAAGTATGGATGTGCATTATACAGTAATATATACGGTATATTGTATGAGTTCTTATGGGAAATATCAATTCATTTAATGTTGTTTCACTCTATGTCGCAATTTTCTGGAATGAATTAATGACGTTAATCGAGGACTCAATGTAGTCAAAAATTTACAATACTGAGAATTCCAATGTCAACAACTCAAACAAGGCCTGGCCCAAAATTCCCATATTTTCAAACTTGCACTATAAATACTATTTTCCTAAGAAATGCTAATATTAAAACAAATCGAAACAATAAAAATTTTAATATATTGTTAAATTCAAATGCCTTGGTCCTGAATTAATAATTATTCCCACTCC
This sequence comes from Tanypteryx hageni, assembly GCA_028673005.1. Taxonomy (NCBI): domain Eukaryota; kingdom Metazoa; phylum Arthropoda; class Insecta; order Odonata; family Petaluridae; genus Tanypteryx; species Tanypteryx hageni. The sequence continues at coordinate 70,149,778 of CM054113.1, forward strand.
ATAAGCAGTTAAGACATGCAATCATGCACAAGCCGGAATTAGCAACCACTAGATGACAACCCTTCCTTATTCCATCTCTAGCCAATATCCTAAACTCATTTCTATTCTCACACACACCTGCCTTTATATAGTCCACACAGTAAAGATCAGTCCATTACAGCACAGCACAAAACTCCTTGGCTCAACATAGCACATTCTCCTAAAATCTGCCCAATTCGATGAACACTTACTGTCTCTTTATGGGTCCATGTCATATCAGCATGCACTAGAAGGAATAAGTTTTACATAAATGTAGAAAAATTTAATAAATAATGTAGCAATCATTTGAAAACCAAATGAACATATTTAACAATTATCATTTATCTAACCAAGTTGTTTATTCCAAGAATTCTCTCCCTTTCTATAAGATTATATGTTATACATAATAATTATGACAATTAGGTTCAACAGATGACAGTATATGTGTATAACCGCCACTTTTTGAAATAATATAACTTGAACATTCTAATCTGATTTTTTATCAACGAGAATGCTATATGCCTCATTTTATATCAAGTGGAATGGTGTTCCAGCACAATTTGAGCAATGAATTATATTGAACGTATTTTAGAAATAGGAATGACACTTTTTCTTCCATTGGCATTAAAATGTTTTACCACTAACATTCATAGTTGCAAATAAGTTAATTATTAACATTAATGAAACTAATGATTGCCTGTAACGATCTACTGCTTTGACTTTAAGAAACCTCCAATTGTAAAATCTTTATGCGGTTCACTTGATTTGTTATTCTGCACCTTTTAGCATAAAGTTTAACTACACCATAAAATTCCACAACGTAACATATTATGGCTGCTCACATGCATCCTACAAAGTTAATAAAAATTAAACCATTTCCCTAACTGAAACATCAACCTCACCTTAAGGCTAGAATCCAACTAGAAAATGGATTTAGGTCTAATGGCCACAAAATATAGATATAGTAGGTATTATATGAAAATTTCAGGTAGAATCCAGGAATCATTGGGGGAGATCCATGAATCTTTGATTCTAACAAAGAAAATGTTTCCTAAAATTTCCTGCATAAACTTTAGTAAACGGATCTCTTATTGAGAAAAAGTACTTCTATCCATTTAATCATGAATGGATGATGAGTGCGAAGGTATATACGATATGCCATATACGATATATCGATATTCGGAATGACCAACAAAGAAGTTGAAACGTGTCGAAGTTTATTTATTGCAAATTATGGAATACATACGCCATTAGGATTTTTAAAAACATTTGTGTAATTTGAAGAACATCTTATTTTATCATAATCAGCAATTTAAATGACACATAATGGTATAAAGAAGTGATAAATGATACTTTACACGTTCATGGTCATTCATCATCAATCAACTGCAGAGAATGGAACTGAATACGAGAAAAACAAGCAGTGTTCGATATCAGCAATAACAGGTAATACACAGCAGATATTTATAAATAAATTTGTGTGCGTCACTAAAGCCTTCCAGGTGTCATTTTTTTTTAAATTATAACATATCCGAAGAGCTAGCACAAACTATCGAATTACGCAATAAACTTTAGTTATTGTTTGTGAAGAAATGGAAGAGAGTAAAAAGCCAGAAATCATAGGTGTTATTAAGCATAGAATTATACGTATTCTGATATATAATTTTATAACCTACAAATTACATATACCCATTATTTCGTTGTCAATTACGGCCTTGCGCAAAATCTAGTTCACCCATCGTAGTTAATAATCGCAAACGATAAAACTACGATAGGCAAGAGATCAAGATTAATAAAATTGATAGACAAATTGCAGTAGTTTTGATATACTTTTCAGTGACCTAAAACTTAGCATAGCGTATTTAAAAAAAACATTTCGGATACGCTACCTGCTGAAATGTACGCTCTAGGACGGGCTTAGTCAAGGATTACAAGAGAACTACGTAGGGTAGGTTATTTTCTTTCTCAAAGACAATAACACCTTATAATTAACGTATAATGATATAAAAATTAAACACTTACCCCCCGCAGTTTTTTCGCAACATCGAGTTATCTACAAAAATCTCGCGCGCAAGGCACCTTGACAAGAATATATTTTTTTCTGATAATAAAAACAACATGCGAAATAAAGTTTTTACAGATACTTAAACATAACATCTCACGTTTACTAAAATTGTTGCCAGTGAGTTATGATGAAACAACAAAAAAATCAACGGAGATTTCGGATGCGCTACCGACGTCAGTCAAATAACGGTAAAACACACTCTACAATTACCTACGAAATACAGGTAGTAGCCACTAACAGCTCACGCGAAGCATTATAATCTACATATGATGATATGTAAGACTATTACCTACCCCCCTTAGATTTATCATTATCAATGGTTATCCGACCTTCGCGACGCGTCGCTCATACATCACTGTAAAACTTAAAAAATATTTAAAATTTATAATAACATATTATCATAATGTTTTTTTTATATGAGAAAGAACATAATAATACGTTCTAAGATGCAAAAAAAATTGACGTACCAAAAAACAAATATTATAAAATACGATTTTTGGAAAACACAACGAAATATGCTTAAAGATCACGAATTTGTATAAGCAGCAATCATGATAAACGTAAAGAGAGGAGGTAAACAAAAATTACAGGCATAATTAAACATTACATGACAAGTTTGGAAATGTATATCATAATCACGTACCCCACAAGATATCTCGCTGTATTGGGTTATTCAACCCTCGACGCGCCGCGGTCTAAATTTTGCGTAAAACTTAAACATTTCTAATGGAGCTAAAACAAAAGGTAGAATAATATTGTTCTCAGTAATAACTAAGTATATCATTTTGTGTTTAACTTTATTTTTTATACTACTTCCATTGAGAGGAAACTTATTTCTATACGTTCAAAGGCACCAAAGCGTCGTATCGAAGGCTTTATTTGAGGTAAATACCAATTGACAGAAAAAGTCAATGGCGTACGAAATTGATATTGACCACTCACATTAACCAATTTTGTCTAAATTGCACGACGTTGTCAATTTGAACCTGGGACGTTTAAAACAACGCTTAATCGGAAATCTCCACATTCAGTTCGGCCGCGCCCGGCGCTCTCGAAGATGAGAAATCAACCATATCCGCCAAACCAAGTGAGATAGCTTATTACGGTAAACGGTAAAATGTCAACAATTACACTTGACGTTCGGCAATGAAAACTAAATTCACCTACCTCCCGCCGTTTTTCAGATATTTTGATTTTTCAAAAAACGCCAAAATCGCGAAAAAACGTAAACCTGAAACTCGAAAACATTTTTCGAGCAAAAAGCCGAAAGATAGGAAATTGGCGTTAACCCTGCCAAATAAATGTTGAATTATCTGTAATCCTATGTATGTTTCAACAAGCTACCCCTCCCAAAAATGTTTTTCTAATAAGGGTTCCGGATGCGCTGCGGGTCCCTCTCGAGTGCAGGCCCGGGCCGACCCTACGATAGTTCAAAATTTTGGAGGAGGTAGGTGTTTGTCAATATGTACATGTATCCTATAGAAAATTGAATTACGCGTTCATTAGTGTATGATGCTATTTCTTAAACCGCGTCGTTTGTCAGATACGATGATTTTTCCAAAAACAATGGAAAAAGCGCGCCCTCATATTTAAGAAATTAAAATATTTATATTTTTAATTAAACAATGTAGGAAGTTTATTTTCACCTGAACAGCATTTTATGGTATTGTTGATTTGTCGATATTGTTTATCGTCGCCTATACAATCGATAAGTATTTTTAACCTGCGATGACTGATGGGCTACCGTCTCCGGTTGGGCGTTGCTTGGGTTGTGACTCGCCTTTTAATTTATACCTGCGACTGACTCTTGTTCCATCCACTGGGACACCAGACGAATTTACCCGTGTTTCTTACAGAGTTTGTTAATACGTTATTTTTCAGCTCAGGATGGCATCCTCTAAGACACCTGTTCCCCAATTGTGTGACGCTGGTTGCGAGGCCACGAGGTTACGCATCGCGGAGTTGGAGAGGTTGGTGTCGGATCTCTTTCAGAGAGTTGAAAGCTCCGAGTCAGTCTTATCGGGTTTGAAGGGTGAGAAGTTTTCCTTGGAAGCGAACTGCGCCAAATCAGCGGCTCGGTCTCGGGAAGCTGGCAAAGCTTGTGACTCCTCTTTGCGGGCTGAGGGACCTAGGGTCCGTAAACCAGGTCAGTGGAGAGTGGTGTCCACTCGGGAGGGTCGTGGGGTGGTTCTGCGGAGCCGGGTAGGTGGGAACGTTTCGTCGGACCCACTTCCTGCAAGCAATAGGTTTCCGGTGTTACCGGAGGACGACTCCGCGGCCGTTGCACTAGCTTCCGTCTCCTCGGCGGAGGCCGGTCCCAAGGTGGGCCGGGAGAAGAGGGGTCTGTTATTGATAGCTCGAATATCCGGCGTTTGATGGCACCTTTGATGTTACGGGCCCGCCGGGAGGGTATTCAGAAGAGGGTGTTATCCAAGTTTATACCTGGAGGCACGATACCCCAGGTGACGATGGAGTTAAAGGCATCAATCTTGACCACAGGTTGCTTTTTGTTGAATGTCATTGCACATGTGGGTACTAACGACGCCTCTAGACGCAGGTCAGAGGAAATTATCAGCTCTTTGAAGAACTTGATATCCGAGGTGTCCCACGCACGGATTGTGGTACTATGGTCTGGTGCCGGGTAGTGGGATTGAACGGTAGACTGCGGGACCTATGTAAGTCCCAAGGAGTCGACTATGTTGACCTGATGCCGGCCCGTGACTCATGTCGGGTATCCCTCAACGCCTCGGGTGTCCACTACACTCCCGAGGCTGCGAAGAAGGTAGCGGGTTTGTTATTTGAGCATGCTAAGAGTATTTTCAGTTAAATAATACTGTAAGGTAGCATCAAGTTTGATAAGAATTTAAACTGCATGGCATGAGACATAACTTCATGTTCCCTCTCAAATCCTAACTGCTGCCTCAGCGTGGCAAGAGGGTGTAACAGGTGTATCTTTGCCCTCAGATTAACTAACATAGTTTATGATTTAAAAAAATAAATTAAATTTTATATAATTTATTTTTGCCCTCAGATTAACTAATTCACAAAATAATGATGAAATTATCATGTGTAAGTTCTAGTATGAAGAATTTCTGTGATACTCTTGAGAGTTAATGACAATATTGCAAGGTGGCATAAAGTTTGATAATAATTTAAATCGCATGGCATGAAACATAAGTGCATGTTCCCTCTCAAATCCTAACTGCTGCCTCAGCATGGCGAGAGGGTGTAACAGGTATCTGAAATTCCTCCAAATTAAATACCTGGCTAAAGCAGTGGGTACCTATCATTATTTACAGAATTTATATATTTGACCTGTATTACATGAAACGTTATACATTCATTTAAACTAAATAATTGCACAGCTTTGAAATGTTAGTATTTTATTAGCCAACTTCATTTTACTTAATCGATCAGCCTTCCTTCATTGCTTGTTCATCAGAGAATGTAATTATTTTTTTTCACATTTTCCATAATATATGTATTTATAGGGTTCACTTAATTTTGGACTGATATTTTTGCTGGAGAAAAGCAAGTCGAAGATTATTCTAAACTGGAGATTGTCATTCTAGTGATCTCCTTGGTATTATCACATTTCTTCATAGTTGCCTTATATTGTTTGTAATCTTGCATTTTTTAAATAATTCCCAGGTCATAATATGAGCATTTCGAGGAAAAGGAATGTCCATCAACAATGTAGCTCAACTAGGGGAAGTTTCAGCTGCTCTTCCTCCAACCTGCATCATTGCAGAAAGCCTGAAAAAATCAATTTTCTTCAGAGTTCCATGACTTCTTCCTGATCAACATTCCATTATTGCGAATGATTGTCTCAGCATCATGGTGTACTTGTGTTTTTTCTAGTATCATTATCCTTGAATCATTAACCATTATTAAAGCATGAAATGTTCCTCAATGTTAATTGCTACCACTAAATACATGTCTGTCACAATTTTTTAACAAATAAAATTTCTATAGCAGCTTCATATTTTTCATTAGATAAGTGATATGGATTCCTAAAAATGTAAGCTGCCTTAAGATTTCTAAGTTATGGTGAGAGAAAGAGGACATATGCATCCTACCATCTCAATGAGATGATGAAGATATTATTTTTTTCGGGTGATTATTTCATATCTATTCTTAACTACTTCAGCATAAAAACAGCTTTGGCGATTTAAGGGCGCATACCAGGGGCTCCAAAAAAATGTTTTTTGTGTAAAATATCAGAAACTTTAAATTGTCAATTTAAAATTAATGAAGAAAAATTCACTTTTTGTACTGTGATACTTTGTTTTCACTGGATGGGGCTTCTGTTGGTTTGCTACTTGTTGCCTTGCTTATTGTACATGTGCACAATATGGACAACAGTTTGGTAAGAACATGCAAGTTTGTTATTCTGTTTCTCCAGTATTGTGCAACTTCATTCTTGTCTTTTAAGCACGTACCTATTATCATTTAAACCTTCTATTTTGATTCATATGATTGCTATCTTAGACGGTTTAATTGCTTGGATTTACTTGAAATGATGGTTGAAGTAGTAAAGATCCCAATCTAATAATCAGGGCCAGCTTTATAGGGTGTGCAGTGTATGAACTATATCAGAGCCTCCAGCTGGTGCCATGAAGCTAGTATATTTTATAAAATAATTTTTAGTTAAAAATAGTTAATTAAAAGGCAACAATCTTTATATTGCAAAATTCATTGCTTGCTGTTAGTATGTAATTTCATGAAAATAAACCCAATAGTTTTGGAAAGGAAATGTGGATGGACATGACCTGACTTAAAAAGCAACCATCTCCAACTTTTTGCAAAGAATATCTAAAAATTGAATAAATTAACATATTATTCTATTAATGAGTATCTTGATTGATTGACTGAAATTTTATTGTACTTGACTTGTCCTATTATTTGTTCTCGTGAAAATCTTGGGGATGAAATAAAAATTATTATTATTATTTTAAAAAATTCTATTTTTAACTTAACTAGCTTCATAACCAAACTTAATTTTAAATTATGGTTTTCTTTACAGAAAGTAAAAATATTTTTAAATTTCATTTTTCTTACAAACCTTCCACAATGTCTTCTAAGGATAGATTATGAGCCATTTTGGCTTTGATAGACAAAATGGAAAATTCCTCCAATCTTTTCGCAGTCATGGTTGAGATTAAATGATTTTTAATTAGTTTTAGCTCTGTAAAACTCCTCTCAGCATTAGTCATGGTACTGGTATTGTCAGCAGGATACATAAAGCAATAACTGTTTGGGTAAATTTCTTACAAACATCGATAATGAATAAGTTGCAACACATCATGTGGTCAGCAATCTGGGTCAACAAGTCTGCAAAGCAATTTCAGTTTCTTGAAAAGCTCAAATGCATCAATTTCAAAAAATGAACTTCACATATACATGCTCATATTTTTTATGATCAATCAATCGGTGACATCATTTTTTGTTAAAAACTGTTTACATTAAATCTCCCAAAGCAAAAATCTTCAGAGGTAGCAAACTTACTCAGTGGTAGTCCTAATGCAGTGATCCCAGGAGTTAAAAGTTATCAACGAAACAATGTCATGTTCTCCGTGTGCCAATCAAATCTCCAAGAGACCATGCAGTGAAGCACTATGCCATTGTGTTTAAAAGACAATTCTCCAATTCTCAGTTAAATTATCACTCGGCATTTTACCTACAATTTTAAGCCAATTTTCAGAATGGAAATAGGCTTATAGTTTTGTCATTGTGTCTGTCTGTCCATCCATCCCTATTAACTTTTGAATCAATAGAACAATTTTCATGAAACTTGGTGGAAATCTCTTGCTACATGGGCCAAGCTCCCGAGGATAGTTTTTGTTGCGAAGATTGAAGTCCCGGGGTCGATTCCAGGAACTATCCTTTCCATTTGATTTACATGGGAAATCTGAAATCCATTGTGTAGGGTAATTTTCTCTTGCACATTAATATATCTTAGAATTGTAATATCAGAGCGAGTTTTGTACTATTCTCTGAGGAAAGGAATGAAGAATATAATTTTTATCGTAGAATTTTGCTTACCGATTGTATTTTGCATAAATACTGTTTTTGCAGTTTTTATCACTCATAATGAATGTTGCCATAGCAACTATTGTTGGACTCAGATTCGGTATATTCTAATACATACAAGTGTTACTTTTGCCACAAAAATACGCGTGATCAATTTAATATTCTGTTTGAATGTATTTGTAGTATTTTAAAACTCTAAATTATGAAATTTGGGAACACAAAGAGTTACATATCTGTGATGATTTTAAAGATATTAAAGCCAATATTATTATTAAATAAATGATTAAATGGAAAGCACGCATCATAAGTTCTGTTTGGATCATCTTGTTCCTCTTATCATTTTGCCACCTACTGAAACATGCCGCCTTTAGGTGGGGTCTTACCTGCTTACCGCATAGGGATGGGCCTGCACACATATGGATGAAACAGGTGGCCATCCTGGGCTCAGGATCAGAAGTATCTGTCAAGGTTGGCTATTCTATTTTTTATTTAATTATTTTTTTGCGCATCTGGTTAGTTAAATTTTTATCCAATCGTTGATCAACCCCTATAAGAATTCATTTATCTGTGAAAACAGTTTTGACAATATAGGTCAGTGTAGGCAAACTTCTATGTTCTCGGGTCACATTGTTATCCAGGCTTTATTCTGGAACTATATAGGGAGGTGCTAAATCGGGCTTTGACTGTAAGCATGATGAAAAGGAAGAAATCTTCTCATATAGGGGGATCTGTAAAAGTTCATCTCACATGAGACCCGTAAGAATCTGATTCACATCTTGACAACTGAAGTATTTAATGATTACAAGATTTACTTGGGTCATAATGCCATAATCTACATTGGAGAGTTTATGTTTAGTTTCAACATACGTGCATTTAAGTTCTTTTATTATTAATTTTCAAGTTTTTTAATAAAGATAAAAAAATAGCTCAAAATTTATAGGGAAATATTTAAGGCAAAAGTCTCAAACTCACATCAGTGTGTGGGCTGCATGAAGGCACTGCACCAAACCTACAGTCATGTTCAAGGCTTTTCCAGTCCTCACACAGTTTCAAATTCATTGGACCTTTATTCTTCCCTTCCATTACTGGCAGAAATCAAGGTACACTTAAACCCATTCATTACAGAAACACTAGATTTGGCACAGTAGGTTAGGTCCTTCAGACAATGGTAAAACAAATGTGCTGGTGCAAGAAGAACATTATTCTGTAACCTAAATGTCTAGGATGATTTAAATGAGTATGAAGAAAAAACCTTACATGTATTTTAGAATTTTTGATTTAATATGTTTCTTAAATTTTGAAGATGATTTTTTAAGAGTTATGTGAAATGTTTTATAAGAAATACATCCGAGTCTGAGCCACACCAAATTACAATTAAAGAAATTCACCTACTTGTTAAATGTTTCAGGTTGGCCATATGTTTTAGACCCATTGGTTCGAGTTTTAAAATTGTGGAAGGTCAACTTTAAATATACACTATGAAAGTATATTTTAATCTATTGAAATAACTCTATTATTTACATAAAATGTACTAAATCATGTACATGCAAAGCACTTACATTGATGATCTTTCCAACCAGGCAGCCGTATGGACATTTCCTTTAGGGCTAAAATCATAAAAACTGAAACAAGGAAGTCCTTTAAAGGGATACGAGGACTCTTAAAATTTCAACATGGGCTGCTAGTAGAAAATTTGTTGCCAAAATTGTCATGTTTCACTTCATAAATGTAACTTCTGACCTCAGTTTACAGTCTGCTTGGGCATAAGTTATTTGATAATGGTCAGGTACAGTTAAAAAAAAAGTGTAATTGTTTTAGTTAAAATTTGCAACCCAAATCATTCTAAACTCTCATGTTGGTTCTGATATAAGTAGGGTTACCAGACATCCAGCAAAAGGAGGACATGTACTTCTTTTTCCTCTTTCGTCCTCCTGGCATTTTATATTTTATGATTTTGCCCTATTTTTTACTTATAAATGTGCGTTAAAGGCTCCCTTGACACACATAATTCAACATACATGGCTGGAGCCATTCTAGCCATACCCTTGTTCAGGCTCTGCTCTTAAGCCCTCTCCCATGCTTCGTCAAAGGAGACAATGGTGATAATGGCACTTTTATGACTCCCTTCTTTTCACTCCTAAAATTTCTATGCAAGTATTACCACTCTGTGATGATCAACCACACAATAATTTGTCTCTAATTCTCTCAAAACTGCCCGCCGGAAGTTGATTTGTTATAGGTTTTAATATGAAATAAATTACTATATTATGGCAATGTTTTGTACAGTTTACTTTCAAAGTATACCTATGAGTTTCCTCTTCCGAGATAGAATTTGAGCTTTCCTAATGATTGACTTGTGGGCAATCAGTGGTAATCAATCCTTCACTGAAATACTCTGGAGGAACATCTCTTCTCCACATGTTTTTTTATGGGTTTAGATGAGGGAAGGGGGCAAAGGCAAAGTGGACAGAATGCCCGAATATGAATGGTAAACTTCTAAGAAAAGCTATTGACTTAACTATGTGAAGTGACTGTTTTAGATGCGTCTCAGTTCTCAGTTAGTTAGTGCAGTGAATAGTCCAGGTCTTTTTTGCTGTGATTCTTATTTGGAAAAGTCTTCAGATCTTCAAACTAAATTATTTTGGTATGTACAATATGTTATTGCTATGTAGATAATAAAAAATTGTTTAAATTATTCGTATAATATTAACTAAATTATAATGGATTAAGTAAACTAAAAATTTCTTTTATTTGTGGCTAGTGGTGACTTTAAAAAAATCCTGGCACTCACCCCATTTGAAAATGGTATCAATTAAAAGAAAGTGCAAATTCTCCAATAGTCTGAAAACAAAGTATCTTTGCTTCAATATCAGGTGGAATGAAAATGTTCAATTTGTGAATCTTATGTGTCAGTTGCAAATAAAGGGACCTCTGATTTGGAGCATCACGTCCAAAGTGAAAAACAGAAAAATGGTGTGAATTTCATCTTCTTGTGGTAAGTTAACATCCTTTTGTCTTCAAAACAATTTGTACAACAAAAAAGCATGTGTCGCTGAGGGAACCATGGCTTTTCATACAGTGAGACATCACCACTCTTTCAAGTCAATGGACTGTACTGCAGGTTTGACATGCGAATTACTAAATGATTCAGAGGCTGCTATAAACACAACATGTGCAAGAACTAAAACCAAAGCAATAGTGAATCAAGTGATTGCCATTTACACTATCGATATTATTGTGAAGACCTTGGGTGAGACATCTTATTTCGGAGTTGCAACGGATGCCAGCAACCATGGCCCACTCAAGATCATTCCAATTCCATGCAATGTTTTGATTGGAAAGAGGGTGGAATAAAAAGAAAAGTGTTTGAATTAAAAGGTACTCCTGATGGAACCTCCCAAACCATATCGGCTTATACATTGAGAATGCTTGAAAAATATGGTTTATCTTTGAAATGTTTCATTTACAGGTGAAAATGCCAATATAAATTTTGGAGATACTAATAGAAATAAGGGTAACAACGTGTTCTCATGCTTGAGGGATGAGATAAATAGAAAAATTGTTGGCATTGGATGTCCTGCTAATATTCTCCACAACTGTATATAGCATGGTGCAGATGTATTAAGTGTTTATGTGAAATACCTCATTTTAAAGATCTTTAATTATTTTTCTATCTATAATGTTCAAACGGAGGCACTGAAAGACATTTGTGAGTACATAGAAATTAACTACCAACACTTGTTATCTTCAAATAAAACCAGATGGCATAGTTTAGCTCCAGCCTTAGAAAGGCTTTTGTAGTTATGCTCTAAAACAATATTTTCTATTCCTTACTCAACAACCAACTCTGATAAAAATAAAAGAAATTTTTAGTTTACTTAATCCATTATAATTTAGTTAATATTATACGAATAATTTAAACAATTTTTTATTATCTACATAGCAATAACATATTGTACATACCAAAATAATTTAGTTTGAAGATCTGAAGACTTTTCCAAATAAGAATCACAGCAAAAAAGACCTGGACTATTCACTGCACTCACAAATTCCAGTTTTCCCAGGTTTTTAGCTTTAAAAATGGGGGTGCGGGCATTACACGTATGAGGGTATCACACGAGTAAGTACAGTAATTAGAATGTTGCTCAGAAAAGTTGGAAAAATTTTAGGCCATTGATTGATCATCATATCCACTGTTATTCTTTTGTCATTTTTATCTCAGCTTTTTGTCCTAGATGCAGCATCTAATGATGAAACATAATTTATCTAGTGAAAAAATTGAAGGTTTGTTAGAATCAGAAGTGATGCAAGGGGGATGCATGTTTTAAATTGTATATTGATGACAATGGTTGCTTCAAGGCATATCACACAGTTGAAGTTTTAGGTTTAAAATTAATGAATCCCTAACAAAACGTTAAAAAATTGGCTTAGTAACTGTTTCTTGAACTCATACCATCCGCTAAACTTGCATGGTATAGATCAGGGTTTTCCAACCTGGTGCTCACGAGCACTGCTGTGCTCTTCTGTGGTGCTTAAAACCGTGTTTCCTAGCACAGGTATTTACTTTGTTTAGTTGCTCCCTTTCTAGGCATAAAAACATTATTTACTTTGAAATATTATTATCCTCCCATTATTTCCAAAAAAAATGTGATGCTATGTTGATATTCTAGAATACAACATTGAAAAGGTTGGGAGATCCTCGTATAGATAATATTTAATCAACAGGAAGTATCTCCTCCTGCAAATGTCAAGGATATGAATTTAACTGCCATCACACACAAAGGTTCAATTGTCCAAGCCCATAATAAAAAGCATGCCAGAGGTTTTAATTGAATAAAATTATCAAGATAGCAAAAATTTGTTTATATGGAATGCTACATTCCCACAATGAAATGTACAATGCACATACATCAAGAGATCATATTTGGCTAGCAAGTATTAGCCAAAGATGTTGATTTCTGACAATGGAAAGTTTTTCTGAGAGCATATAAAAACAATTACAAAGACTTGAATAATGAAATAAATATGAATTTTCAGAACTCAAAACTTTATAAATTTCAACTTTATGGTTATAATGCGTCAGTATTTACAAAAATAATTCACTTTATAAAAATGGTGACACAAATACCAACATGTCAATAAGATTCTGGCAACATCCATAGAATATTTAAGGATTTAAACTACTTCTACTAAATGCCATTTATGGATATGAAATTCAAGATTTTACTGAAATTATTCGATTTTGGAGAAATGATAACCTTACTAATCAAAAACTCTAAGGGTCTTCCCTGTACACTCACGCTTCCTTTGGAAGTCATACCATTAGCTAAAATAATCATTCGAGTCACTCTCGAAATTACCGACAAATTAGTAGATATGGCAAATCCATTTAATATCCTCCAGGTTCGTTTGAGTTCTGTTGGTTGTTGGGCATGAGTGGCCGCATGTTACGAGGAGGTGGTGGAGGACGCATTCCTCTCGGAGGAGGTGGTGGACCTCTTGGTGGGAATGGGGGTCGGCCATATGGAGGACGAACGGGCGGAGGTGGTCTCCATCCTGGGGGTGGCATCCCACCTGAAAAACACACAGGAAATGGAATCAATCCAAGTATTAAAACAATCACTTTAACATGCTAACTGGTATATAAGACAACTTTTTCCTTGAAAAATCAAGTGGTAACCTATTAGTGAAATAATTTCACATGAATTATTGGTTCACATTAAGGCACAACAGAACTACATTGTGTTATTACCAAAGAGAATTGACAATGTTGTAGAGGGTTGAAAGAAAAACTGAAGTATGCCATTAACACAGTAAGGGTATCTCTGAGCCCATTGATAGGTTTGAATACTTTTTCAGTAAATCAGAAGTCCAAATATGGATGTTGGCTTATATTCAGGTAAATAAATTATATTTAGTCCTTTCCAAAAACAGCCATGAATGAAAATTATTTAACTGCATGTCTTACCTATCGTTTTTTACCAGAAAGGATGTCATCATCTTAGAATAACTGGTCTTAAATTAAATAAATATATGAAATATATGTTATTCCGTTTGGCATAAGTTAAACTCGTACAGAATCATCTTTTGTTTGTGTATGTACAGTAATTTCTGCTCACATTAATTCTGATGAATAATTTACAGAAATACAGATGTATAAAAATAATTGCCAAAGAAAATGGTAGATTCATTTATTAATCAGTAAGTGGTTAGCTTCTTTCAACATATGTATATGAATACAGTATTTACTCGTGTAATACCCACATGTGTGTAATGCCCACACCCCCATTTTTAGAGCTAAAAATCTGGAAAAACTGGAATTCGTGTAATGTCCGCACTTCCGAAATTTCGATGTTGACATTTTACGGCAACATCAGTTGAATAATCTATCTGAAGCCGAGTTTGATGATATAATTACCACAAAAAGCAAATATTTAAGAAGTGACTTCTAAAAATGATTTTTAGTACTTCTTTAACGTACATATTCATGAAAAATTGGCATCCATTGCCATTATATTACACGGAGACAACTCGAAAACCTATTTTGGAGTCTAGCTCCTAAATCTCGCAGAAAGGTTCAATTTTGAGCCATTGCACATTCTCAAGTTATTTAATTTAAAATAAGTAATTTTCACTAATTTAGCAGAATCACGCTAACTCAGCCATTTTTCACCTAGAAAAAGAGCAAATTTTACAGAAATAAATGTAAACCATTCATTCTCAAAATAAATCTCCCAGACATCACACAATGCCATAAATAAACCTGTCACTAGACGCAATATGACTCGGTTACATGGAAGCGTTTCTCACGTTTCTGCTGATAAAATGTATCACTTACTGTTTTCAGAAAGAACAAACGAACAACTCCAACAGCTATTTAGTGACATTTCCATCACAAGATTGCTTTTATACAGAGTAATAAAATTATATTCTTTTAGGATTGCGTAACATAAACAGAATCCAAAAAATATGTAGTTATGGTAAAATATGATTTGAGCATGTCACGAACTACAAGACAATCTAACAGAATGAATTTGTATTTAATGAATAATATATACAGTTCAGTTGTTTATTTCTCTTTCATCACCTTTTTTATGAGAATGAACTCTGAAAAATACCTTGGTTAAAAATCAAGGAAATAAAATGCACGGCATATTGAGTCTACAGAAAAAAAATGCGTTCTCATGCTAGGTGCACAATATTGAGTAGGCATTTCGCGGGTGACCTACCCACATATAATGTCCGCACCCCCTTTTTTGATGGAAACTTTAGGAGAAAAAAGTGCGGGTATTACACAAGTAAATACAGTATCTACAGACTATTTCAGGAGTTGTCATATGTATATGTATCCAATGCACCATGCAAGAAAATGTTTCATATCATCTACTTTCTTTACTACCATGCTCTACCAGATTTGCAACAAGAAAATATCTTTGCCAACCACATAATTCTTTTCATTAACAACAATATATCTAGAAATCTAATTTTTCACTGTTTTTTGATATTGCTGACATTTATGAACACTTTTAGAACTGTCCATTTGGACAAAATATCAAGTTTAAACTTCAAAAATAATATCTCATTATTCATAGGCTAAATCAGGCTTACCAGGGGGTGGAGGCATTCCCTGTGGATGCATCCCTGGATGAGGTGGAGGTGGTGGTGGAACATTGCCTCCTCCTTGCCATGGGGGCATCATGCGAGGTGGAGGCCCACCAGTCGGAGGTGGTGGCATCGGAGGCATCCCCCCCATTTGATTGCTCTGCCCAGGTGGGCCAGAGGGAGGCATCGGGGGCATACCAGGCATGGGTGGGCGCATGCTGCTCCCTGGAGGAGGAGGGGGTGGCATCGGTGGGAGGGGAGGCTGGCCGCCAGGAGGCAAAGGGGGACCAGAGGACATGGACATCGGAGGCATCATGGGAGGAGGAGGGACGCCTGCTGGAGGAGGTACTGGAGGTGGGGGTGGTATATTTGTGCCAGAGGGCATGGCAGGAGGAGGAGGAGGAACGATGGTGAGGCCATGCATGGACAGCGAAGAGGGAGGTGGAGGTGGTGCGGGAGGTAATGTCGCCTGCATCGGAGGAGGTGCATCAGCAAACAACTGATGGGGACGATCTGCTTGGGAGAGGGGATTTTGTGCTGCAAGCAATCTCTCGGCTGCTGAGCCATGCCGCTCTCCCTTTGCATCCTTCTTAAAAGCATATGAGACTGTGATGGGCCTGTTGCAGAGATACTGCCCATTCATGGCTTCAATCGCTGCATCAGATGCTTCAAAGCTGGCAAAATTGATGAATGCATAACCTTTTGAGTTTCCTGTCTCAGGATCTCTCATTATCTGAAAACATAAAGAAGTATGGTAACAAAAAATTAATAAATGCTTATCAACCATTAACTAAACATTAAGCAAAAAACAAACAATAAAAAGTATTACAAACATTACTGTAGTATTGAATACCTGCATATATATAACAATATCTTTAATAATTTTCAAGTTTTACAATATTAATATTTTCCATAAATAAGTTCTAATACCGCTAAAAAAATTATTATAAAAATATTTCTTAGAAAAACAGCTATTCATTCCTATAAAATTAATCGCCATTCTAAATTATGTCGTTTACATCGGTTATTATCACTATAAAATGAATAATAATGGGCAGACCTTATTTTCAAAATATTACTGAAGATAACACTGGATGAGACTGTAAGGCAGAAAGTAAAAATGTTCCAAAACTTAATAGCTGGTAATAAATAGTAGACTTCAATTACAGAATTGTAATTGCTGGTGGTCTGAGATTATATTCTGTTAGAATATGGAGTCCAAGCTGTGGTGTAGCTATGCCTACTCAGATTAAGCACAGCAGTAGACAATCTAATCTAAGAAACTCAAAAATTATTAATTTTTATTTCTGCTTCTGTATAAAAAATTAAATATCATACAAGTTGTTGGTGCTTGCATACTGCAAGCACTTAAAAAAATCACCATACATCAAGATCTAAACGTAAATAAACCAACGCGACATCATTTGAACTACACAAAGCCCATTTAAATAAGATAATAGTTTTCATTTTCCCAGAAATTAAGGCATCTATCCAGAATTTATAAATTACCTGGCAACCAGCTGGTGTCCAATCTTTCGAATTTCAAATTTCATGGCTCAGACTGCCCTTTTTAAGCAATAATTATAATCATCATTAAGATAATAGCCTATATGTTACACTAAAATTTGTGTAAAAATTAGGATATTTTGTGTGTTACGATTATAATGTCATCATCCGTGCCTTTTAGTATGTATCCGGATAAAAAAATTAATTTCAAATTACCACGTCGTCATATGTATACGTCATTGGCTGAAATCAAATGGATTATAATTCAGTCTAAGCATGAAATCAATGCGCTTGAAGTATGGAAAATCAATTTCTATTGAAAGGCGGAGTTGTTGCTATGGTAGTTATTATTTTTCATTTTTGAAAACAAAAAAAATTTCATAATTTTCCAATTAAAATAAAATTTTTATGCAAATTCAGCATGGATTTGAATTTTGTCTTCAAGAAAAATAAACTTCATTCTTTCATCCCCAGTACAGTGAATGTCTCGACTTTGTATCATAATTTTAAATAATTTAAAAAAGCAATTTTATATAGCTCTGCACAATTTTCAATGCTTTTCTTATGGGTGTTTAAAATTGGACTTTGGGGTCAAAAACACTCCTTAAATAGAACTTTTTCTGGCATTTCGGATTTTTTCAGAGGTTGCACCCAATGACCTATCTTCCTTCCAAATTTCAACTCTGTAGCTTTTCTTGAAGTGCCTTAGGTTTTATATGATATATATCCTATATATGTATATTATCCTATATATGTAAGAAGCAGCTATTTATGATGATTTACATATGACAAAAAATAACGATAGAACTTGTTTCCTTTAGAAAATTAAGAGTAATTTTTTAATAATTCTTTATTAGTTCCTTAATTTTTGCACTGGGGTCCATGCTCTTGTAGCTATGCCACTTGGTTCATGAATGTGAAAAAGGTTGTAAATGCCCGATCTAAAGCTTTAGTCTTGTACAGTGGTGCAGAGAAGGGGAATTATGAGAGTTAGAACTTGGCACCCGTGAAGCAATCATAGAAACATATTCCTCACAAAATGTAGGGTAGTAAAATAATGCACCCTTAATTTCTTACTATGATGAGTAAATTATGATGACAGATTCTAGAACAAACATTATTTGCAAGCTTGGGAGTTAAGCAGCACAAAGTTTGTTCAATACTTGAATGGTCGACTGTAGCAGGAAAGTGGCGATATACTGCTGGACATGGTTCAGATTACACAAAAAGACGTAGATCCAATCATGCATAACATACACTTTTGACACAATGCTAGACAGTATGATTTGGTTGAAGAAAAGGTTTCAACTCCAACTTCTTTAACAACGATAATGAACCCCGGCTCACGAAATCCTTTGTACACCAATGTCCATTAATATGTTCAATCACAAAAATTGAAAAATAAATAATTTCTATATTAATCAAAATTGGAGGAAACTATTATTGGAAATTATTTATAATACACGATATGTGTCACAAATTGAAAAGGATTCCAAGAGCAATCAAATTAAGATTACTCTTATAAAAACATCTCATACTGCTAGCACAACTTTATGAATACCAACAGTTTAATTGAATATATAAAGGAAAACATACCTTGGGCGTTTGTAAAATGACTCCAAAGGCTGAAAAAGTGTCATACAATAGTTTTTCGTCAACTTCTGGATCTAAGTTTCCAATAAATATATTTGCACCAACATCAAGATTTTTTTGATGAGCGGAAGCCTAAAAGAAAACATTTTCTGTTAACCAAAAATGAAATTCAACACTGATAAAAAAATTGGATTCACAAAAATTGTTACCTTATTTACGCGAATTGGTTTTCCGTAAAGTTTTATCATATTCATTATTTTAATGGCATAGTCGGCATCTTCTTCGCCCATAAATTCTACGAAGCCATAACCTTGGTGTTGTTGTGTTACACGATCTTTGGGCATATGAACATTCACTGAAAAATTACATGGGTAAGCATTAAGATTGCTTCTTTAAAACAATGAAGAATACAATTATTAATAATACTTGCCTACTGGTCCTGATTGAACAAATAACTCCCATAATAGGGCTTCCGACACTTTTTCGTCGAGGCCACCTACGTATATTGTTGCGTCTGCGATAAAGTAATATTAGACTGACAAATAAACAAAAATATAAACATTATGACACTAAATATAAGCCGGTTATTGAGGCAAAAAAGTCATCGTTTATAACGGTACTATCAGTCTTCATCCATTAAGTTGTTCGTTAGAAACGATAATTCACACCAATTTTATTTATTTCAAATAATTTCTGAATTTTCATTAATTAATGTTATATCATACCTTGATTCCTTTCCGCTATAGGACCTGCCGCCATGGTTAAGATCGCTGTGCAGTTTTGTTTTATCTCACGACAGGCATTTGGAAAACACAATAAGTAATAAATGCGCATGTGTCTAGGGAAGGAGATTTTGAAATATAAATGATATGTTACGGTTAGATAATCAAGAATATTTTAAGGGTTATGTCGTTATTTTGCGTAATTCCGATTTGTAATTGACTATAAATCACAAAGATATTTTAGGCATTAAAATCTTAAGAATAACTTTGAAAAGTATGGAGAAAGGTTATTATGGAAAAATCCTACTCGGTTATAAATATCCGACCATGGGTAGTTTCATTACATATTTACCAGCAACTTAATCGTACAAATTGCCTATTCACATGAACGATAAATTTGTTTGCATTGAACAATGTGTGAAATGCATTCTAAAAGAAAGTAAATAATATTCTCTTTTTGTCGTATTTATCGTTCAAAATATACGAAAACTACTTGTCCTTTCGTTTGTTTCACCTAAGATTCCATGCATTAGTTTGGTATTATATATTATTTGGTGTTGCCTTTGATAAAAAAACTAAATGTCCTAGCTATAATCATAGTTATAATAGATATATGACCTACTGAATATTTTTTATCTTATACTCCGTAGCTGTCCCGGCACTTGAGTTTGAGTTTCAACACCTGTGTCCGGTTTGACCTTGAAAACAGGGATTCGTGGATTATTTCGAAAGCTACATATGCTTATGCAGGATATTAACTGGAATTTTCACGACACAATAGAACAAAGCGATGAAATAAGGGGTGTCTGGCAAATGCACTTGTTACTCAAAATTCCATTTAAATACGTTAAATTTAATAATCAATTATTTTTTATGATCGATGATTCAAGAAATAAAGCCATAACGCAACATTTAAAAAATCGGCATCTCCTCATTGGCACAAAATAATGTTTATAATGCCTCATTATTATTACATAATAGATATAATGCGATAGTAATTAATTGGTGGTTTTCTAATTTAGTTAAGAACTGAATATAAAGTTACATCTGAGGCGCAAGCCGCGAATGACCTTCGATACTACAAAATGTTACATTGTTGCATTTACCCGTGACTAAGACGAATAAGGGAAATACTGTTATGATGGTATGTTCAACCTCTATCGGCGGTGGAAATGACTTCTTATCCTCGTATTCCTATTAATCCATGGTAAATATTTTCGTTATTGGTTTGTATTTACATCACGATATCATGTAACTAATAGAAAAATGTATATTTCAGTTTATCTTTCGGAGAGTCTTTAGAAAAAGTTTGTACTGAAGGACGATTGCATCCGGGCTTGAAGGTAGAAAAAACATTTTAGAAATATTTAAATAGTAAAGTTTTATAAATATTCACCAGTTTTACTCAAATGTTACATTTTAAATTTATTTTATAATCATAAGTTTTGATGATTTTCCTAATAATAAAACCATTTTAGGAACTCTTCACAAAAGCTTACTTTTCTGCACATCAAAGCGAATGTTTGTTTTTCGATGAAGATTCCTCAGAGACAAAACATGATGCTGTTTCACCAGGAGCATGGTTAATGACAATTTTAAAATTTGCACAAGGCACAGTAGCAGTAAGATTGGCCTTAAAGTCTCGATTAGAAAAAGGTCGCTGGCTTCTTCCATTGCAAGTACCCCCAGCTGCACCGTTATGGTTAATAAGACATTTCCTAGGCCGTCTACCTACTCCTTTGATTTTAAGCTATGCAGACGCTAAAGGTGATTTAATTTCTGTAATCCAGGTAATCTTGTATCGATACTAAGATTTACTTTCATTTATTAAAGCATTACATTGTGTTTTGTGAGCCATTGGTAATCCTTACTTCATTAACTTTCTTTTTAATATTCCACTACAAAGCAATTGCAATATTTCAAATCAATTATACTCATTTCATTAATTTTACATTCTGGATTTCAATTTTACCGTGCTATGTTTTTCCCCAACTTCTCTTGCTGTAATAATATGAATTTATCACAATGAGGAATATTTCTAAATTTTTATTTTTAAATCTGCAAATTATAAGATCAGGTAGAAGAGTGCATAGAAGGTTCCTATAAGAGTTTCGATTCCATTGTGCAATGAAGTATGTTAGTATCTGATTAAGTCAGAATATTTCAACTTCTCTGTCTTCTCTTCATGACAGCCTCTCTCCACTCTGTGAACGTTACCTATATTTCAGACGAAACCTTAAGCTGCATTTCTAATTTTTTTATTAAATATTTGAAAATTAAATTAATGTTGCAAAAATCTTATTTTTCATAGGTACCATTGAGAAATGCAGAAGGAAGTGGCTTCGTTTAT
Organism: Tanypteryx hageni; assembly: GCA_028673005.1. Taxonomy (NCBI): domain Eukaryota; kingdom Metazoa; phylum Arthropoda; class Insecta; order Odonata; family Petaluridae; genus Tanypteryx; species Tanypteryx hageni. Next base: position 70,171,667 of record CM054113.1, read on the forward strand.
CCACAGATTGTCAAATAGCCATGCATAAATTAGCATATAGCCAAAAGCTTCATGGACCTTTACAAAAAAGGCTTGCTCTGTGAGTAAATACCATTTTAAATCTTCAAAACATTATTCTTACGTTTTTATTTATTCATAAAAGATCAAAATCAATAGTACCTAGATAGAATAATTACCTTATTGCTCCAAAAATTGTAGTATTCTTCCTTCACATTTTATTCTCACCTAATGAAGGAATTTATTAATGTAATTAATGAATATAATTTATTGTAATTACATTTTAAAATTTAGCAGCTTGCTAAATGCCTATGATGGGCATAAACAAGGATGTACCCAGAGGAGTGGTCCGGATCCCCCCCTCTCAGTGTACAGACATTTGTGGAATCTACTATAACCATGCTACAAACTTGCTATGTTGCCTCTTGCTATGCTGCCACTTGCTGGGTTGACTTTTGAGAACTAAAAATGTTATAAAAGTTTATATTATTTGAATAGGACTTTTATTAAATCAATTGCTGGAAATTAGTTTTCTGCCCCAGATCCCCCTGAAATAAATTTCTGTGTATGTGCATGGGCATAAACAAGAAATTATTTCTCAGATATTAGGGATGTAGACAAGCTTAAAAAATTTTAATCCTCCAAAGGCTTGTTATTTCTGGGTGATTAATATTTTGAAAGCATTAAAATTTTACTTTTAAGATAATTTATACTAGGAAAAAATATATACTTGCATTGATGAATCATAGAAGAAAAACATTTTTCAGTTATTATGTTAGGCTCACATTTTTTCACATAAAAACTTCCCAAGTTGGTGAATGAATATGTTTTTCCTAATCACTCCCCTCAACTATGATATCACCCCTTAATCACTTCAGAGTACTCATGGCTATTTTCTTTTTACATCCTACTACCTTTCCCCTCCCACTTTTCTCCCCCTCCCCTTTCCGATTGCCTAGAATCCTAGTACCACTAATTTCCATCCCTTAGTCACAATGTGCTTGCTTTGTCTCTGCTAGTGGTTGGTGTTTTTGTAATGGTCCTCCCCCTTTTCTTCTTTACTATATACAGAGGCAGATGGTGGATTATCAGGGCCCTGGGCTGATTTTTTTTTTCAGGGCCCTCAATGTAAACATAATAAAAGAATAATAATAATAGATGATAACAATAATAATCACAAGAGTATTTTATCACAAAACAATGAAATATTCAATTACATCCACGTTTTTCTTACATTAAAAAAATTATAATTAATAAAATATAAAAAAAGGAACTATATAGGAACAATTGTAAAACAACAAAAAATATTTATATTTATATATATAAAAGGCTACGGCAATGTGTGACACGCTGGAGGTGCCGAGCTATGAGAAGAACTTTGTATTGCTAAACACAACTGATACAGCTGGCATTGAAACATATTAGATGTTTGTATCATAATGATAGCATTGTATTGTAAAATCTGAAGATAAATCTGAGATAAAGAATTAGAAAAGGATGGGAGGAAAGAGATAAAGAAGACGGAGAAAAAGAGGGAGAGCTATGGATTGTGACAGGAGGGAATGAGAGAAGTGGGAGAAAGAGGCAGAGAGAGAGGGAGGTAGAGAGAGGTAGGGAGGGAGAGAGAGACAGAGTTAGAGAGGGAGGGAGGGACTATTGTATCAGCAAATCAAGAGATTGAAATTTGTGTATAAAAAAAATTGATGATACTGAGTAATAATAAACTCGAATAACAAGTAATTCTGAATCCCTACTGGATGTTATTGTATCCAACTTTAATCCAGATGATGTGCAATCCAAGGTAATCAAAACTGACATCTCTGACCATTTTCTGGTCCTCTCCACTTTCCCTTTTAAATCCTCTTTTTCTCCTAGCAAACGTAATGGGAGGTTTTTTTCCAAGTCGAATATTTCTAATTTTCTTTCTAGATTAGAAGGTGAAGATTGGTCTGATATGTATTCCTCGCCCAACTTTGATGCAAGCTTTAATTGCTTTTACGATAAATTCATTCACTACTTTAATATTTCTTTTCCGGTTGTTAGCAAAAATGTAAGGAAAAAGAATGTTAATAAAAAATGGGTCACTGATGAAATTCGTGCACTATCTGTGTACATGAAAGATCTAGCACTCCTCTGTAAATCCTGTAATAGTGACGAATCAGTTGCGGATTATAAATCTTTGAAAAGGGAATACAGATTAAAATTAAACAATGCCAAGCGAAACTTCAATAATGAGAGACTGCTTTATTGCAATAATAAATCAACTGAAATTTGGAAGATTATTAATGAATCTAAAAATAATGACAAATCATCATCTCTGTTTAGAATTAAGGATGAATCTGGTAAAATCATTTCAGACTATTCATCCCTCGTAACCACTTTCAGTAATCATTTTACTAATGAACCTTGTATTCAGCAGTTGATTAACGCTAATTTTCCTGACATTTCAAACTGTCCAAAGTCACTCTACCTTTCTCCCTGCCTAGAAAACAAACTCAAGCTGATAGTATTTAATCTTGGTTCGAAAAAGAGTTCAGGTATTGATGAAGTACCTAATTTTATTTTAATTCAATGTTATCATTTAATTGCATCTCCTCTTTTATTTTTAGTGAACTATTCCCTCGAAAGTGGTATTTTTCCTTCCTCGCTTAAGACTTCGAAAGTTGTACCTTTATATAAAAAGAAAGGAAGTATACATGGTATCAGTTCATATAGGCCCATAGCTATGCAGAATCAATTAGCTAAGATATTTGAAAAAGTTTACTACAGATGTTTAATTTCTTTCCTTGAATCTCACAAATTATTATCCTTTTCACAGCATGGTTTTCGTAAAAACAAGTCAACAGTTTTGGCAATATTTGAAGCAATAAATAGTGTCTTGAGTGCTTTGGATAATAGTAAAGAAGTTGCTGCCTTGCTTTTTGATTTTTCTAAAGCATTCGATTTGGTTAATCATGGTTTACTCCTTAAGAAATTAGAATTGTATGGAATCAGAGGTATACCCTTAAAGTGGTTACAATCTTATTTAAGTTACAGATTTCAGTGTATTACTATTAATGCCAATGGATTGAAACACATTTCTACACCAAAGGCTGTAACCATAGGAGTTCCGCAAGGTTCCATTCTTGGACCTGCATTATTTTTGTTATATATTAATGATCTTCCTCAACAGCTCAATAAAATACCTGGTACAAAAACAATAGTGTATGCAGATGATACAAATGTTGTACTTTCCGCAGACTCAGCTGTGAGTTTGAGTCACTATGGCAACCAAATCACTCTTGCATTCAACAATTGGAGTCTTAATAATGTTCTCACTGTTAACGTTGATAAATCCCAGTCAGTATATTTTGCTAATAAGAACAAAGCCAGTTTGAATCTACCTTTTCATATTAATGGTATTCAGATGTCCCAAGTTCAAAATATAAAACTACTTGGTTTGTATTTAGACTCTAATCTTTCTTGGGAGACTCACATCTCTAAACTAGCCAGTAAACTCAGTTCCATTTGTTTCCTCATTAGAAGCATAAGACTCACAGTTTCGAAGGATGTGTTGCTTTCCATTTACTATGGGCTATGTTATGCACAAATTGTTTATGGTATACTTTTTTGGGGTTCTTCTACTAATGCCCTCACTATTTTTAAGATTAAAAAAAAATTGCACGTCTTATGGCATTCGAAGGTTACAATGCTCCATGTAGACCTATTTTTGAAGGATTTAACATATTACCTATGCCATGTGTATATATTCTTAATTTAATTATTTTTATGAGAAAGAATCTGAGCGATTTTGAATTCAACTCAAAATTTCATAATTATAGTACTAGAAATTATAATAGCTTACATGTTAACTATGTCAGAACCAGAGGTACTTCCCTTGGCCCCAGAAATATGGGGGTCAAATTATTTAATCATTTGCCAAGTTTTCTCAAGACGCCTATGTCCCTATGTATGTTCAAAACAAAGTTGAAAGAATTCTTATTACATAAAATGTATTATAGCATTAATGATTTTTTAGATGACAAATGTTAATTAATATATCTGTTTATGTTGTGTATATGTTTTTGACGAATCCTATACCTTCTTTTGTAAGGTCTTTGGAGAATAAAGTGACTTTGACTAAAGTACTAGCGCGCAGATACTCTGTGTGGGTAAAGCTAGTAATTATTGATTTATTTATATCATATCATCCTTCTCGCCTTTCAATTACAATAATTTTTATAGTATCTTTGTATGTTAACAACTTAATTATATCACTCTCAGTTGATAATAAATAAGTAATTTAATATTTTGTTTGACATTGTTGAACTAAATTTATTTTTAATATAAGCCATTTTTGAAGTTGACCTTTCCGCCTCTCAATTTGTTATAGGTAATTTTAAATATATTTTCAAGGCAGTATAAAGATTAGGAAAAACATCCATTAATTTCTTATCAAATATTATTCTGTAAATATCAGAGCATCCTAGACCAACACTTGCATTTTCATTTAATTTTGTCCTTTATAAATGCCTTAAAATGTATACATTCATTTTTTAAGTTTTGATCCAAAGTGCCTGAGTATTGATCTAACATTATATTTATACTTTCTGTATCTTCGATGTCATTGCTTTCATCTAAAATACCAAAAATAAATTTATATCTTATTCCTAAATTTTCGTATTCCTAATTTTCTTCTGTTTAATTCAGTAATTAATGTGTCAAGAATGATATTTAAGATTTCAACACGAGATTTATCCCTTCCTGTTATTCTATTGCTGTCAGTGCCTCCATCTGAAAATCTTTTTGCCATAATTCTTTTTTTTTGTATCGCTATATTGGTTGTTTATTTCGAGACATATACTTTTAGCAAATTTTTCATATTCTATTAATTTTTCTACTGTATTTGATAGAATATTTTGAATCATTATTTTTAATGAAGATAGTATTGCAAAACCTTGATTTAAATCTAAGCCAGGTTTCTGCAAAGCTTTGCTAACACTACTAAATCTCTCTAATATTTCCTTCTAAAATACTATTAAATCGTGGTTTCCAAATTAAAGTTGACTGATTTGGTATGGAATAAGACGGAATTATTTGGAAAGTAATTTAATAATTGTGGTTTAACATACTAAGAAAAAATTAGAGCATTTAATGAACAGTACCAAAATATTGAGAACTTTTTTATTTCAAATTAGAATTGTATATATTGTACACAAGTTGCAAAAACAAAAAAGTGACTTTTGGGGGCCCTTAGACAACTGGGGCCTTGGGCTCCAGTCCAATTAGCCCATATCTGGCCCTGACTATATAGACCAGGGGTAGCCAAACTTACTTGCCCTCGGAGCCACATACGATCATTTTTAAAAGTTGAAGAGCTGCATGATACACATTCTATACTCATAAATTTATGAATAGTAAAAGAAAACCTGTATCTGAAGCAATTCAGGTATAATGCATGTCCCTTAGGCATCCCCAAAAAGTCTCAAGCAACATTACGTCATTTTGTTCTACAGTGAAAAACATTCATACACCTCTGAGTGAAAATTTAAAAGAGCCGCATACAAAGTTAAAAGAAATGCATGTGGCTTGCAACCCATGGTTTGGCCACCCCTGATATAGACCCTTACACCCCCTCTCCTAACACCAGTTGATGCTGTATCATGGTGAAACGTCATGAGAACAATATATTGTGGAAAAGTATGATTTTTGTTTTATTAAGAATAAATGAAATGTTGGCCATGAAATCTTTAATTTGCTTATTCAACACCATTTTATGATTCTTGTTACTCTTAATTACTGATAAAAATCTCATGAGTAAAGAAAATTTCAAAATGGGTTGTTTGTAATTTATATCTTGATGTTATTTTGCCTCTTTTGTTTATTGTTAACTTGTTATATTTCTTGTTGATTTTGTCATGTTTTTTATCACTTGTTTGTTAATTCCTTGTTAAACCAAGTCTACTGTAATTGGCCCTGTGCTGTAGGTAGATTCTTTTGAAATAATAATAATAAATTTATTAATCCAATGACCAATTTTTACATTGATACAGGACTTGTCAAATATGTAGTACACACAGTCATGTATATAGTATATAATTCAAGTATTCATTAACAGAGTAAAACAGCTTACTCTGCAAAAAATTCCTTAATTTTTTACAAAATGTGAAGATTCCACACAGCTTTTAAGTCACTATTTAATTTGTTGTATATAGTATATAATTCAAGTATTCATTAACAGAGTAAAACAGCTTACTCTGCAAAAAATTCCTTAATTTTTTACAAAATGTGAAGATTCCACACAGCTTTTAAGTCACTATTTAATTTGTTGTACAAGAGAAGCCCCATTGACTTTGGGCCCAAGACAGCTGCTCTTGTATGTACAAAGGGTCTGTGAAGGTCATTAAGTTGCCTTGTGCTATGATGATGGACATTAGAATTTTTTTCATAAAAGGATAAATTTGTCTTGGGGTCTTGGAATATGTGACATTTTGTGACAAGGGGGGGGAGTATATGTAAAACAATGTGATGTCACAAATAAGTAAAGATTTTTGCCAAGATCTTGTGCTTTATTTCCTTAATTTTCTTGAAGTGACATTCACTAACTTTTATTTATTCTCCGTTTGACTCATCTTTCCTGCCACTGGCCCTCTGGTGGAAACTTGTAAATAACAGTTGAAAAACATAATGCAAAACTAAACCTTACAGAAAAACTCCAATAACTATTATATTAAGCTGTATACTTAATTATCAGCTTAAGTTGTTATTGTGTTGGTGTTCTAGTCCTCCTCTATGTTCTAGTCTCCTTGACTGTTATTGAGCTGGCGGCACGCCCCGACATTGACTACTCTGACCGACCTCCTACTCAGGCATCATCCCACCTATATACCACCCCAAATGCGGTGAGCCAATCGCTGGCCGAGATGGCATAGGGAGGTAGGATGGTCCGGGAAGGACGATCGGCCAAATTGGTCGCTGTCGGAACGTACCGCCAGGTCACCTTACGTGACGAATCCTTTATTAGTAGCATAAGCAAAGCAATATACATATCACATGAAAATAGTTATCCAGAGCCTTTCTGGACTGCGGCTAATACAGCCATATTGTCAGTATATACATTAATGTTTGAATACATGGAAGCATTTTTACACAGGGACACAGCGGCCATTAATGCCGCTAGACCCTCGGCCCAATATATTGGCATTTCATCGTTTAAGGGTAAAATTTGACACAATTGCAACGGCCGGCACACCCATGCCACTTGCCATGGCGTCGCGTCACAATGGCAATCAAACACTGCAGACCAGTTTGCAAACAACCGAATCTTCTTGAATACGTCTTTCATTTTTAGCAATTGAAGTCTGTTAACTCTAGTTATATACAAAAAAATCTTCCTTTCTTAAGGGACTGTGTGACAACTTTGTGACATGGGAGAGGGGGGGGGGGGTGAAGGTCTATGTGACACTTTGTGACAGAGGGGGGAGGGGGGGGGGGTCAAAAATCCCAAAAATGCTGTGACATCATTTAAGGATGGCCCCTTAGCAAGAGCCAACATTACAAATATATATACATGGCACTGGCAAAAGATTAAACTTTTTAAACGGAGTGACATGGAGCATCATATCGTGCATTTGCAATAAGATGAATAGCTCTTTTGAATTTTAAAAATAACCTCAGCATATGAGGAAGAGCCCCAAAAAAGAATACTGAATAGAAGATGTAAAATTCACAATAGTATAATGCAATCGAAATATCTAAAGGCACTATATGTCTAATACTCCTAATAAAATAACAGGTAGAACTGAGCTTGTTACTCAGATAGCTAGTGTCTACATCCCAAGAAATATGAGTGTTGATTGAAATACCCAAGAATTTTGTGCTTTGGACTTGTGGGATTAATGTGTCACCTAGGTATGTCAATGGATAGGTTATTACAAGATTTGTTTTTGTTTGCAAAGTACATTAGTTCGGATTTTTCCACATTCAACTTCAAGAAATTATTTTGACATCAATTATTTAAAAGCTGAGCTGCTAGCTTGCCATTACTTTCCAAACTATCAATGCAGGAAGATGTAAGAATGACATTGGTGTCGTCAGCATCAAGTATTGGCATAGCACCTAATACTGTCTGAATGTTGTCAGGGAGGTCATTAATATATAAGAAAAATAGTACAAGGCCTAGGACAGAGCCTTGGAGAACAAGTGTCGCAACTTTACCAGGAGAAACATATTTAATGCTATTATTCATTATTACAACATGCTGCAGTCTTTCATGCAAATAGGATTTAATCCAATCATATGATGTACCCCAAATTCCAAACCTAGAAAGCTTTTGCAGAAGTAACTGGTGATAAATAAATAAAATAATGTTGAATCTACTCACCCTATAGGCAGGACAATCCTAAGGTGTTTTGTTAGCCCAAGAAAGGATCCATTCTAGCACCCCTATTTACTACAGAAAATTTTTACAAATACGTTGACCATTGAAGCAATAATGATAAAATTCTAGAAATCCCACTGAGATATCAATTCATTTAGTGATATAATGTATAGATTTACCATCGAGTCACAGGAAAATTTTGGTGTCCTGCTTATGGGCTAAATTTGCCAATCCTGCCTATAAATCCTCAATGAGAAAATCTGAAATTTAACGTAGAGAATTCATGTTCTGGATATTCTAAAATATTTTGTCTTGGCTCTAAGATTTTGTTTGTGTGATTTCCATTACTAAAATATCACAGAATCTCCAATTAACTTCAAATGTCTTGGATACATTGCCATTGCAAGGTTATAAATAACTATATGAAAACGATTACGAAAAAATGAGTACAGGCAAGACAAAATAGACTTCATCCAAATTTAAAAGTAATGTATGTTTTTTTCCAGAGCCCTGGATGATATGATGCTTGAGGCATATCTTATGTTGGTGTCATTAATAACTCTTATACGCAACTTATCTTATGAAGACTCAAATGGATGGATTGATGGACAGGCAGTCACAGCACTGGTAGAATATTTTACTCCATCTTTGATAAGTCGGCCATACCGTCCTGGGTATTTGACCAAGGTGAGAACATTATGTAGATATTCAAAATTGTATTGTTTTTGCTGTTCTCCAATAAATAGTCTCTTTTAAAGTTTTACAAGTAACATACCTAATACCCACTGATCAATGGTCTTTCTTAGATTGTTTTTAAATTATTATTATTGTTTAATTTAAAATTGCTTAAATTTATTCAGCTGCATTTGCTATGGAAGCACCATTAAAAATATATCTGGCAATTTACTCAATGAGATTGATATCATCAAAAAATTAATAGAATTTGGGAATTTTGGGTATATAAAAATTATTAGGTGGTGCATATTCAGAAAAATCGATATCTTTCAAAAAATAAAAATACCTAAATAAAAAATAATGTGATAGTTTGGATAGCCACCAAATATGTGCTAAGCTAACAAATGTAAGAAATGGCTGATTGAGATTTCATACTTTCTATGAACCAAATTTGCCCATTACACCTCACAACTTTGCCCAATGATGCTCACATATGTTAGCAATATTAATTGAAACATTTATATGAGTCTAATTAGTTGTTACTTTTCTTATCAAATGAATATCCCATCCAAAAGGATGATAAAGGAATGCTAGCAGCATTACAGTATCTTTGCTTCAACCTACCTGAAGTAAGAGCACTATGTAAAACATCTGTTGCTGAACCAAGAGTAAGGTTTTCCATTGATTCACCTACATATTCTTCAATCCTTCGGTCAAGCAAAAAATTTGGCACTCCTCCGGCTTTGAAAAAAGTAACGATTGATGATTTGAAGCAGATCTTCACAACAGCAGTCAGCCCAGGTCTTCAAAATCATCAGCCACAAGCAGAACACAAGGTAACTCCACAGTTTTTATTGTCGTTAATGGAAAAGTTGCTTATGCTAATTAGTGTTCTATTTCTTTGTCATTAAAAAAATTGTTTTCTTGAGATCAAGTCTATATATCTCTTATGCTCACACAAAACACTCATTAATTATTATTTAAATATTAACATTGTTTCATTTATATGATAAATCATTTTATAAAAATTATTTATTACTACTTTTAGCACAAAGAGAATATTTCATCCAAAGAATCTCCAATGGAGAGGGATAATGAGATAAAAGAACCAATCACTCCGCACCAGGTAACTGGCGACTTTGCTTCTCCGACTTTAGATTCAAGCAAAAACTTACAACATGATTCTCCTCCAAATTCCAGCAAAGCATCAGATTATGTTGATAAGAAAAAAGAACCACTGTGTATAGGCAAAGCAGTTATAACTCCTCAAGTTTTATTTTTACCTGATGCTCATAAAGAGAAAGAGCTTCAAAATGACACCATTTCATTAGATGACATGAGCGAATCTGAGGAAAAAATATGCAATGGTACTTCAACTACCAACAAGAAGTGTCAAGCTGTGAAATTAGCTTACAAACTTAGAGGGCAATGGTTAGCTTGGAGATTAGCTGGACTATTTATAGATGGCGCTACATCTCCAATTTCTGGCATAGGTTATTCTAAATTGTCACATGACTGAACATAATAGACAAAATATATGTAAACAAAAACATAAAGCTCCAAACTGTAAAATTAGTTTGTACAGCCTGAATATAATGCCCAGCTAGGAGATAGGCTGGCCTGTTACTTTTCTTTATAAACACAGTGTGTCAAAGTAGTATGACCGCTGACAAAGGGCTGTAAAAAATAAGTTATGAATAAAAATGCAATTTTACAAAAATTATGTATTTCATTAATTTGAATGTCTAAGTTTAGGAAAAGAGCAGTATATTTTATATTATAAATAAACAACTTCTACACAAACTACTCACATATCACATAATTCACATTTCATGAGTACAACAAAAAAAATCTCATCATATAAACAGAAGTAATTGGCACATTAATTTCTCAACTTGCAAAAACATGATGATATATTAATATAAGCATATTAATCAAATTTATTTCTCTAATGATGGTTTAAATAAAAATCACTTAATTATGCAATTCACAACCACTTGAAATTCAATATATAAATAAGGTTAAAATTACTCTAAACATCATTCAATAGTGATAACCTCCACACCTTTTCCAGGCTTAACTTCTTTAGGTGCCTTCTCTTCAAATGCTCTAGGAGCAGCATCAGCATTTGGAGTCAAAATATCTTTTTTCCCTATATTACAAGGCCTAGAAAAAGTGCTGCTTGTACTCTGCTTTGCCGTTATTGTAATAGATGAAGGTAAAGTAAGAGAAGGAAGAAGAGGCGATGTTGACACTACAGGTGTACTCCTCGCAGGCACGTTGCTAACGGTGCTTGAAGTATTAACCCCAGCAGGAATTATCTCAAGCTGGGTGCTAGGAAGACGGGCAAGGGTAGCAGCTACGCCTGCCCCGAGAGAAGATGCATTTGGAACAGACATAGAAGCAGGGTTACCAACATTTGGATGATTGCCCACATTTGAATGGCTGCCTGCATTCGGATGACTGCCAACATTTGGATGGTTTCCACCATCCTTCCTAAACGCAACATTAGATTTCTTATAAGGATCCTTGGAAGTTTGAGACTGCTTGCGTGCCAGCTGACTTTGTTGAGGTGAAGGCTGCAAGGGAGGAGGAGGTGGTAGTGGAGGAGGAGGCTGCTGAAGATGAGGCCTTTCTCCTCGATTAGATGGAGAAATAGTGTTTCCCGAAGGTCCAGTTCTGTTGAGGGGTGGTGTTTGCCTATTCATTGGTGGCATCTGCCGGCTTAGTTGAGGCATTTGTCGGGTCAGAGGAGGAGGAGTTTGCTTGTTCAGATGTGGCAATGGCTGTTTACTCATAGGTGGCGTTTGTTGCTTATTAATGGGGGATGGAGTGGGCCTGTTCAGGGGAGGCCGATTCATGGGTGAAATCTGTCGATTCACGGGTGTGGGTCGATTCAGAGGTGGTGTCGGTCTGTTCATGGGGGGCATGGGTCTGTTGGTGGATGGGGATGTCCTATTCAAAGGAGGTGTAGGTTTGTTCATTGCAGGTGATGGTCTGTTCATTGGTGGGGTCTGTCGATTCACTGGCATGCCCTGTCTATTCAAAGGCGAGGTTTGTCTGCTTGAAGGTGGCGTTTGTCTGTTTGCCAGAGGGGTCGGTCTGTTTGGAGGTGGCTTGTATCCTCCAGAGCTCATTTTCATTGACTGTGGAGGAGTTTGATAAGTATTTGATTGTGTTACATTTTGGCCTGCAGTCGTTATGGGTGTGATGGATATGTTTGGCCTATCCTTCATGGCTTTTTGTACGTTTGTTGTGGGAGTCGATGGATAAGGTGGAATTATGTTCATATTTTGTGAACTTGGATTGTTGACAGCTGAAGGAACAGAATTAGCTCTGCTTAATCCACGACCCCTACTGCTACCTGATCCCCGATAACCACCTCGGGAAGAATGTGCCGGTGGAATTGGAGGAGGAGTAGATGATACGGCAGCAGCTGCAGCTGCCGCTACTGATGCCATCTGCCTGATGAGGTGATCTCGAATACCTGAATACTGAGCTTGAAGATCGAGAAATGTGTCCATTGTGGGCAAATGAGCTTGCACTGCGGCGGTAAGCATGCTCGGATCAGAGAATAGGGACTGCATTGCAGGAGAGATAGCTGGCGGAAGGAAGGGTTGTTGAGGTGGGGGAAGAACGGTTTGAGGCATGCTGTTACTTCTCAACAATCCTGTATTCTTTGCCTTGGTTTGACCAGAGTGATAATAAGGATATCTACCACCCCTCGACCAATTACCAGAGCCAGCTCGCCCTCTCAGCCCGCCACTCTGTCTCACAGTCACGGTTGCTGCACCTGCTGCTGCTTTTCCATGACCACTGGAAGGTGGTTTCCGTGGTGGAGTGGGCGTTTGCCCTGTTGGATGCTGCTGATGAGCAGCCTGCTTGAAAAAAAAAACTGAAGGTATATTTTATTCCTAAAATTATGATTTTGACGTTCAAGGATTAAGGCAGTAGTAAACTTATCTAGTAGCAACGTTTTCTAAACCATCTTCGCTCAAATGGCAACAGTTGCTTGGCACAATGATTCTGACAAAAATTTCAGATTATGTAGAATGCCTTAACATGAAATTGCTTAGCTTCCACCAAGGCTGATATCATCTCTTCAATTATTTCCAGATTTCCAACCGAGTCTTTCATTTCAATTGCGTCAATTCAAAAGCAACTTTAATCAAATTTCTTTTCAGAAGGAGAAGAATTCAGAGGTGCTTTGGCATACCTGCTGGTTTTCTTACTAAGAAAAACTCAGTTTCTTAAATAATTTTTTAAAAAATTAAGCTCAGACATCAGTTATAAGATGTGTCAATACTATTATATTTAAGCCAAGAGAGTCTATAGTGTTAAGACAGCTTTATGACGTTAAAGACTTGTTTGTTTTATTGCAATGATTTATTTTGATTCCAAAAAAGTAAGGATGGAGCCACTTTCATGTTATTTATGCTCATGTTATGCTCTAAAAGTTGACATTAGCAATGGTGGGACACCTCTCCCTATGGGGAAAGTAAAGTGTAATCCCAATTGGGTCACCCAGTATGAGCTTGTTAAAGAAAAATAAAAGATGAGAAAGAAAAGGAAACTCCCATAAAAGAAAAAGATAGACTAACAATCCATTAGAAGAGATTTTTTATTATAAAATACCAGTATTAATTTAACCAAATATTATTAACAACAGTAGAATTATGATTTTTGTAGACTACATATTTGGAAGACAATTTGTAAATAGAAAATGTTTTTGAGCAGTTGGCCAGAGCATGGACGTGACAGACATATCTTAAAAATTAGAAATTCAAGAGACCTAAAACAGGTATATGAATAAAAGAACAAATATATATTTCATAGGGACACCTTATTTTTAATCAACAAAAAGATATTTTCATTGTAATAAGAAACCTTTACTCAATTACAGTGGCGGCTCGTGTATAGGCACTGCGGAACTGCAGCACCCCCTATTTCCACTTGATATTATCGATAACATTTAATATAATGAGTCCTTTTTTCTTTAATTCTTTCTTTATTTTTGTAGTACAATATATATTCCTTAAGCTTAATGTCAGTACTTCAGTAGCCATCCCCCAGTTTATGAAAAAGATACAAAAATCTTTGTATGGAACTGTGCGCTTCACAGTGTCAGCGACGTGGTGTTTGACTGTTGTGCGCATGCGCACATAGGAGGGGGGGTGGGGAGGAAGGCGGGACTGCCAGGTAGAGAGAGCACTGTTGCTCTAGCAGTGCCGGCTCTGGCGTGATGGTGGAAGGAAGTTTTTTTTTACTCAGCGTGTGTTGTGCTTAAAAACCATGTACCATATTCTTGAACGTGATAAAGTGTAGAAGAGTGTAGAATTAGATTATTATTCTGCTTCCAGCTATTCTATTTGATTCATTTTTTTCGGTTCTTTTATTTAACAGAAAACTTTAACCATGGCCTTGCATCCCCAAGAAATAAGTTCTGTGACTGTAAGTGAACTTCAACAGCTTAAGTTTTCACAGCTATCTCTCCATGAGAAAGTTACAGTTAAGAAAAGAGGTCGTTTAACACCTGATATTCTAATATCTCAGCCAGGCAAAAGCAACAACAAGAAATATATTCGTAGCTTTAATTCTGAATGGTACCAACGGAAAAGTTGGCTTTGGGGCTGTGAAGTAAAAAATGCACTGTTTTGCTTCCCGTGTTTGCTGTTTGGAGGTGATGTACCGTGGACAAAAGATGGTTTTAGAAATATACACAAAATGAAAGAAAAAACTGAAAAGCATGAGAAGTCAAAGAAGCACGTTGATAATGTTGTTTCACTGTCACTTTTAGGAACCGTAAGTATTAAGGAGAAACTTAGTGAGGCATACAGACTTTCAATCAATGAGCATAATATAAAAGTTAAAAAGAACCGTGAAATTTTGTCCAAAATAATAGACTGCATTTACTTTTGTGGAAACTTTGAAACTCCCTTACGTGGACATGATGAAAAAGACGATTCAGTAAATCCAGGGGTATTTAGAGGATTAGTAAATTTTGCATCTAAATTAGATTCAGATTTGAAGAATCACTTAGAAACCAGTGCAGTCTTCAAAGGTGTTTCTAAGACCATTCAGAATGAGATACTTGACTGCCTGCTACAAATATACCATGAGGAGATAAGGACGGAAATTAGAAAAGCTTCCTTTGTAGCTGTCATGGCTGATGACACAACAGATGTTTCGGAACATACTCAAATGGTCCTTGTTCTACGGTACGTATTGAATGAAGAAATATTTGAGCGTTTTTGGGGATTCTTTATTCCAGAAAATCAAACTGCAGATGGCATATCAAAACGTATTTTAGAACAATTGGACATAATAATTAAAACAAGAAGAATGGATTTCATTTTTAAATGAATAGATCAAGCTTGAACTGTAACAATTTAAGTTAAAGTAAGTAAAAAATGTTTGATTTTTTTTGTTAAGATTTTATCAAGTTCCTGAATAAATTTTCTTTTTATACATGTTTTTTTCCTTTTACACAATTTTAAAACAAAGGCTAAAAATTTTCTGGAGCAGCACCCCCACTAATTTTAGCTATGAGCCGCCACTGCTCAATTATATTTTAATATCCTCTATGTACATTTGAGACTTGAGTGAGAGCAATTAGTGTACATACCTGTACATGAAACAGTGGTGAAGTAGCAACTGGAGGAAGAGGAGAAGCAGCAGATATGGTAGAGGCAGCATTACTCAATGCTGTTGCAGTTGCTGCTGCAGCAGATGCAGCAGCAGCTGCTGCTGCTTTGCTTAACTGTATCTCCTGCTGACAAAACCTGACCACCTGATCAACTTGAGAAACCATGCTGAAAGCATCCAACTACATTGTAAAGTAAAAGAAAAGTCAATTAAAATTTGAAAACATTCATGACTTCTTTCAATGATAATTATCATAAAAGATTGTAACAATGTAAAAAAATGTTTCCAGGCCAATTTAAACACCAACATAATTTTGAAAAACTTTGGAATGAGCATGACTAGTTTACTAAGTTCTTGACTCATAAAATACAGGCATCCCTCACTTAGTGCTCTTAACTGGTTCCTGAAAAACAGCACCATCTGAAACCATATTAAGCGAGGGGATTTTTCTCATAAAAATTAATGTAAATAGATTTAATCTGTACTTCTAACCTACTCTCAATGATATTTAATTCCCAATATAAGGTATATTTTCATGCTTAAATCAGAGGAACAACCTTTTCTGCTCGAATATATTTTGTGCTTCTTCCCCAACAGGTTGTAATTAAAATCCAACATTTTTCAAGATTTTTAATAAAATTGTATTGAATGCTTAATATTGTTTTAAATATTGCAAAAATAATCAATACACTATACCATTGTTATTATAAGTACTTTTTATCACAAGTCGAACTTTCAGATGTCCTGCTGTGCAAAACTGAGAGTCCGACTTTGCTGTATCTTTATAATATCATTCTAACTCACTATTTAACTACTTTTATGATAAAGAAGGGTTATTAAGATACAACTGAGTCCAGCCGATTCGCCTCTGTCCTACGCACAATGGGAATCTTAGAGATAGTGCAATGAATAGCCAGAAAGGGAGGATAGAAACCCGGTGTCAGCATTTGCCTGCTCTTATGAAGAACACCAGGGGAGCCAACTGCTTAACATCCCTTCCGAAGGACGGAGTGTTGATTTGAGCGCACGCCTCATTTTCACGTGTTCTCTTTTCTCATGGGCTTGTCCTCGTCACTGTAGTTCCAACACACACAAATAGGGGGCCGGAGCATCCTCGGAAAAAATCCTCGATTCGATTCGAACCGGGTGTTGCTTTAGCAGATTGTGTGGTGGGGCCAACACTCTAGCCACTACACCACTGGCTTCCCTTTATTAAGATATAATATGTATTAGAGAATGGATAAGAATCAACCACATTGAGATTTCCAGTGAGAAATAAGATGATCCAAATGGAACTTATGATGCCTACTTTCCATTTAATCATTTACTTGCCACTTATTGCAGCATTGTTTGCAGCATCAATAAAATATATGCTTACTGCCTCCTGGCATGGTAAATTAATACAATGAAAATCAAGAATGTGGGGGTGTAATTTTAGAAATGTATCTCAAAATACTACAGAACCTCCTGGTGGAAAACACAAACTATTTCTGAAATTCCCACATTTAAGGTTAAGCGGAAATTTATACCAGTTCCTTGTTCGGCAAAGAGATGGCAGTAATACAAAAATGCACAACAAAAATATTTTATACCAAATTTTGCTGTTCAAATTACGTTTTGCAACAAATGCAGCTATTAGATATACTTTTTTATTTTGTTTTATTGTGATATTAATGTAATGCAATGGAAATTAAGAATGTGCATGGGTGTAATTTTTAGAAATGTATGTCAAGATACTACAGAGCCTCTTGGTGGAGAACACTGAAACTTTCCAAAATTCCCGCATTTAAGGTTAAGCGGAAATTTATACAAGTTCCTTGTTCGACAAAGAGATGGCAGTGATACAAAAATGCATGACAAAATATTTTATATAAAATTCTTCAGTTCAAATTATGTTTTGCAACAAATACTGCTATTGTATATTCATACTTTTTTATTTTGATGTATTTTGCCATATTAATGTAATGCAATGGAAATCAAGAATGTGCATGGGTGTAATTTTTAGAAATGTATGTCATAATACTACAGAGCCTCCTGGTGGAGAACACTTAAACTATCTCCGACGTTCCTGCTGTTAAGGTTATTCCAGTTCCTTGTATGGCCAAGAGATGGTAGTATGGTAAAATTGCACAATATCATTTACCGTATCTGCCCGAATATAAGCCGATACTTGTTGTCAAAATCTATCGTGAAAAAAATCACCCTCGGCTTAAATGCGAGCCTGAGGAAAAATTTGGCATCCTCGTACGACGCCATCGCTGAAAAATGTCGTTTCCATAGCATACCTCCTATATTCCACTGATAAGGTCGATGTCTGAAAAACGCTCCCTTCTTACAGCGATTGCCCGGAGCTGTAATTTAAATTGCTATTGAAGGTTATTTATATATTTTAACGTAGTTAAAAGTAAATGGGTTCTTATCCAAAGGAAACGGCGGTATATAAAACAATTGAGTTTTAACAACCCACCAGGTTCATAGCATGATTGCACGCTACAGCAAATTTGTTTTGATCATAATTTGCAACGAGTTCTTAAGATACCAACACCGGTCTTATTAGAGGATTTTACAAATTCTGACTACACTAAACTTCTTCAACTCTTTGTTTTAATTGCACTTCTTGGTGCTGCAATCGATTTAAAGTTCAGATGTAGCAGATGTCGTAGCTTTTACGAATCATTTAAATGGCAGGTACGTTAAAGTTAGGAGCCGACAGTATAAAAGAAGTTCATATTAATTTTTCTTGTTTATTTTATATTTTGCTATAGCCATTGTCATTTTTGTATGCATGTTAAAACCCTCTTTCATAGAATGTATTAAAAGTGCGTATGCTGACTAGGCAGACGATATCGTCTGCTTAGTCAATTCGCAAAATTCGATGACGACTTTCGATGCGCAACTGTTTGAATTCCGCTAACATAAGATACGTCTGATTCAAAGGTGTGAGCAACGGCGTTAACTGTAATTCATCTGATAATTAACAGTAATAATAATAAAACTTGGAAACATCTTTCATAGAATCTATTAAAATTGCGTATAATGACTAAGTAGACAATCACGCCAAATTCGATGACAGCTTTCGATGCGCAACAGTTTGAATTCCAGTAAGATAAATAAATATACTTACATTTGATTGTAAGCTGTGATCAACGGCGTTGACTTTATTTATAATAACTTTACATGGAACGTATATAATTATATAGATGTAATGTATAATGTATTCTAGGTTGTGCGTGCATGTCTGGTAAACTTAAGCATAAAATTTACGAAAATACTTTTTTTGCCAAAAAATGTTGGAAAATTTCGTGGGGTCGGCTTCTATTCGGGCAGATACGGTATATCAAAATCTTCTTTTCAAATTAGGTTTTCCAACAATTGCTTATATTAGATACTCATACTTTTTTAATTTTAATGTTTTAGGCAACATTTGCAACCAAGAAAGGAACTATAATTACTTTTAATGAAATTTCAATAACGTACAGGGAAGGATCATAAAGTTCCCAGAATTTAGGCCTATCGAGATAACTGCGTTTCCTGTTCAAGCAAGGGAGGTGAAGTGTGCAAGAGTGGACTGTGCACTGTCAAGCAAATTGCAACAGGTTGAGACACGTTAGTGTCCTGCAGTCGCCCGTAGAGTGGAAGTGTGTCGCCAGTGCTTGTCGTGATGTCTCAGTTCGAACAGCGGGCAAACATCAAATTCTTTTGCAAACTAGGGAAATCAGCAGCAGAAACCTTTCCTTGCCTCAGCAGCATAAACTCTTCCAAGCCTCAATGCAGTTTATGTAGATAAATCTCTTTAAAAATCTGCAGTGTATGACTGGTACAACCGATTTTAAAATGCTCAAGAATCATTGGAAGACAAGTAGCGCAGCAGCAGGCCATCAACATCAAGAAATGATGAAAATGTGGCCAAAGTTCGCACAATGGTAAGATCAGATCAGTGTTTGACCATTGAGGCTGCAGCATTTTTACATTTCTGACAATTTATCGAGTTCCCCATCGGTTTTTCGTGTTCGCCAGAAGTTTACACAGAAGTTTTTGTGTTCGAACTCTATCAAACGGCGAACTCCAGCAAACGACGACCCCTACATACGACGCACCCTGTGTATGCACGCACCCTGCGTACGCATGCGCCCTGGCGTGCGCACGCACCTCCAGCATGCGCTCGCACGCACCTCCGGCATGCGCTCGCACTCCGGCTTGCGCGAGTACTCCGGCTTTGCACATACGTACGGAATGCCTTCTTTTATAGCAACAGACAGTAGCCCGGAAGAGGACACCACTAGATAGAAGCCTAGAACCAATTAGCGTTCGCGAGTGGAGTGCGATCTACCGGCACTTCACTGCGAACTAAACTAGTTCCCACCCGATAACGTCGCCACGAGCAGAGGCAGTGAGAGAGAGAGAGACGGAGAGTGGGGGAGAACGAGAGAGGACTCAGAGCGAGGCGAACGCACCTGTGGAAAGATTATCTGCGAGTCGAACTCTTTCCGTATCATTTATGATTCCTCAAGTGGACATTTCTACTAAGTATTGTACTATATTTGTGCTTTGTATTATGTCACTGCAATATAACTGTTAGTACATTTCGTGACATTTATCCAGTGTATGGTATTTGATTTGTTGTTGGCAGCAGCAGTGTCACCAAGGGGTATCGTATCGTTTAACTATTTTCAAGTAGTTATAGTATTACGAGAGATTAATGTAAAATGAGACAGTTTCGTCTCAAGGCGAAACAAAACTGGCATCTCATACGAATCGGTTCGGAGCATTCTGAAAGACAATTTGTCAATGCGATGCATGTGTGCAAAATTGGATCTTGTACCGCAACAATGCCCCCTGCCACACCTCCCTCGCAGTGAAGCAGTTTTTGATGAGGAATCAAATTCCAACCATCACCCAGCCACAGTATTTCCCAGATATCGCTTCGTATGACTTCCGACTCTTTTCGAGACTCAAGATGTGACTCAAAAAGGGTCATCAGTTTGCATTGGTGGAGGAAATTCAACAGAACATGACAACAGGTCTCAGATCCATATCAGAAGAGGATTTCCAGAGGTGCTTCCGCAGGACCGCTGGTGCAAGTGTGTATGTGCAGAAGGGCAGTACTTCGAGGGTGACTAGGTTATTTTTTTACATATACTTTTCACTAAAATTTATGCCTGAATTACGGGAACTTTTTGATCCTTCATCATAGCTAACAGGCCATGGATCAAGTGTTGTCCAATAAACATTCAGGCACAAAAGGTAATGGTATATTATCATGGTGGGGTGACCTGTGACCTCATATATGGTAGATGTAAAGTGTCATCATTCTTTTCTGACACACTGACAAAACGCATTTAATATATAGATTTAATACTTATATTGGTTTTAATAGCTTTAAAATCACTGCAGATATGTAGTTCTTTGTGTCCCCTAATTTCATAATTTAGCATTATAAAATATTACAAATACATTCGAACAGAAAACTAAATTGATCACAGATATTTGTGTAACAAAAATAACACATGTATGTACTCGACTATACTGAATTCAAGTCCAACAGTAGTCATTGCGATGGCAACATACTAATGAGTGATAAAAAAACTGGTATTTTTGCAAAATTAAAAAAATACGATCGACCTACGACTTTGTAATATATTTCTAGACATGAACTAGCCTCAGAATGACCCTAAATGAAAATCTCTTTAGCACAAGGATATAACTGTCAAACTAGCATAATTGCCTGTCAAATATGACGGGATTATGATAAAAATATATATGATTTCTATATGAAAAATTAGTAAGATATGCTAAATGATGATGAGCCCCTTGTCAAAAATGAAGCAATAATAATAAATAAATAATAATATTCCCTCCCTCCCTCTCGCCATCCCTCTCTCCCTCCCTTCCTCTCTATTTCCTTCCCTCTTTCTCTCTGCCTCTCTTTTGTCTCACCTCCCCCCTCTCTCATTCCCTTCTGTCCTAATCCATAGCTCTCCCTCTTTGTCTCTTTCCTCCCGTCCTTTTCTAATTCTATACCTCCCTTACTCTCTATGTACTTTCCATTCTATATCCCTTCCTTCCTATTTCCCTCCCCACATCCCCCTCTCTCTTACTCTACATCTATATATTCATTTAGATAAGCAAAAGAATCCAAACTAAATCCCAGTCCCATTAGGATTATGTATTTTTGCAAAAAATCTTATGATAATTTAAGGCAATCTATGCACTCATATATATTGCACGTATGCAGGTTAAAACAACAATTGATTCTCGAAGTTTAACAATGACGTGGTCAGCAAGGCAACATCCCGTTTAAAAACTGATATTTTCCCAAAATATATGATTTAAATGTTTAATATGAGATATTTCGAACTGTAGGCAGAAAAAGATGAATAGAATAAGAAACTTCATTAATTTTCCTAAAACAGTTTAAATTTGAAGATCGTACGTCAATTTTTTCTAATTTTATTTTCCAAAAGAGTAAAAGCCGACACTTTAAGAAGTCGCTTTTTATGTGTTATCTTATGGCAAATGGAAATCTGGAGTCGAACCTGGGTCTTTTTCCATATTTTTTTCATTTCATTTTTATAACTGAATCAAACATTCCTGCGAAATTTCAACCTTCCACCTTATTGGGAAGTTTGTTAAAAACACGTTAAAAAGTGCCATTGATGGCATCAGCGTTTCACACAGACAGAACTGGAAAACTATATGTAAGATAATTCGTAACCAAGTGGAAGTTAATAAGCTAAGCATCAAGAAACTATAGAAGAGATTACATTTTTTGGTATCACATCATAACAGTGCAGGAATAACAGCGAACGTCAAAACAGCGAAAACAAAAACGGCGAACGGACAAAACAGCGAACGTCAAAACAGCAAAAAATCGGAATATAAAAAACAGCGAACGTCAAAATGGCTGAACACAGTTTAGCAAAAGTCAGTATTGTAGTTATTATAGGTAATAAATAATTGCTGGTTATTAAATTTTAAATAGTCGGAAATGTTAAACCAGAAAATTATAGTTATAAGTGAATATTTCAAAACTGTGCTGAATTTACTGTGATTACTAAAATTAACATAAGAAGCGAATCCTACATCCTATAGAAAAATTTATCAGATTTTTTAGTGGTAGTAGGTCATTTTAAAAGAACGACGTTAGCTAGTTTTTAATTGGTTTCATTATGAAAAACTTTTTAAAGATTTATTATAATGGCTCCAAATTTGTTTTTAAAAATGCTTTCATATTACTTAGATCTGAAGTACATTAGTTATTACATGTATATATAATGGGCGACTATGATATAGAGTGCACGAAAGAAATAGAAAATATGTAGTTAATGAATAAGGACATATATTTACATTAAAAGTCAAAACTAATACATTTTCAAATTACTGTTAAAACATTGCAAAAGATACTTGAAAGTACGTTTTATTTGAAAGTATGTCAAAAATTGTAAGAAAAATATTACAAGAGATAATGAATTCAAAAAGCATTTTGCTTTAAGATGAAAAATTTGGGCGATTCGGTAAATTTTTCGACTTTTCGAGGGTTTTAGCCGGAAATATATTGTTAAATTTTTACTTTATGAACATTTTGTTCTTTTTGTAAGCATTCAATAAATTTCCATATGGTTGGATGATTGATCCAATTAACTGGCTGAAACCACGGTGCCAACCTTCTAATGCAATATTAGTTCCGCTACGCTGGACTTAGGCGAGAGAAATAAAGGAATTTGTAATTCTTGAGCTACAAGTTTATTGTGTATGACATTCTATTTATTATGCTGTATTTAATCTTTATGATGTTCCTTAAAAAATTCGAAAATTAGAATTTCTATCTCAAATCCATTGAATTATAAAGATTTTGGATGGACTTTATTACTTACATTTCTGAAATATTCGCATATAATTATAATATACTGTATTTTCCCCCTGCCACACGCCATTGGCAGCTTGCAGGGTATATATGTAAATGTATTTTGCTATATTTAGTTCAGCCATTTTCACGTTCGCTGTTTTTTACATTGCCACTTTTTGCTGTTTTGACGTTCGCTGTTTTTTTGTCTGTTCGCAGTTTTTGTTTTCGCTGTTTTGACGTGCGCTGTTTTGATGTTCGCTGTTCTGACGTTCGCTGTTTTGACATGGAACCACATTTTTTGGTGATTGGATAGTTTAATGATGGGAATATTTTGTTTTAAACGAGAAACAAATCCCAACCTTACAGCTTATGCCTGTCGGTAGGATCTTAAGATCACATCATTCCATCAATTTCTATCTTGGCAATCTCATCATTTGAGACTGATGGGTTTTCTTCAATGTATCTCTTGGAGGACCTCCATTGTGGCTGACTGATACTAGCTTGGCTAGCCCGGGCCATATAGAAACTAAGAAAAATACTTACGTTCGGAAACGAGAAAATTCATCTGCTATGATAGTTCAGTGGTAGAATGTCTGCCCGGCAAGTTTCTATTCTCTGTCAAAGCAGAATGTTTTCTTGTTTCAAAAATATTTCCAATCTTACAGCTTATGCCTATCCATAAATGATCTTAAGATCACATCACTCCATAAATAGTTTCATGATGTTTAATTAAATTGCAACTTACCTACAAATATTAATTAAGCATAATGAATGTTATGAGAAAGTTATGTGCTTGTAATACATGACCAAAACAATGTGTCACTGAGTCAGTAGTTAGCAAGAGCACTATAACGAAACCACATTAAGTGAAACGCATTATAACGAGGGATGCCTGTACTGAAAATACCATTACTTTCAATAATGAAATTTAATGGAAAATTTTAGGTAAAATACTTTAGCATTTCAGATGAAAAAGTTTTATTTTTACTAAAAATAGGCTCCCAAAATTATTATTAGCGAAAACATCAATATAAGTTTCACAAAGAAATTAAATTCCAAAGTAACACAATATATATGAATGAAAGATAAAGATGGACTTCTGAATTTCAATGGCATCAGCAACTACAATAAATGTTTTTAACATAAAACTTAAATATGAAAAAAGGGAGAGGAGACTATGGCAGATAATTGAATTAAACTTAAAATTTTTGATTTCATTTGTATCTGAGCCATTTGAAGTAACAAATACAGTGAAGGTGGCACTTGAACCTTAATTAATAAAATTCAAATATTTTAGGGGTGAAAGACAAACCTTTTTCTTCCCGAGTGCTTTATACACTTCAACTAAAAGCTGCGAAAAAACAGATTCCTTCTGAGGAAAGTGTCTCTGCACTCTTATGTAGCAACGGTATACCCCAAGGAGAAATTCTGTTTCTTTGGAAGTTCCAAATGTGCTGCTGTCTTCCTTTTGTACTTGATTAGCCTGAAACACTTTAAGGTGATTTCTTATTGACTGTATAGCTAACGTCAGGGCCTCTTGAGATAGCTGCTCTCTTTCTGTGTCTCTCAGGTACTTTCTGAAATTGTTTTAAGTATAGGTATATCATAATCAATACACAATCTTCAATTCAAACCCACATGGGGCACTAAATTTATTTCTAATTTACATAGAAATAAGTAATATCATAAATCAACAAAGCATGAAAATAAGAAATGCTAATTTTAAATCAAATAAATACACAGTGACAGTGGAAAACTTAGTACTAATTCCATAA
This sequence comes from Tanypteryx hageni, assembly GCA_028673005.1. Taxonomy (NCBI): domain Eukaryota; kingdom Metazoa; phylum Arthropoda; class Insecta; order Odonata; family Petaluridae; genus Tanypteryx; species Tanypteryx hageni. The sequence goes on from CM054113.1 coordinate 70,196,964, forward strand.
AACAAAAAATATACAGCCAGTGTCAACAAATGACTGTCATTATCAGTTAATAAGTATTCATGTGACAGGTTTAAATGTACTTTGGGGAGAGGAAAAATTAAAGAGGGAAGGAGTGTTTTGAATTTGCACAAAGTATCCACTATAGCTTTAGGAGGTTAATTATAGGCACTGAAGAGAGAAACAGGTAGAAATCATATTGGTGGTCAGTGATGGTGGGGTTAGAGAAAGGTAAGAAATATAGAGAATGGGGGAGGTAGACAAATCATTTTTAAAGCATGGAGGAAGAACAAATATAATGGAGAATGGGATAGGAAAAGGTGCTTGTTCACTACTGAATATTTGGGAGAGTACTTATGATGCAATATTTTTACTACTTCAGAATGATAAACGGAATTCGACAAAGTGACAGTCTCTTCCGTGGATTTTAAACAGTTGAAATAGTAATGCTAGCATTTTATGAATAATAATCAACAGGAGGACTTATTATACAATGAAATCAAGGCAATCATTAATATATACACCACCTTTTTGAACTTCGTGTGCTTGCGGTTTGAGAATTTGCACTTCACGACAAAATTTTTTATGACCATTATTTCTGATTCCCACCAAATATTTGCATTTTGCATCATGCGTTTGCGATGCCAATAAGCAGAACCCCATCTATTTTTTGTTTCAATATTCAGTTTAAACTTTGGTACCCTAGAAAACGACATAATTATTATATTATATTTATAATACTCAATATTAGCAGTTTTAGAAGTAAACAAACATGATAACTCTTGACTTAATTAATTTTGTAGCTTAGTTTGAACTTCACCGCTATTTTCGACATGAAAATTTAGTTTATTTAAAGAAATGCCATCATTTTGGAATATAAGGTTTTCATTTACTATTATCTTTGTATTTTGTACGTAATTTAGGGAAATGTTATTTTGTTTTGTTAGGTTTTCATTTTTTATTATGAAATTTGAATGTAAATCTATGAAATGCTATCATCTTATAACATAGGATTTTCTGCCACATATATTGAACGCAATTACTAAAAGAAATGCTTTGTTTTTTGTGATGTATTTTGAACAATTAAAAGAAACTAGTGGTACCTGCAAAAACTTTTGCGAAGTCAGTCAGAAATACTATGCATGTTTAAAAAATATGTTAGAGTGGAAAATAATGATACACAGCAATTATTTTCAAAGTTTTATGTTATTAAATGCTTTAAAATTGTTTCTTGTTATTGGAATATATGCAATTTTTCATACAAAATTAATTCAACCATTTATTTCAATTTTTACTCATGAATTACTACCAACAAATTTTTTGTACTTCACCTGTTGTTTTTCATATATTAATAATATCCCATATTCTCCTTATAAAATTAGATAACTGACATTTTGAATGTGATGTTTGCTTTTATAATTTATATGTGCAATTTTAATTGCTTCTCCCTTACGAAATAAAGAAAATATTGTTTCTTTCGGTCCATCTTTAAGAATACCTTCAGTCCACGAGCAGTTTACTGAATAACAAGTATGTATCTGCAATTATTAACGTTACAATCTATTAACCTACAACAATAATTTCAATGATTCATATAAAGCGTGAAGCAAATAACTTCATTCTTTCATCGATTTAAAGACTTAATAAATGTTAATTCAATCAGAGGGAAGAATGCAGGTCATCTTGGAACATCTGGAAGAATACGAAAAAGCAAATTTCGAAAAGAAATGAGTATTTCTGACAAATTCTTCAGTGTAACATCTAAACATTGCAAGAATAAGATATTTTATAGTTTCAGCCATCGAATAAAAGAAACAGAGAAAATTGGTCCATATTTACATATTTTGATGAATGAAGGAAAAAATCTTGCTCCTTGAGAAATCAAAAATTCCATGTAAACTTATGGGAAAATATAATAATTTCCTGAAGTCAAATCTGGGACACTCCTGTAAACGAAAATAGTTTTCCTGGAGTCTCCTAGTTGTCAGAAATAAACTGGCATTTACAACATTTCTCTATGGCAAACTGTTCAAGAGATAATAGGGGGAAGGACAGATAGACGGATGGACAGACATTGAGTAATTATATATAAAAGATGTTATCACTTTCTTTCGCTAGGTTTTGATTTTCTTGTATGCATTTCAAATGCAATTAATAAAAGAAATGTTACAACTTATTAATGCATGTTTTTTGCAGCTTGGAAATATTTGTTGCAGACCCAAGTATACATCTGTGCATCACATACTCAACATTCCATTTCAGCAGTTCATCAATTTAAATTAAAGAATTTCCTTGGAATTAACAAAAGAAGATCAAATATCACATGCGAAAATATGCTGGAAGTAAATTGCACAATTGCCAAAACAAGAGTAATTGCTTTGAAATGCTGGGTTTTCATTTGCTATTACCCGTTTTAAAGATAATAAAAAGAATTTTTTTCACTTTATGATGGCTAGGTTTTCATTTGCTGTTACGTTGCTGTAATGTTTTCTTTTATTTTCTGTTAAACTGCATTATTTATGATAAAAATTGAATTTTTTAGGTTGACTGTGAACCATACTCCCATAATAACATTGGGTCTTATGGGAAAATAGAACTTGCACTTCGCGAATTTGCATTTCGGGTCAGTTTTCCAGAACCAATTATTTGCGAAGTTCAAAAAGGTGGTGTATTCAAATATGCATTAAATTTAGAGCTGTGTAGATCTAAATGCTTATTCATTTCTTCAGTAGTAAATTATATATATTATTAGCATATACAAAGATGACCCATTACATTTTTAAATGACAATTTAAAATACCTTAGCACTTATAAATGCATTCAGCAGGTTTTCTGCTGTAAAATATGAACAGCTCATTCTATAACAGAGTGAGATAAAGTATTATTTAAAAAAATCTAAATGGAATTAACATGCAACTTTTAAAATTAATCCTAAGTACCTAATCTGGCAAAGTTTCCAATACATTATCTTGAAAACCGAGTACAGAATACATTTTTATAGACAAGTAGAATGGCATGAATATGGCGTAGTAATGGCAAAACCGTATAGCCCAAATACTTACTTGTCACTTTCAGGCGTTCTCTGAAGTTGGAGACATAATTCAAGAAGCATTGCATGGTCTTTCAACTCTCGTAGAACCTCCATGAGTAACAATACACAACGACTCATATGTGATGCAAAACTTCCTGGCCTATCAATCTCTGTCACTGGTATTCTCCAGACGCCCTGGAATCAATTCAAATTATGAGCATTAAATATGACTCACTTTTCCACATACTGACATTATCCAACAGAAAGGAAATGAACATTAATTCCAGCTTAATGCATCAAAAATACAACTGCATCACTTCCTAAATACAAATGTAGCTTCATAATAATGATAATAAACTTCCAATAATGCTGATAACATTTCACAGTTGCTAATGATAAAAAAGATGATTGCAACATAGTACAAAATGCTAATAGAAATACACCCAAAATGCAAAAAAAAAGAAACATTTTAAAAACAAAATTATAAACTAGGTGAATTTTGTTGCAACTCATTTGATTGTTACTTACATTAAAAAAATTATTGTTCTTCCGATCAGCAAATAGACCAGAAACATTTAGTCGACTAGATGTATAAGGAGGTGGAGAAGTAGATGACCCTCCAACTGGTGTTGTAGGGAAGGATCCAGAGCCAAAATGACTTTCAATTCCAAAAGTATTATTCACAGGTCCCAATAAAAGATCACGACAATAGCCCACATCACGATGTTTCTTTGACCTAAAGTAAAAGTGTGTGATGCGATAGACTGACTTGTAATGCTGAGGGAAACGCCGAACACATTCTTCTAATGCAGAGAGACAGCGCTGAATGAGATCAAAGTGATCCCCATATTCATAAACTGGCTGTTCTTTTTGTTCTACAAAAAGGAGAAAATGGAGCTATTAAAAGAATTGATCAATGATTTTCAAAGACACAATTAAATGTTTGTATAAAACATTAAAATCCAAATCAAAAGTACATTATTAAACATAGGAGTAAGGTATTTTACTCGATTAATTGAAAACAGCATTCATAAAAAGTAATGCACTCATTTTTACTTATACAAAAAGTAACAATTAACAAGAGTAAGATGCCATGATACTGTTTGGTAATTTTATGAGCGCAGAAATTGGCTCACTATAAAGAACACATCTTTTAAAGCCATTGAAAAAATGTGAATATAGTTTTGCAGATTCACAAAATTATTTGAGGACAAATTAAATAAAAAGCATTTCTCATGAAAGTTATAATGCTTCCTTAAAAATTTCAAGGTGATTCTACTTTTAGCCATCAAAATTTTCATTAAATAAACAAAGATTCTCAAAAAATATGAAACATACTCAGTAAATATTAATTTTAATCCAGCGCTTTACCATGAAAACCATTTAAAATAAAAGCTAATCTCACCATCTTGTTTAACAATTACTGTCTTCTTTTCCATAAGTTTTGACACATCACCTTGAGCTGAAGCAGGGTTTTCTTTGTCATCATTCTTTTTGTTTTCTGGAGCTTTAGCTTTCAACTCTGAGCTGATGGCCTTGCTAGAATTGGTGTTGCTTGAGTCGTCATCAGAGTCACTCTCGCTCGACGAACTGCTGGAATCGCTGGACGAAGATGATGAAGACGATGAAGATGAGGATGATGATGAAGACGACGAATCGGAGGATGACGAAGAAGCTGGTGCACTGCTGCCATTGTTACCTCCAAGGGGTCCATCTCCTTCTTCCTCATTTCCCTCTACTCCAGAATTTACTTCCCCAGATGTAGCACTTTCTTGTGAGCTACGGCGAAGCTCGGAGATTTTGGGCAGCACAGAAGAATTAACTTCCTCTCCCACCTCATTTTTCTCTTCAACTACCTTGTTTGTAACTTCCAATTTTATTTGCTTGCATTCCTTTATCTCGTCCAAAGATAATTTATCACTTTCTGAAGCTTTCACTTCTTTTGCTGCAGCAGCAATTTCCTTATCCTGATCCTTGCACATGTCCACAACCTTTCCAATGATTGAATCAATAACATCAATGACATCCTGCATCAGAGCAGTATCCTGAGAAAAAAATCATCTCATGAACATTTATTGCGACCAGGAGGAAACGAGTAATGATCTTGAAAACACTTCAACAGAAAATGATTACAAGATTAAGTTTATGAAAGGATGGATTGTGAAAAATGTTATGATGAAATATGTGACTTATACTGACTGAGAAAAACACTTCTACATTATAATGAATAGTTAGATCAAAACTTTGTTAATAAAATTTCATTCTCCTTCGAATCACAATACAGATCAAAATAAAAATTCAATAATATGTCAAACTAGTCTTAAAACACAAAGATATAAAGTACATGAATAAAAATTCCTTTAAGACAAATCACTTAGAATTGGACTTGATGCAGAGACTGTGACCGATCATTATTAGATTGTAATTTTTATGAAGTGTGGAGACTACAGAAAGGAATCAACTTCAATGCCGTAATTTAATAAATAGAGTTTCACACAAAGGTAGAGGGGGAGGAAAAAATAAAGGGACGGTTAAATAAAAATAAAGGAAAAAAATTATCTGGAAAACTGTGAATGTTAGTTTCTTTCCTTTATTTTTATTTAATGTTCTCTTTATTTTTTCCTCTCCTTCAGGAGTTGATTCCTTTCTGTATATTATTCGACTTTGTTTAAATTGAATTTATTCATGAAAAAACAACTTACGACAGGTAATATGCATGGCTTTTTCTCAGCGGGTTGCAACTCCTTATCTGCTTCACTTGTCATTTCACTGGCTTGTCTCTTACAGCTTATATCTTTCTCGTTGGTGTCTACTTCAGGATCCTTCTTGGGCCCTTGATCATTTTTACTGCAATGAAATCACAAAAATGTTATTTTACAAAGGTATTCTAATGAAAACTCCTAACAAGAGATAGTAATAACATACAAAACAAATTGTCTTTGGAAAAAAATCATTTTCATGCTAAAATTAAACAAAAATCAAAAAATGATTACTCACACATTGTCATCTTCCACACATGACGACACAATCCCAGATGCAATTGATGCCTTAGTTTTGAACGTGGCAAAAGGGCTCTGGAGAGCCACTGTCAGATGCTTTTCAAAAACATTACGTAAATCTTTGGACAATGGTTTGTCCTCATGCTGCTCCAACCATTTCAAAATACTTGCATGAATGCGGTAATGAACCTAACAAATGTAATGAAAGCAATTTGAAACTCTGACCCAATTCATAAATGATACAGAATAAATATCAATTTTTGAAATGCTTAAAAATTTGACCTTTTCTAAATTAAATGGGATGTTTACCAGTGAGGGAACTATAAATTTCTGGACTCTTAAAAAATTTTCCTCCCTTACCTCTACCCCACTAATTTTGATCAATAGGTGGATAGTAGCAGTGTATATTAAAAGTTTGAGAACCAGGTGTCATTCCAAAGTTTAATTTTCCTGCATATTATTTTTTAAGTGTGAAACAACCCATCCAGTCCTCCCAAACAGTTAATTTCCTCTGAAACTTCTTTTTCTACAGCAGTGCTTTTCAACCTTTTTTCGGGCGCAGAACCCTTTTGCAAGCACAAATTTTTCACGGTATCCCATTATCTTTCAAAATATCCATATAAAAGTGAACAAATTAAATTCGTGTTGCCGTTACTTGACATGTGCAGACTGCAATTTATTAATTATTACGAGCAATTCTAAAAAATAATTACAAAATCATCAAATTTCAAATTTTCAACTAACATATGCGGAGTCCCTGAAACCCCTCTACGGAACCCCAGGGTTGAAAACCACTGCTCTACAGCATAATAATTCCACCACTGGTGTGTACACAGGTTCGTCTTCAGTGCTGAATTTCAAAGGTTAACAACCCAAAGTTAAATACAGTAAAACTCTGTTGATTCGGGCACCCTTATTTTGAAATTTGGTTTAATTCGAAGTATGACTCATCCCTGACAGAAAAATAAATATTTTCATAGTAAAATATGTGTATAATTGATAATTTGAAGCAACTTTTAGTCCCATGTGCAAAATACTAGTACATGTACATCTAGATAATTAAAAAAAAATAATCCTGATAATAGAATATGTTTGAAACATTGTACTGTTGACAGTTATATTAGAGATTAAAATTCAGAGGTGCTTTGATTGCCTTCCAAGAAAAAAATAAAATCAGATGCTCAACATACAGAATCTATCAGGTAAGGCAGACAGTCAAGTTATTATAACTACAACTCAAAGTGTTATCCAAGAAAATGTGATCCCTGACCGAAATGTTAATCTCAACCTTCCTGGCAGCAGTCAAACCAGTAAATACCATGCTCGAGGGGTAAGCAAATGAACCTTGGAAACAACTGCTACTTTGTCATCTAAAAAGCTACAAGTCAATGAAGCTGATTCGACTGAAGGTGCCACTTCACATACCTCTGCTGATGTACAAAATTTTCAGAAAGAAATAAAATCATTAGAGAAAAAACTCCAAGGCTGATTAATCTCTTTTTCTCTCATCATTACGTAAGCTTATCACATTGCATTTATATGAATTTACAGGCAGCAAGCACTTAACATACATGTTATAATCCTGGAAACCCAACCTTTATCATACGGATTTAAATTACCACCGTATACTCTCACAACTGAATTTATTTTTGGGTACTTAAATGTGTTTATATTTCTATAAACTTGCATATCTCAGCAACTATAAGAGAGAAAATCCAAGTAAAATGCATTAGATCACTTAGATCATTATAAGCACTGGAATCACTATCTGAAAACAATTCTGCCTCTTTTTCCACATTTGCCACTTACAAGCCATTGCAATGCAGAAAAAACATGGACAAGGTTACTCACCGGTAAATATGGAGTGCTTGCTATTGTTTGATAAATGGCAATGCAAAACCACTACATTTTGTTAGCATGAAAGCAATATGCTAAATATCGAGTTGTTATTCTTCCTACCTAATAATACCAGCGTTCTCCAGGAGATGATACAAAATTAGAAATATTATATTAAACTAGTGGTAACTGCAAAAACTTTTGCAAAGTCAGTCAGAAATCTGCATGCTTTAAAGTAATAATAGCCCATTTCTTCTTATAAAATTAGACAACGGACATTTTCAATTTAATGTTTGTTTTTATAATTCGTATGTGCAATTTAAATTGCTTCTCCCTTACAAAATAGATTCCATTTCAGTTTTTAAATAAAGAAAGATTTTTTTATTTTGGTCAATCGTTAAAAAAGCCCTAAGTCCACAAGCAGTTGCCTGAATAATACTAATGTGCAATTATTAACGTTGCAATCTATTAAGCTTGACGTTGCTACAACTATAATTTCAATGCTTCATAAAAACAGCGAAGCGAATACCTTAATTCTTTCGTCTATTTGATGGCTTAATAAATGCTAATTCAATCTGAGGAAACAATGTGGGTTGCCTTGGCAACACCCGGAAAGAGTACGAAAAAGTCATAAAATATTTCTGCCAAATTCTTTGGTGTAACATCTAACTATCCCAAAAATAAGATATTTTGTAATTTTAGCCGTCAAATAAAGCAAAAACAGAAATTCGGTCCATAATTACGTATTTTAACAAATGAAGGAAATAAACTTTGCATCTTGAAAAATCGAAACTCCTGTGTAAACTTATGGGAAAATATAATCGTCTCCCGGAGTCAAATCCGGGACACTTCTGTAAAAGACAACAGTTTTCCTGGGGTCTCCTAGTTGACAGAAACAAAATGGCATTTATGGCAATTCTCTATGACAAACTGTTCAAGAGATAAAAAGGGGAAGGATGGACAGACATTGAGTAATTATATATAAAGAAAATAATATTAAAATTAGAAATAATTGATGCACGATCTTCGGACCTGGACTGTTTTAAAGAAAAATAAATAACATTTCTTATTTTTATCTTCAAATTTTTCCTACGATTCGAAATTGCTCAAGTTCTACGTTTAAATCGTATTTATTAGAAAAATTTAAGATTTTTAACAATATGTTGCCTTGCCGACCATGTCATTGTTAAACCTCAAGATTGTATCATTGTCTCAACCCTTATACTATATGCATAAGGAAAGCATGCTTTGAATGTTTTAATATGTGAGAAAGAAGGAGAGAGGAAGAAAGGAAGGAGAGAGACGAGGGAGAGATGCATACCTGTCATATTGACAGGCAATTGCACTAGTATTAATATAATTATGTAGTTTGTAATCTTGAGAAGCAACTTTTCTGACAAGCTATTTCTATTTAAATTTGAAGTTCTCATTATGTCTATGTTCTATGTATCATATTTACCTCTAATGATTCCATAGAATAATCAGGAGGATTACTATAACTAATCTTCCTCGGGTAGTTTGCATTACATAGATATAGAAATTCAGCAGCCTGTAAATAAAATGTATTTTAAGAAAGTATCTTTAAAAGTCAATGATAAAAGATGTGCAAAAAATTCAGGTTTTTCATGATAATTTAACAACTTCTAAATAATCAAATCCACATGGTTTCCCTGATAGAAATAGTTTTTGATTACATAGCATATTTTGATCAATTTTAACCAAGTTAATTTCCATCAAGCTTTCAATTACAGGCAGTCTTTGGACTTACATCAGGTTACATTCCTAGAAAAGGTGCCGTAAGTCAAAAGTGACTTTACCAAATAAACAATGATATAACAGGAGGTTACGTTCCTGAATAAGGATAAAGAAATGCAAATTTTTCATATATGAAAAAAAGAGCACGTTTATTCAACTACCAGTCAAATATTAAGAATATACAATAATATAGAAGGTTCTTTTGGGGAAACTTAGGGTGAGTTAATGGCTTTTTGAAGAATGCACCCAGGGAAATTTGTATAAGTGCCCTCTTCTTCTCATTGTAAGTGTGCCAAAGGAGTTGTTGGCAGGTAGTAATTGGAAAAGAGCAGTGATTAAAAGGTGGACGATACAGGGAGCTCCAATTCACCATGAACTGAAGTGCCATGAAGGAGGAAGGGGATTAATAGCTTTTGAGTTAGAATGCCCACAAAATTCCCATCAAACACAGACAAATTCAAGCCCCATCATGAACACTTCCCAAAATATTGGAGTGGCTTTAAAACACATATTTCCACTTTGATATCAAATAAAACTTTTTCCATGAAAATAAATAAAATTCACGACATGTGATACTGTCACTGGTTTCTATTATGGTGCATTAAATTGTGCAATATCACTTTTGTAGGTGCTGTGTCACCATCATGATGTAAGTATGGGTCCGACTGCCACAAGTAATAGCATAGGTGGTAATTGATGACTGCCCTAAGTGCAGATCAACGTAAGTCGAGGATTGACTGTATACAATATCAATAAAAACAAATATAAATATCATATTAATTGTATACAGCAAAAAATGTGAAAAATTAACATATGCTATAAGCTGCTGCAAGTATTCATGCTATGAAAATCTTCTGATAAAATCTACTAAACTATAAGCAAAAAATTAATGATTTCCATTGAAATAGTATACCTTGCAATAATGGTCAAGGTAAGATGAGGGGTCTTCGCCTCTTTTCTCGGCAATCTTTCCCAACATGTAATGATGAAGCCATCGCTCATCCTGAAGGCCATGTTCAACACCATACCGATACCAAATCTATTGAACAAAAAATTGCTCAAATTGATATCATGCAGGAAGATTGCTGTCCACATAAAATTTTTTGCATCACATAATAAAAATAATGCTATACTAACTCACCTGATTAGCAGTTGTGAAGCACTTGTAAGCTTGATCCAACATTTCTTCCTTCTCTTTTTCTAAAAACTCAAACATTTCTAGACTTAAACTGTGAGTTTCCTGAAATTTAGAAAAGGCACAATAAAAGAGCAAGAAGTACAAAATATGGAATGATTTTAATAGATAAATAATTAGCTAAAAATAAAATGTAATAATATCAAGAACAACATTACATCTGAAAACTATACTTAAACCCTTGCCTGATGAACTGTTACATCATAAATATTTAACTACCTGAGAAATAATTTTGAAAAGGAACATAAAAGCGAAAAGTTGACAATTTTCTAAATCTGATAAGATCAGAAATCAAGACATACCTGCTTCAACAAGCGAGAGCAAAATGAGTGTATCATGTAAACAAATGATCCATATTCGATCCATACGAGAGAATGAGTGTAGTCCAGTTCAACTGCACGACGATAACATCTATGAGTTGCAGCTGCTTTGCGTAGAAATTCACTTTCACTTTTGAGAACTTCACACTTAAAATGACAAAACCATAAAGAGGGTCAAATTACAAATAAGTAGCAAACGAGATTACTTTATACAATAACATAAATTGGAAGCTACGAATAGATATTCGGATTTTTAACTCTTCACACTTAAACTGACAAAACCATAAAGAGGGTCAAATTACAAATAAGTAGCAAACGAGATTACTTTATACAATAACATAAATTGGAAGCTACGAATAGATATTTGGATTTTTAACTCTTTGACCAGACTGAGTAAAGAAAAAACCTAGAAAAGCAAAAATGAACAAGGAACTAGATTAAAAGCCTAGAACATTTTTTCGACTACCTTGATTAGTGAATTCAATTCCATGGTCAAGGTCTACAAAAGAAAAAAAATCTAATGTGGCCACCACATGACTTTCTCCATATCTGTAATATTTCTAGAACTTCCGAATAGGTTACATAATAATAAATATTTTAAGAAACTGCGAGAAAATTTTAGACTTTACAAAGAACAGAAATAAACTCAAACCATAGCCATCTAATATTGGATATAGCCACAAAGTTCCAATAATTAAGAAAAGATTAAGGCGCATTACTACGGCATAACTAAGCGTCAATTGTTAACAAGTCGTCGGTAGGTGGCATGGTGGTAGAAGCTAAAAATATAAGATATCTCTTAAACAATGCATTATATGGAAAAATGTTTCAAACAAAGGTTGTAGAAAATTACATTTCCTACAACTTTTATTCCAGTACATTTTTGTATTTACCAAATATTAAAGCAAATATTTCAAAATAACGGATAAGTGACAAGAGTAACACCCACATCCGGTTGATCGATTTTTACCAAAAACTAATCAGTTCTTGTGACTTTTATAATAATGTTAAATAAAAAAATTTGCATTGACCTGATTAATAGTTTTTGAGTTAGAGCACCCACAAAAACCTATCACATACACACAGACATCATCGATAAAATGGTCAAAACGTGTTCTGGGGACCTCAAAACATGTATTTCCGTTGAAATCTCGAAGCCAATTTTTTTCATGAATACAATACTTTCCCCTATACTACGTATATGGAGAAAGTAATAAGCCTGCTCATTGAAATACCTATTAAAAATTCATTTTACAAACTTAACATTCTCACTAAAGATTACAAGAAAATAATTCAGGGTGAAATTTTTCATTATTTTTAACATTTTCTCTTCTCTGAAAAGAACTAATTTTGATTTCAAAATCCACCTTCTATCATATCCCAAATAAGCAAACTATATATATTAATAAATAAGGTGACCATACATACAGGTCTGGCTGTGACAGTACCAGTTTTGGAGCACTTGTCCCGGTGTTCCATTAAGACTAAACCAAAATAGTTTTCTGTACTGGTTTTGGGATGTTTGCTCCAAGGAACAGTTGATAAAGATCAGCGGAACTAAGTAACTATACAAACTATTTTCTATAAATAATTAGCCGAAGTATGGGTGGTAGATGATCTGGGCACTTAGCTGCACGCACTTACGGCATATTGCCAAGAGTGGTAGAACTGCGCGTGTGGAGAAAATACCGGTAAGAGATGGAGGTATCCAATCGTTTGTTCCCGGCGACCTGTGGTAGGGGTGTTAAAGAGGAGAGTGAGAAATGATGTTCGTATACTATCACAGTGTCAGGGCCAGATTGAGGGATTACCGCCCTTAGACCCGGGCAAGCGGAGCCCATGCCCTGGACTCTGCGCCTCAGGGGGTCCCGCCCTTTGGAGGACCCCCCTCATCATAGGCACAAAAAATTATTAAGATAAAAATGAAATCTGCAGAATAAAACCAAATAATTATGAATGACCTGCACAACCAAGCGAATGTTACTGTATTTGTATGGGATATGGGAACGTCTAAATACACCTAAATTAAGCCAGCCAATTGTCCTGGATTAGACGGGATAGTTCTGGATTCCGATAGCCCCGGATTCCTGTATGGCAGAGTCCCGGAAAATGTTTCGCATTCGCCCAATGTGTTCCACTTGCCTTGCATTTTCATCGAATTGCTTAAGTGCTCGTAGATTTATCACTCATTGTTAACTATCATGAGTCGCTTGAAAGTACAATGTATACTGTTGACTGAATACATTGTCGCGGACAATAAATTTAATAATAATATAAATGTGCACTAATGTGCGCAACAACGATGTGTGGGCAAGAACTGATTGAACAATAAACAAATACGTAAGTACCTCTTCTCTACACATTATTCTAAATCTTCATCGATAAATCAGTATACCTCACATGGGCCCATGAATTTTGTAATACATTTTTTAATCAAATTGTTTATATAGACAGGGGCCCCACAAAAAATATTTGCCTGGGGCCCCGCACACCCTAGGGGCGTCCCTGCCTGCCTGAATGCCCGACAGGTTGATCCGAACCTGCACAATATACTACAGTGTAGCCAATTGGCCTGTCGGAATCTTGAAGTTTTGACTCCACTATTATTTGTTGGCCATTCCATTTCCTGTTCTTTTTTTTCTGTGGAAATCCTGCCTGTTCTGCAAGTTTGAGAGAAGTGAAGATGCACATATAATTTGAAATCGTTCCAGATGGTAAGAAGTCGTTGGTTTTTTACTATAAAGGAGACAGGGATGGCCAGTCGTTTTGATTCAGATACTTCGGGTTTCATCCGGTAGGTGCATTTTTCCAATAAAGCTAATTTTCTGTAAGGAATTTTGGCAATATGTTTTAACTCTATCTATCATATTTAATATCATCAAGTAAATTTTTAAAATGAACGAAACGATTTTTTCATTGTATGTCATTTTTGAAGTGCCAAAAGCTATTTCAGGAATTCCAATTGTGATACATAAATTATTACTATAATTAAAAACCTCCATATTTGTCTTTTTAATTTTATATTTATTATTATTATTTATTTAATTTCATTTCATTTTGTCACCCCATCTGGGGCTGCTCCTTATCGAATGACCAAATATGTGTGAGCAGTGTTATGCAGTTGTTTCAACTTCACTTACTAACGAGTGCAATGTGTGCATTGCACATGGGCGGCTGCCAAGATTTTAGCTGCCTCCTCATCGTCTTTTGGCAGTTTAAAATGCTCATTATTACATATTTCTGCATTAATTATCTACAAATAAAAATTATAGCGTCTTTTTATCGGGGAATAATTGCTTTTCAAATAATGCTTGGATAATTTGAAAAAAATTTAAAACATTTGGGATCGAGCCCAGGCCTACGCCATAGGAGCCAAGCACATTATCCACTCACCCATTCCCATTCTTAGCAACAATTTGACAATGAAGCCTATAAAGTTTTATGTGATGTTTTTGCATATTTTCGACAATGATTTCTCGAACCCAAGGGTCCATCATGAAAACCCCGAGACCTGGTCAATTTTCATTAAAATTTGTGACCTGAAGGTCATAACCTCTTCTTGTAAGTGTAAATGCACTGAAAACACTGAGGACAACAATGCCAGTAACCTTGGTAACCTCTTTTTGAAATGTGAAAAAATCTGGAAAAATTCTACTACAATCTTACAATTCGAGCAAATTCAAATTAGATAAATAAATAGACGATAAGAATCTACATTCTTTTCTGTGTAAAATATTGCAAATTCTGCAATGATTTCTCAATTCTGAGACATTACACATATAGTTTTCCACAATCTGTCTGATGTTATGCTACACATGTCCGCTATAAAAATGTGAATTACACGATAAAGGATCAAGATACGCTTGAAATTTGGCTTTTTTTGTTTCTACCTTTATCATTGTTTCTTTTTTGTTAAAATGAGTTACATGTACGAAATATACATAAACAAATAAAAAACCCAAAGCATTAATCAAAGTAAGGGTAGACCCCGATTTACAAAAGGGTTACATTCATGAAAAACTCTCCGTAAATCAAAAATTCATAAATGGAAGCATAATTTCCTATTGACCCGGTACCAATGTACGTTATTTACTAATTATAAATTAGTGAATTTGATCTTGTTCAGAAATGATGTTCTTTTAGTTTTATTTTTTATAACATTTTAACAACCGGAACACTTCTAGCTAAATTTTTAAAGTACAAGAATGGTGTTCCAGTGCATTCAGTCCAATTCGAACACTGATGGCAAGTAATTATTCTAAACACCCCTGTATTAATGATGTTCTTCACGCAACATGATGTCATAGTCATGTGACTTACTATTTGATCGTAGGTTGTAAAAATAAATGAAAATATCAAAATGATAACAATAATATTCAATACATAGTTATTGAAATAGTGTGTGGCAAGTGAAATAAAAATTTTGGTACAAGTTAATATTAAATAATTTTTATTTGTTTACATAGTATTGAAAGTTTTGATTCCTTGCGAGAAAGAACAAAGATTTTTAATGTCGTGACTGTTCTAAGATTTCTGATTCAAAACAATCAATCATACTGTATTATTATTGTTATTATTAATAATATTATCATTATTTTTTCTTCTGTCGCTCATTTTCTTGACCAGATTTGTTATGAAAAAATAACGTATTTTTTACGTAACTTCAAGATTTTTGTTCGTATAACGAAGCACTGGATAACATTTTTTTTTCATAACTTCAAAATTTCGTAAAATGGAGCAAAGTAAATTGAGTTTGACCTGTATAGTCATAATAAAGGAATAAAAATTGTCAATCAAGTTAGGATGCTGGAATGCATCCCCACTATTTACATTATTTGTTATGGGAAATTCATGTCCAACTAACACGATTTCACCTTAAATGATTTTTTTAAGAATGCATCTATTATGTTAGTTGGGGACTAGGTGTACGTTGTTTTAAGTCACAGTTTTCAGGAGCGCATCTCTGACATATAGCGTGGACTTGTGTACTACTGATTTAATATTTGCAAATATTTATTTCTGCATTTATCATGAGGGCATGTAGCGCATTGCCCATGTACCTAGAGTATACACACTTACTTCACTTCCAATGGAGGATCTACTGTAAGGGGGAAGGAGAGATTAGACCCAAAGCCATTACGTATGTAGTGGCAGGAAATTGCACCCTTTGATGAAAAGGAGAAGGGAAGTTTTGTAGAACTCCATAAGACAAGGATGTCCAACCCCTCAATTTATCGGAGGGAGCAGATGTGGTAAACTGCCTACACTCCAGGGGTTAACAGAATTTGTCCAGGTTTTGCTAATCTGAAAGCTGGTCACCTTAATGTTAAACCAACATGAAACGTGCATGTATTTCTCCCTCTCATATCAATAATGCATACCAAATTGAAAACAATCCATTTAAACCAATAAATAATGCATGAAAAAGTGACACACCGAATTCAATTTTGTTTCCAACTGACTGCCTTTGGCTAAAGCCATACCAGCCCAGGAATCAAGACGCAATGGATTGATGCAGACATCCAGCAGGTAATTCTTGATTGCCTTATCCTGGAAAGAGATTTAATATTCATTAAGATGATGAAGATTTAATACAGCACACAATTTATTAATTCACTGACCCATTCATTGTTTTTGAAGTAGAAATCTCCAAGAAGATAGTAGATGCTAGAAATTGACCTTGGAAATGATACAGTTTCACCTTCTCGTGTTGGAAGTATCTTTCTTTCTCCATTAATATAATCACTCATCTTTTCTAAAAGTTGAGCTGAAATGAATATGCAATGGAAAGTATCATTGATTGATTAAAGTCAGCTTGGCAGAAGGGGGTCCATAATTTATTATACAATTAGGAAATTTTTGATAATACTTACATGAGTCACATTCTGGTGGAACAAGTGCAGTAATTCTGCGGAAGAGCTGTTCTATTTCAACAGAAATAGATCCCACCTGATAAGAATCAAACTCTGGAAGATTATCTGGTTTAAGGCACTCAAACACTTGCATAGCACGTTCCCAGTTCAATGGCATAGGAGGAACTCCATGCTCTTGTAAGTAGCGAGCCTGAGGATAAGAAGAGACAACACAATGCTAAAAAGCAGCAGTCAGAGGAAGAACAGTAATAATTAGAGTAAAATTACTGAAAAAATTCTCATCACAATTCAAATCCTAACATAAAATGAGCTAGGTCATGCTGTAAGATGGCAGGTCGATCACCTTTGAGAATAACAAAAATGCTTTTAACTCAAAAAATTTGTTCTTTTTCAGTCAAACTTTCAGGAATTACTTGCCAATTCCACTATAAAATTTTAAGCTGCTCGCCATCTACATTGAAGTCATAGGTTTGATTCCAAGAGCGTTTATTTTCTCCATTTGATTAACACAGGAATGAGTGCAGCATATTAGTCATTTGCATTTTAAAATTACTTAGAATCATTGTAGTTCAAGACTTGAAATAAAGAACGTCTGAAAAAATGATATTTCATCTTACTGTCATCGATTTTTGAATGTGTCGAATCAATCCACAAATTAGTTTTTAACGTCAAAATTTGATGCATTTTTATGTGAAAATCTCTTGTTGTCAAGATGATTTGCACTATTGCCAATTTCGTGTAATTGCATAAGATTGACTGGGAATATATATATATATATATATATATATATATATATATATATATATATATATATATATATATATATATAACAACTTACGGAAAAGGAAAGGTAAAATGAATATATGGATGTCAACAAGGTGTTGGGATGAGGAAACCCAGTGAGCACTCACCAATCAGACGACTTCAGGTTGGCGAGGCTCCGGGGATGTCGAAGCGACACACGTAAAATAACACAAAAACACAGAAACATCACAAACGTAAAGCTTTCGGAACTACTCCTTCTTCAGCTACAGAGAGAGAACTGATGGCGGTGACACTGGGTGGAGGCATGGGGGTGGAAGGGTAGTACGGAAAGGTCGAGGATTGGAGGAAACGGAGGGGGTTGGGGATGGGTAGGGTGTTGGAAGAAGACAGGAAGGGTGTGAAAAGCTATCGAAGGTTGAGGCCTGGGGGAGTGAAGGAGTTTAGGAGATGGATATGCGAAAGCTCCCACTGACGGAGTTGGGGAGCCGAAGCATTGTCGGGGAGAGCGCGAATGACTCTCACTGTGAAGCAGTTGTTGAACTTTAAATTATGTTTGTTCGCATGAACGGCCACCGGCAGCGGTCGTTTGAGAATGACGCTGTTGCGGTGGCCATTCATGCGGATGTTGAGGGGATTGCTGGTGAGGCCAACATAAAAGGCGGGACATTGGGTGCATCTCAGGAGGTAAATGATATTGCGGGTGGTACAGTTGGTGGTGGAAGTTATGGGGTAGGTGATGTTAGTTGTGGGACTGGAGAAGGAGTTGCAGGGGGGGTTTATTGGGCATGTTAGACATCGGGGTCTACCGCAGGGGTAAGATCCGGCAGGGTGTAAAGGCGTGGATGCTGGGGGTTCTTTCTTCCATAGAATATTTGCCAGATTAAGGGGACGGCGGAAGGAGAGCATCGGTGGTCTGGGAAATGGAATCTGGTGAGGGGAGGATGAGAGGATAAGGTGGGCGGCTTTCAGGATGTTTTTCAGAATTTCATGGATGCCGGGGAAATACAGGGTGGTTAGGGTGAGTTGGAGGGTGGAATCGGTGGTGGTGTGGGTATTGAGGTGGGAGTTAGGGGTGGCGGGTGCGACTGCCCGCCGGATTTGGTCTCGGATCAGATCCGGCGGGTATCCGCGCTGTAAGAAGGCATGTTCGAGGGTGGAGCAGTACTCGGGCAGGGAATCTCTGTCCGAGCAAATTCTCCGCCCTCGTCGGGCTAGGGCGTAGGGAATAGAGGTTTTGGTGTGGAGGGGATGGCAGCTGTTGAACTGGAGATATTGAAGGCGGTTGGAAGGCTTGAGGTGCACGCTGGTGTGGATTTTGTTTTCCCGGATGGAGAGATCGACATCCAGGAAGGTGATGTTGGAGGCAGAGGAGTGGTGGGTGAAGGAAAGCGTGGGGTGGGATGAGAGGCGTTGTAAAAAGGATTGTAGCGAGTCGGGTCCATATGTCCAGAGAAGAAAAATATCGTCAATATACCTCAGCCATAGGAGTGGTCTGGGGGAAACGTCAAGAAAGCGTTCCTCCCATTCGCCTAAGAAGGCATTGGCATAGGAGGGCGCCATGCGAGTGCCCATCGCGGTACCTTTTATTTGTAGGTAGTGGCGCCCTCCGAAAGAGAAGTTGTTTTTTTGGAGCACCATTTCAGCCAGCTTCGTTAGGAAATGGGAGGATGGTCTTGTGTCAGGTGGTCTGGAGTCCAATAATTTTCTCAGGGCGGACAGTCCTTGGTTGTGAGGGATGTTGGTGTAGAGGGAGCAGACGTCTATAGTGGACATAATTGTGTTAGGTGGGAGAGGGGAAGGGAGTGATTTTAGGCGTAGTAGAAAGTGGTTTGTGTCTCTGATGAAGGATGGGATTTGACGGACGAGAGGTTGTAGGTGGGAGTCAACATAGGCAGAGATGCGTTCCGTGGGAGAATTAAAGCTGGCAACAATGGGGCGGCCGGGGATGTTGGGTTTGTGGATTTTTGGGAGTAGGTAGAAGGTTGGGGTCCGGGGTGTGTTGGGGATCATCAGGGAAATGGTGGAATCAGAGAGGCCTTCTTGTTTTCCCACGGAACGCAGATATGCAGAAATTTCGGAGGAGTGGCGGTCAGTGGGGTTGGAGGGGAGAGGAAGGTAAGAAGTTTGGTCAGATAGTTGGCGGAGGGCTTCGTCGTTGTAATGCGAGCGGTCCATTACCACGGTGGTGGTACCTTTGTCTGCAGGGAGGATAATAATTTTGTCGTTGCGTTTCAACGTAGAAATTGCGTGTCTTTCTGGTTTCGTCAAATTGTCGTTGTGGTCAAGGAGGTCGGGAAAGTTGGGCTGGGCGACTGCGTGAATTATGTAATTAGCATATTGCTCGATGGGATGGTGGGGAGGAAGAGAGGGTGGGATGTATTGGGAAGGGGGTTTGAAGGCAGAAAGGGATTGTGGAAGTGAGTCGGGGGAAGATGAGGAGTCAGATGTGGGTGGGGCGGCTTTGAGGCGGAGTAAGCGTACGAAGGCTTGTATGTCGGCAAGGAGACAAAAATGGTCAAATTTTATGGTGGGGCAGAAGGAGAGGCCCCGGGAAAGGAGGGCATTCTCGGCGGGGTTAAGAACATGAGAGGAAAGGTTCAGGACGTCATCTGGCTGGGAGGGGTTTGCGGTATGCGTGGGGGTGAGGTCCTGCGGCGAATTGGGATGCATCCTCGGTTCGCGGGTTGAAACAAAGGGAGACCTCCTGAGAGAGTGTAGTGGGGGTGGAGTGGGGATTCCCAAAAGGTCGGCCAAGGAGGGTTTTTGGGCGAGGAGAGGCAGGGGAGGGGGGATGTCGGACTTACCAGCTGGGAAGAAGGGGAGAGGTAGGCCGAGCTGGAGGTGGCGGACGCACATAAGGGAAAGTTTGCGTATGAGTCTGTATCGGTTGGCTGCGATATCCTCTGCAGCTCTACGGAAAATGGCGTCGAGATCAGCTGTGGAGTTTTGGGAATGATTGAGTTCGTGTATGAGGGTTAAACATTTCTCAAAGTGCATGTTAGAGAGTGATTTATAGTGGCGTAAGATTAGACGGACAATGTTGAGGGACATGAGGTGATATGTAAGGGCGAAAGATGAGCGGATAGCCGGAGGAAGGCCCGATAGGGGGATTCTCACGGTGAGACCTTTGGGGGGGAGCCCTAGTTCTAGGCAGCCATTGAGGAATTCAATCTGGCAAGTTAATGATGTATGTTTGCGGAGGTGATAACGGAAACGGCGGATATTTTCCATGGTGGAAGGAGAAGTATAAAGAATAAAAGATAAAGGCGATAGGAAAGTTGGTAAAAAGGAAAGGATGACAGACACGAAAGGATAAGGTAAAATAATATAACAACTTACGGAAAAGGAAAGGTAAAATGAATATATGGATGTCAACAAGGTGTTGGGATGAGGAAACCCAGTGAGCACTCACCAATCAGACGACTTCAGGTTGGCGAGGCTCCGGGGATGTCGAAGCGACACACGTAAAATAACACAAAAACACAGAAACATCACAAACGTAAAGCTTTCGGAACTACTCCTTCTTCAGCTACAGAGAGAGAACTGATGGCGGTGACACTGGGTGGAGGCATGGGGGTGGAAGGGTAGTACGGAAAGGTCGAGGATTGGAGGAAACGGAGGGGGTTGGGGATGGGTAGGGTGTTGGAATATATATATATATATATATATATATATATATATATATATATATATATATATATATATATATATATATATTGCTATGTTAAATGTTAAATAACATGTCCATATTCATGAAATTTTGATGCTATTTTTAAGTTTAACCACTACCTTGGTTATGATAAATAATGAAACAGTAACTAAAGTAAATGAATATTCAATGATCGTGATAAACAATGCTGAATATTTGAAGTTATTTGAGGATATTTTCTGCAAAAGCTAAGTTTTTAATCTTTGGCTAAAACACAAAAATTAAATTTATATACATTTATTTTAATGAAATCACACTGTGTATGCACTAAAGAGTAAAAACTAAATCTAAAATTCACATGTTTGTATGTTCCAGAAAGTAAATATAGTTTTGGGCATATAAAAGATGTATAGCATAATTTTTAACAAATAAATTTTCATTAATATTTCTTTTTCACATAACATTTACATAACCAAAACTATTTTTAATTTCTGGAACATTCAATTATGTGAATTTTCTAATTATTGTTTTCTTTTTAGTACATATAAAAGTTGGTTTCCTTAACTTTTTATTTAAATTTTAACTTAATACTTAACGCACACATACCTGTCATTTTTATGGGCAGTTACACTAGTTTTAAATAATTTTATGAACCAAATGTAAAAGTATACAATACAATTACACAAAAGGAATAATAAACCAGCTTAATGAATATAACGTTTAAAATAAAAAATTATTAAAAACATTCATAAGTAGGATATACTCTCCATTAACTGAGCTAATTAGGTGTATGGGTGCATAATTATTTTAAAAAATGAAGAATACAGCATACAACCCATATTTCAATGCCTTGCTCTTACTTGATTTTCCATATTTAAATACTATAAATTAAAAAAATTCCTTTAATAAATAGAAATATGCAAGGAAGTTTTAATTTCATGCACCAACATTTCAAAAAACAAAATCTGGATCCAGTTTATTGGGAGTATATTCTACAGGTGTTTGAAAATTTTTATTTTGGTGCAATTACCTTAGTTTTTTTACTCGGATATGAGTATAAACAGAATAAAACTTGCTCCAAGTTCTGATTCAGACAATCACGAAAGGAAGCTAAAGCAGTCGAACGAAGTTTTGGTACCACAACATCCAATATGTGAAACAATAAGGCACCTTCATTGAGGCAACACCAAGAACGCCTATGAAAAATTCACAAGTACTTAATTATGCACAAAACAAATAAATCACAATATATTTCAATTAAATAAACTAAATGTTTCCCATACTTAATATTAATAAAAGATCATACTTTCAGGCAAAATTTTTAATTATTTTTGTTTTCTTTTCTAATATTTTCATTTTTAAATGGCAATCATAAGGTATTTAGCAGTTTTAAGCAGTACAACATGCAAACAAAGATAGCAAATGTGAGAAATGACCAATTGGAATTATATAAACACAAATAAAGAATACAAAATTAGATATTTGAATCGCATGAAGAGCTTCGCCATAAAATGATGTCTAAATTACTTTAATGCAGATTTAAAATTGGATAGAATATAAACTAACCGCCCCAAGTAATCATGAGCAGTAAAAAGAATCATAATGGATGAAGGAACTTCTTCCAACAATGTAATGCTCTTCTCTGGATCTCCACAAGCAGCAGTATCATTCAGTCCTTTCTCCTTGGTCTCAAAGCTGAAATTATATGATACTTTTATAATCTTTAATCAGTATCATGCCATTAGATGGCATAAGCACACAAATTTGCAATTTTCTAATCAATTGTTTCTCAACCTTTTTCACTGAAGATCCCTTTCTGAGCAAACAAAAACCTGTGACTCTCTTCATTCAAAATTGAGTCCTTAACCTTCAATGTATAAAAAAATAAAGTCTTCCAGTAACATGAATGACTGGATTTACATGCTCTAAATTTTAATAATTGTGCCATTAATAGCAATTTCTTGATAACTAAAAATGCTAACAAAAGTTCATGAATGAAGACGTTCAATTCAAAGTATATAGGAGTTAATATGGTTCCACAATAAGCATTCCCAGATAGATTAGCAGTACCTATATATTTCAAAAAATTTCTTTACCTAAAGTTACATGCAAAAACTCTCCTAAGATTTTAGATTTTATTCCTCAGATAATCATGTTCCTTACTGTGTGATATATGGTTTCCTATATGATTTTACAATGCATTGAAAAATTTAGCAAACAGAAATTTAATTTGTAACATCTACTATAATAATAACGCCATTCCCTCCCTCATTCCGCTTTGTCGCCCCGGCAACTGATAAATATTAATCTGATATGGAAATCACAAAATATTGGAAGTGGAAGTAAATAAATAATGGTAGGTATTTTATTTTAGAGAATAAAATTAGACAACAAATTATATACCTAAATTTCAATCATAAGCATTTATAATTTTGTTTCTTTTATGATTCATTTACAAAGCAACGGAAATTTTGATTTGAAGATACAATTAGTTAACATATGAGTTTTAGCAAAATTATGAGCACTGCACTTGAATTCTACGAAAATGATAAATGGGAAGAGTTTTAATTTGATTCTTTAGTCGTGCCTACCTATCATTTTCACGGACAGTTCCACTAGTTCTAGATATTCTTCCAAGAAGAAGAATGAAATTATAAAAATGCTTTTTATGTTACCAAACATGTAAATCCTGTCTGGATGAAGAATAGCATTTCTATTGGTAACATTCAGGGTTCCCCAAACAAGACAATCATAACAAAATTCCTTCATTTTGATCGAATTGAAAATGAGAAATTCTAATTTAAAGATAAATCCCTCTAAATATTTGTGACATTTAGTAAAATTTATAATTAAAGTCTATAGAAGAAAGCATTGCAAATCAGTAATGAAAGTTGATTATGGAACAGAGCTTACTGAGCTATAATGTAGTGGAGGAGAATCCATGGAGTTATTGTCTCAATAGGAAGTTCAAATACATTATCAGAAGTCAGTTGATGACAGACTACTTGGCTAAGGGTCTGTACAAGTCTAGCCATCTTATTGTTACTCATTCCATCCACTGAAAATAATAAAAAAATTAATAATCTTCAGCTTGAATTATTAAAAAAATTCTTCAAGTAAAGAAATGTGGCAATCATCCAATCAATCTCACAGAAATTACGATATTTACTCACATATAAGCCATGCCATATTTACTTGAATATAAGTCATACTATATTTATGTACTTGCATATGAGCAGTTTGTGGAAAATTCTTCAAAAACAGCTCTTTCAAAAATAAACCTTAAAAAAAAACCTATTCTATGACAGCACCATTGGAGGGACATAGTGTTTGTCCCTCTTTGCTTCTTTCACTTGAATTTGAGTTAAATGTTAAAAATACAATATGATATGAAATTCTTCAATAAAACTGAATTACAGGTATGCCTCGTTTAGCGCATGTTCTTTTAGCACATTTTCGATATAGCGTGGTTGGCATCTCGGGACTAAAATTTTAATTTCTGAAAACTTATAAAATAAAGTTCCTAAATGCTATGCTTTCATTACTGTCCCAAAATTTTTCTCACATTCATTCGTAGTTCACTCTCTGTTCAGTTATAGTCATTCCACTCTAATTAAAAACAAATTTGTGGTTATTTATACAATTATTAGCTTTATTTTTATCTCACTCGTTTAATTTGACTATGTTTTTTACATTGGTTTGCTGCAATTCCAGTCTTTTACAGTGATGCTAACATTGGAAGTTCTAAACTTGTTAACATTACTGCTGAGATGTGCAGGGTTGGGTTTGCTTTGGAAGGGTTTTTCTTTGGGATTGGGTTAGATGAAAAGAAATCTCTTAGCAAATGTTATTAGAAAATTGTGATTTTCCATCATAAAGAATCAGTTTTTTGAAGCTTTTGTACACCAATATGTTCATAATAAATAATTATTTAATACTTCATTTTCTTGACTTTAAATTACCGTATATACTCGTGTATAAATTCTTTAAATCCGAAAATTCTGAGTTGCAGAAATTTGCTTACAAGGCAAATTGTTTCAGGCTTAAAGTTCAAATTTTGAGTGAAGTTTAAACTCGTAAATTTATATTTAATTTATCAAACTATACATAACACTTATTTTACATAATATTAAATGGCTAGAGGAATTTAATGACAGTATTTCACGTGAAATCTTAAATTTCATTACGTATTGTGATCGCCTTCCTCTCATAGTTATTTGCTGCTGAAGATGACGAAAAAGATGAATTCTATGAGTTTTAAATTACTTACATTGTTAATTATATATAATACTAGTAGAAGGTGCTTGCATACTGCAAGCATTTCATCTCACCTTGAAAAAACATTAATTTTTCATAGAGATATTTCATCATGATAAATATTTCTTTAATTATAAAGATTTCTCCTCGGGACCGGTTTTAGTTTTTTCATTATGGAACAATAATGGAGTTAAACAATCACTAATTTTTACAATTTTAGGAATATTATACTTTTCCCACATTGGGTTAATAATGCCACAAATTTTGCCAAATTTTAAATTTATAACACAATTAGAAGTGAAATAACATTTTTGTAATTGTTTAAATTTAAATAATTTTTAACGGCCGCAATAAAAATTCATGGATATATTGAAATGCCTATTCGTTTATTTAGGCTAAATTATAAATAACTTAAAAATTTCAGCTTCCTAACTCGCCACGTAGTGTCTAAACATTTACCTATTTGTTTAAACTTTAAGAATTTTTAACTACCAATCAAATTAAATAATCAAAATTTCTAAAATCCCTATTTCGTTATTTTACAAAACCTGCCTCTAAAAAAAATTTCAGCTCCGTAGGACATTCGGAAATACATAAACCTTGAAAATTGGTTTAAACAATTGTGAATTTTTAGCGGCTGCATTCTTGCACTTTTTCAAGATTTTCGTTTTTTCTAGGCGGTTTTGCACAAAATCTTACCTAAGAAAAAAATATCCAATCTCCAGCTCATCTGGAAGTGCCTAAACATTTGTATCCTCCTATATGTTATCATTATATATCGACGTTTCTTACAGAGGAGGATATAACATATCATTATCTATTATATATCGACGACTCTTACAGAGGAGGATATCATTCTATATAGACGTTCCTTACAGAGGAGGAGGATATAACATACTAGTAAAAGCATACTGCAAGCATTTCATATCACCTTGAAAAAACATTCATTTTTCAGACAGACATTTCATCATTACAAATATTCTTTTAATTCTAAAGATTTCACCTCTGCAGCGATTTTCGTTTTTCCTACATGTAAAAATAATAGTTTAAAACAATCCCCAAATGTTGCAATTTTAAACATTTTCTCCATTATGGGGTACTAATGCTACACATTTGAGCCAAATTTTAAAGTTGTAGCACTTCTAGAAGTAAAATAATATTTTTCTAATTGTTAAAAATTTAAACATTTTTAACGGTTGCCGCAATATATATATGGAGAGATTGAAATGTTTATTTGTGCAAATGCACTGTTCTGTAAATAATTTGAAAATTGCAGCTTCCTAGCTCATCCCGTAGAACCTAAAAAATTATTAAACTTTAATGTTCAAATGGGGTTAAAACAACCCCTAAAAATTAAAAATTTTAAAATTTTCTATTTTTATAGTTGGTTATTGCAAAATTTCAGCTTCCTAAACTTATTAGATTGGTCTACACACTAGATTACGTTTTCCCATGCTAACTTATGGGAGATATTCCGGGGTCTCTGGAGTCGAACCCAAGACACTGTAAGCAAAAGTAACAATAATTCCTAATAGATATTGCGGCCATCTAGCAACACTGATAATTTCATTTTTCTAGTTTACCGGTAAGTGCCCATAATTAATTTACAAAAATGGCGCAATGCTTTTCTTATGGGAAAAAACGCAACTTTCGGAATTTCTGGAGTCGAACTCATGTGACTTAGGTAAGAAGTCTCATTTTATCTGTAGGTTTCTCCATCATATCTACAAAAACTGAAACTTTGAGCTCTCTAGCTCTTGTAGTTTGGGCTGGACATTAGTATCCTCCTGTTATATCCTCCTCTGTAAGAGTCCTCGATATATAATGATACTAGTAGTTGGTGCTTGCATACTGCAAGCATTTCATCTCACATTAAAAGAACATTCATTTTTCAGAGAGAAATTTCAACATTACAAATAGTCTTTTAATTCTAAAGATTTCATTTCTGCAGCGATTTTCGTTTTTCCCACATGTAAGAATAATAGTTTAAAACAATCTCCAAATGTCGCAATTTTAAAAATTTTACACTTTCTTCATTATAAAGTTCTAATTCTACATATTTTAGCCAAATTTTAAAGTTGTAGCACTTAAAGAAATAAAATAATATTTTTCTAATTGTTTAAATTTAAATAATTTTTAACGGCCGCCGCAAATAATATATGGTAAATTTGAAATGTTTGTTTGTGCAATCTCACTACTCTGTAAATAATTTGAAATTTTCATCTTCCTAGCTCATTCCGTAGTACCTAAACAGCTATCTATTTGTTTAAACTTTAAGAATTTTTAACTGCCAAACAAATTAAAATATCAAAATTTGTATAATCCCTATTTCGTTTTTTTAAGAATTCTACTTTTTAAAAAAATTTCAACTCCGTGGCACATTCGGAAATATATAAACCTTGAAAATTTGTTTAAACAATTGCGAATTTTTAGCGGCCGCATTGTTGCACTTTTTAAAGATTTTCGTTTTTTCTAGTCGGTATTGCACAAAATTCTACCTATGAAAAAAATTTCGAATCTCCAGCTTATCTGGAAGTGCCTAAACATTAGTATCCTCCTGTTATATGTTATCTATTATATATCGACGACTCTTACAGAGGAGGAGGATATAACATACATATAACAGGAGGATACTAATGTTTAGGCACTTCCAGATAAGCTGGAGATTCGAAATTTTTTTCTTAGGTAGGGTTTTGTGCAAAACCGACTAGAAAAAACGAAAATCTTGAAAAAGTTCAACAATGCGGCCGCTAAAAATTTGCAATTGTTTAAACAAATTTTCATGGTTTATGTATTTCCGCATGTGCTACAGAGTTGAATTTTTTTTTATAAGTAGAATTCTTAAAAAAACGAATTAGGGATTATACAAATTTTGATATTTTAATTCGTTTGGCAGTTAAAAATTCCTAAAATTTAAACAAATAGAAAACTGTTTAGACATTAGGGGAGAAGCTAGGAAGCTGAAATTTTCAAGTTATGTACAGAGTAATGCATTTGCACAAATAAACATTTGAATCTTTCTATAAACATATTGCGGCGGCCGTTAAAATTTTTTAAAATTTTAACCATTGGAAAAATATTATTTCACTTCTAGAAGTGCTACCACTTTAAAATTTGGCAGATATGTGTAGCATTAGTATCCCATAATGGAGAAAGTATAAAATTCTTAAAAGTTTTTGGATTGTTTCAATCTATTATTTTTACATAAGGGAAAAACCAAATCTTTAGAATTACAAAAATATTTGTAATGATGAAATATCTGTCTGAAAAATGAATGTTTTTGAAGGTGAGATGATATGCTTGCAGAATGCAAGCACCTTCTACTAGAATATAGACATTTCTTACAGAGGAGGAGGAGGAGATAACATATAACATATAGGAGGATACTAATGTTTAGGCACTTTCAGATGTGCAGGAGATTCGAAATTTTTTTCTTAGGTAGTATTTTGTGCCAAACCGACTAGAAAAAACAAAAATCTTGAAAAACTGCAACAATGGGGCCGCTAAAAATTCGCAACTGTTTAAACAAGTTTTCAAGGTTTATGTATTTCCGAATGTGCCATGGAGCTGAAATTTTTTTTCGAGGTAGGATTTGTAAAAAAACGAAATAGGGATTATAGAAATTTTGATATTTCTATTTGTTTGGCAATTAAAAATTCTTAAAGTTTAAACAAATAGGTAGATGCATAGGCACTACGCCGTAAATTAGGGAGCTGAAATTTTTAAATTATTAAGAGGTTAGTCTATGTAAACGAATAATCATTTCAATTTATCCATAAAGTCGTTATTTTGGCCGTTAAAAATTATTTAAATTTAAACAATTAGATAAATGCTATTTCACTTCTAATTTTACTATAAATTTAATATTTGGCAGAAATGTGTGGCATTATTAACTCAACGTGGGAAAAGTATAATATTTCGAAAATTGCAAAAATTAGTGGTTGTTTTACTCGATTATTGTTCCATAATGAAAAAACAATAACCCATCCAGAGGAGAAATCTTTAGAATTAAAGAAATATTTCTCATGATGTAATATATCTCTGAAAAATTAATGTTTTTTTTAAGGTGAGATTAAATGCTTGCAGTATGCAAGCACCTTCTACTAATATATATATATATATATATATATATATATATATATATATATATATATATATATATATATATATATATATATATATATGTATGTATATGTGTGTGTGTGTGAGTATATATATATTCATTAACTAAATAAAATTATTTCAATTTTCATAAACTATTTTATGTTTTCGATGTGTCATGTGTGATGTCCTCCTGCAATTTCACAGGAGATTTCAGGAATCAGCTGAACTTGTGAAATGTGGAATATTTGGAGGATGGAAATACAATTATAAACAAGTAATTAGGTGTTTTATGTTTAATTAATATCTGTTTAAGCTGGATTACCAATAATTAGCATGGTTTTCCCCTGAATTCACCCAAAAAGTGAGAATCTGTTGCGAGGTAGGTACACTTTAATTTTTGATTTTATCTGCACAGAAGTATTATCAGAGTATAACACGCACCATAACTTTATGAACTAAAAATCTTCCAACTGCACATTATACAAGAGTATATACAGTAGTATAAAAAAATCTGATGTGGCCACCACATGACTTTCTCCATATCTGTAATATTTCTAAAAATTCCAAATAGGTTAAATAATAATAAATATTTTGGGATACTGCGAGAAAATTTTAGACTACAAAAAACAGAAATATACTCAAACCATAGCCTTCTGATATTAGATACAGCCACAAAGCTCCAACAATTAGGAAAAGAAATTGGAGCGTTACTAAGATGTAACTAAGCGTCAGTTGTTAACAATAGTCATCGGTAGGTGGTGTGGTTGTGGCAGGTAAAAATATAAGATATCTCTTAAACAATGCATTATATGGAAAAATGTTTCAAACAAAGATTGTAGAAAATTAAATTTCCCATTTATTGCAATACATTTTAACATTTATCAAATATCAAAGCAAATATTTCAAAATAACGGATAAGTGACAAGAGTAAACATCCACTTCCAGTTGACCGATTTTTACCAAAAACTAATCAGTTCTTGTGACGTTTATAAAAATATGAAATATAAAATTTTGCGTGGATCTGATTAATAGTTTTTGAGTTAGAGCACCCTCAAAAAACTATCACATACACGCAGACAGACATCATCGATAAAATAGTCAAAACATGTTCTTATATTTTTACCTGCCACCACCACGCCACCTACTGACGACTATTGTTAACAACTGACGCTTAGTTACATCTTAGTAACACTCCAATTTCTTTTCCTAATTGTTGGAGCTTTGTGGCTGTATCTAATATCAGAAGGCTATGGTTTGAGTATATTTCTGTTCTTTGTAGTCTAAAATTTTCTCACAGTTTCCCAAAATATTTATTATTATTTAACCTATTTGGAATTTTTAGAAATATTACAGATATGGAGAAAGTCATGTGGTGGCCATGTCAGATTTTTTTATTTGTATTCCCTAGTTCTCTATATTTTTGAGGTCACCTTGTAAAAACATATTAGGCATTGTTGAAGAGATATTTTAAAAACTAAATATTTTAGCTGCCACAACAACACCACCTGCCTGCGATTATTGTAAACACTTGATGCTTTTTATTTTCTTAATTGCTAGAGCTTTGGGGCTATATCCAATATCAGAAGGCTATAGTTTGAGTTTATTTCTGTTCTGTGTCAAGTCTTTAAATTTTTCTCCCACTCCCTGAAAATATTTACTATCAGTTAACCTATTTGGTATTTTTAGAAATATTAGAGATATGGAGAAAGTCATGTGGTGGCCACATCAGATTTTTTGGAAAGAAGGCTAAAAAGGGTTAGGAAACAAAAAAATATACAATCCACTGATGATGGCTGCTTCACAACCATAACATTATTTTTCCTAACCTTTTTGTGGTTATTGGAGTTGCCTAATTTGTAAAGTGGATTGATTATAAAAATTGTGGAATATAAACTAAGAATTTTACAGAGAGAATATTAATCATTACCTTACTTAAATTTCAAGATAAATTTTTTTGTGCATTCATGCACAAAAACATGAATTCAACTGACTTGGGTGCCATAGAATTAAATGAAAAATACTCACTAACTTTCAAGCCTGCTTTGTTAATACACGACTCCAACCCTGCAAATAACTTAACTAACGTGCTAGACCATTTCTGCTGCTCAGTTTCATCATCTGCATTCAGGTACTTGGTCAAAGCTTCATTGCAACATGCCTCTCCCCACAAAAAACATCGCTGTAAGAGATACCATTCGAAACACAATTCAGTATTACATATGAAGTAACAAATATATGTATCATCATAATTTTTTGTATAGGTCTCATTCTAATGAAGATAAATAAGCTTCCTTTAAGTCCAATTTCAAAGAAAACTACAAATGTAAATCATAAAAATACAGTCAATATAAAAAGATCTCCTGATGCTATAAATGATTTCAACTAGAAATGTATTTTAAATAACAACATTATATGTTATTCTCCAAACCATTATATAGATTCAAAATCAACTAGTTGCCTGTGAAATAATATTCAATCATATAACAAATTAATGATTTCATAAGTATTAAACACTTTGAACAGATTATAAAAATATCTCTTTTAAAATTTCTGTGCGCTATTTTAAATTTAAAAAATAGTAAAATTATTAAATCAAACTTTTAAATATAGAACTATGAATCCTTACAGAAAATGAAATGAATTTTTTTTTCAATTTTTTTCTTTTAAATATTTTTAGTAAGTTCACTTTTAATTGTTAATTTTCTTTATTAACTAATACCGAATAATCCTTCATTTGCCAAAGAGCATCAAGAAACATTGCTAATTGTGCTGGTCTGTCTGGTATTGATCCTTCTCCTAAAGTAAGCTGATTAGGAATCCATGGCTGCTGATTGCTTTTGGACTGTTGATGCTGTGAGAATAGATGGAATGTTGTCTCCAATATATCAGCAACTTCAGAGAATTGTTCATCTGCAAACAAATCCTTAACCTTTTCCAAACTCAAATTCCTGCAAACAAATCCAAAGAGTTGTTCACATAATTTTGAATCAATCTCTTCAGCTGTAATAAAAAAACTTATTGCATCATAAATTATCTTGACATGTCACATAGATAATGTTATTATTTACTAGCTTGGTAAATGCCTCACGAAAATGCAAGGAATGTATTAATTTAGTCTTATATTAGTATAGTATTAATTCTAAATGTAAATTATAATCAACAATTTGTTCATCATTTATTATTTCAATAAAAATATTAATTTATCAATGTCACAAAACATTAAGTTTCAGAAAAAATGGAAATACTACATTAACTAATAAAAAAATGTAATAACTCATTCCCAGTTAATTTACATCTTTAAAATACAAATAAAAACATCTTATATTCATTCCTGTTTACATCAAAGAAACTCTCCTAGAATGAAAACTATGCATTTGATTTACATGGCCATCTCCCCAAAACCCTAAAAATGTTCAGCTGAGCAAATAAAAAAAAACACATTGAAATCAGACTAATAGATAATGACTTATTTTCAACACTCATATTCATAATAAAACATATTCAACAAAATTTCTTAAGCAATGAAACTTATAGCAAACATAAAACTAATATATGTTATAAATTAACAAATGTAGGTTGATCATTCATAGGCAGTTAAAATACAGCAATATATGTATGAGATCATTTTTGAAGACCTGAGAATTTTGTTTTTTAAAAATTAAAATCAATTTCTAAGCTAATTTGCATTTCATTAAAATATTCTTGGCTACATAAATAAAATTAATTCTTTCTGAGACCCACCATACATGTCCTGAGTTTGTATCTCAATTATAATTAACCTTGTAATGAAAATGAAAAATATCCTGCATTTGTTCACATTACTAAAATGGAGAAAGCATATACTACTGGAACTGAACCTATGCTCTTTTCATAAACAATGATCCAATGAAACTTTTGAAATTGGACAGTTCTTGAGTTATTTTTATTAAATTCCAAAAGAATATATCCATAATGTTAGAATAAAAAGGGCTTCTATACACATATGAAGCTGATTATTTATATTTATCATGAACATAAATGAATCACTTATTAAATTTGCACTTAAGTAAAAATATATAACAAACCTCTCCAATGTTAGAAGAAGCTTCTTGGTAATTGGTTTATTTATAATTAGGTTATACTTGCTGTTAATAAGTTTAATTTCAAAATCTTCATCTTTTTCAGCAAGTTCAGAATTTGATTTTAAATTCATCAAAACCTAGTCAAAGAAGAAAAACAAAAATTAATTGTTTTTTCCTTTAAATTCTAAATTATCTTACATAAAAAGTTGTATTTAAACAGCTTTCCAAGTATATAAGTTAATGACTTACTATCTTCAACGAATGAATTGCAGATGATATATCTCCATCATTAAGAAAAAGATGACAGTCCAACCAATGGAGACGCAAAAACATTTCCACAACAATCATTTTTGTTTGTATGGTTTTTTGACCAATTGGATCATTAGTTTTCTGATCAAAAAGATTATTAGGTATATAAGTCAATTCATCTGGCCAATCACCTGATGAAACAAATGCAACCATTGCCAAATCTTCAGCCAAAAGTTGTCCAGGATCAACCAAAGGATTCCTATCAATAAAAATGTTCAAGAAAATTGCTGAATTTAAATCATTAAAATTTTCATTATGTAAATAAGAATACTCTGTATTAAAAATGAATTTCAGTAGGATCTATTGATTAATATTCATACATAATCATATCAAAAAATATCAGTTATTTACACAGGTACTTTCTGAGTTTTAAGGAAATATTAAAGCAAAAATTATGGCCTATGGCAAGATCTTCCAAGATTAAACTCTTTTACGATGAAATTGAGAAAAAGCAGTCAACTCAAAGCATTTAAAAAATGGCAGAAAATAGATGAATTAATAATGCAGATATATTTACTCAGGCTAACAAATGCAATATGTTTTTCTCATTTATTGTTTCTGTAGAAAATTTCAATATTTTAATTCATATAGAAAATGTTTATGATGAATTTATGTTTAGAATAAAAGCTTTCACATTAAAAAAACCTCTTAAGTATCAAATACTTATTATGTTTCTTAGGTATACTAAGTATTTATCTTAGGTAACTCCAATAGCCATAACAAGGTTATGGTTTTTACACCTTGTTATTGCTATTGGAGGTATCTAAGAAAAGTAATTATTTTTTCAAGTTCAAACTATGGTTTTTCATTATCTTGTAATGACTGTTAGTGATACCTATGATAAGTACCATATTGTCCCGAATATAACACGATGCTTGTTCCAAAAAATGAAATTTTAAAAGTAGCCCCTGCATTAATTCAAGTACTAATGATTTTAAAAGATCGTAAAATCATGTTTTAAAAAATCACAGTACATTCTGCATGTCTGATTAAGAGATACAAGATATTTGTTACATTGTAGACTTATTAGGTATACATGTTACATTGTCCTTGAAAAGCGTCTGAGGTGAGAATAGATCGAGTTCAGTCGGCAGCTGAACACCTAAAATATTAATTGCATTGAAGCTATCAGTGCATCAGCATATTCTAGGTATGTCATAAGCTTGCAGAAAAAACATAACTATCTGCTAGACCAAATGGGGAATGCAGATCAAACCCCAGTATGTTTAGATATGTCATCAAACCACTGTCAACGAAAAAGGTGCTAAATTGGTGTTGTTAAAATCCACCGGAAATGAGAATCAAGGATAATTATTATGCTTGCAGTCACAGCCATTGGGCGAAAACTGACTCCCTACATAATTTTAAATCGTAAAAGGATGCCAAAGGTCCAGTTATCGTCAAGTGTAATCTTTTGCGCACAGGAGAAAGGATGGATGAACAAGGAACTTGTGTTAGATTGGCTGAAGGTTGTTTGGGGTCGCGTTATATTTGAGATTTAGTTTTTTCTTGAAAACTTTCCAAAAATCTTAGGGTCACGTTATATTCAGGACAATACAGTATTTATTTTTCCAAGGTTTTGATTCTTAAGAGCTTATTTTTCAAATTTGTTTTCAGCCATAAGATGAGCTCAATGCTTTTTCAATAAAAAACTTCTATGGTACCACAAAAGTAAACATGTTCATTTTCTCCATGAAAATGAAGAAGTAAAATACATACGTATGCGATCTGGAATCCCGAACTTCAAAATATCTTCTCATGAACAATTCAGCATAAAGTAAAGATATTCGTGCACTTAAAAACACCCATGCTGCATCTTCATCAGGATTATAACAATCAGGATGAGGAAAGTGCCGCCTGTTAAGTGAAAGTTATTCTTGTCTTAATTTCCCATAATAACATATTTGGTCAGGTAAAAGTTTTATTTTTACTTTTATATTAAACTTCCTAAAACTTAAATAATAACTGAAGTGATGCATGGAAAATGCCTACTTACATGTTAAATATTTAAATGAATGAAATATTTAATAAAGTGTAAAACTGAAAATCAATGAATTATTCAATGACTTATTAATATTATTTCTAGAATAAATAAAACAATGAAATGTACTGTTTATTATAAAGAAACAGTTTTATCTCTTATTTTCACAAAACCAAATTATGCAACTAAACCCCTACACTCTGCCATACCATTCTTCATGATTTATACATTGTATTTAACCCCTCAACATTGTCATACATGCAGGGTACTGACCCTATAAACATCACATGCCGTTGTCATATGTGCACTGCACCAACCCTGTACACTTAGCTTAATTTTGCTTTTGCCTGATTAAATATTAGAGTATCTGTTTTTTGTTTATATATTCTAATAGTGTAAGGTTTGACGTTTATTTTTATGCTAAATTTTGAATTTGTAATGCTTTATTTGCAAAGATATTGCCTTATTATTTCGGAACATATTTCTTGCTGCTGCATGAAATTTTGAATTTTTAGCCTTCCAAATCTCTCAAACAATGAGACGAACTTCATTTCGACTCAAAAGGACCATCTATAAGTGATTTGGAAGTGTGGGCGAGATTTATAAGGATTTCATGTCAGTTTTGTTTACTTCAGCAGTATCTCTTGGCCATGCGGACTTTTTTTAGAGCAAGGCAGTGAGACGATGTGGGTCTTCCAAACAGCCTCACTTATCTCCGAAGGATAAGGACCAGCATAAGCCATTATAGAATAGGATGAACAAGAAAGCTGAAAGCCTACATGGAAATATGCCAACTGATCCTATGAGCATTTTTATGCCGAACATTTCTTGCATCTCTACAGACAGACCGAAAGAAGTCTTTGCCCTGAATGGTGCTTCTTGTGGTTTTTATTTTTTTCTGTGATTTGTTTGCAATTGTGTATTATGTTTGTGCATTTTTAATTGTGTATTGTGTGTGTTTTTAGTTGTATATTACGCATGTTTATCTGCTCTGTGACACTTCTCACTCTTGAGATTAATATTTTTTCTTGTGTGTGAACACTTGA
This sequence comes from Tanypteryx hageni, assembly GCA_028673005.1. NCBI lineage: Eukaryota > Metazoa > Arthropoda > Insecta > Odonata > Petaluridae > Tanypteryx > Tanypteryx hageni. Next base: position 70,234,142 of record CM054113.1, read on the forward strand.
GAGCTATAAAGAAAGGGAGGATATGAGTTAGTGCTTGGTTCAGCATCTCTCGAGGGCAATATAATGGGATTGAGAGAGAGAAACACTTATCTGACATCACTGCACAAACAAGCCGTCTTGACCAAAAGTGTGATCAGAGTGCATGGGAAGCGCTTGTATCGCACAACAAATATTCTCTTGCCGCTCTGAAGAAGTTAGTCTGAGGGAAGCATTTATGCTGTAGGGAGGCAGCTATTGTTCATTTTTTCTGTGATTACTTTTGTTTAATTTCTAACAGGTTAAAAGAGTAGAATTTATCATGGCATCAACCAGTAGAAAAAGGCAATCAATACCTGGTGATAAAAATGAGACGGAATATTTACTTGAAAGTGATTTGGAAGAAAGTGTCAGTTCAGACAGTGATAGTGGGAGTCATATTGAACATCATGCTCAAATTACTAAGGTAAAAACTTATATTTTTGGCATTTTTTTGTTGAGTGGGCAAATACGAAACCTCCTCTTTCTCCTGTCAATGCATGCATCTAGCATCTTTGTTTATCCTTATTGGAATGTTTTTTCTGATAAACTTACGAGGAAGATTTAGAAATCTACGATAAAGCAGTATACATGAAGTAGTCCGTAATCCTGGAATAAAGACGTGCGATATAGAGTTTCTGTGAATGCATAAAATACTTCATCAAACCATTTCACCCAAAAAGAAATACATAAAAAAATGTAAAAATATATTATAAATACTCAATAGTTTTATTCAAATTCTCAAAAAATTCAGATGAATCTAATGAATAGGTAAAAAGTTATGCATTTTTATAAGTTTACTTTGGATTAGCTAATTTATTTAAATCTCCTCCAACCTCTGGGATGGCATTGATTTAAATGCCCTTCGCGCTTGAGGGGTAAATATTAAAATAAATGAGGGAAGAATTTCAGATCAAATTACATAAGGTGTTTTTCTTCTCTGACTGCCATCTTTCCATTGGAGTAAAGGATCGCAGATGTGATGTGTTGCTGGTTGCCTACATTTGTGCTGTACTTTTTAACGATTTATTCTGATTACATACTCTCCAACAACTCATCCTAGATCCACCAAATTTATACCATGTTTAACTCTCAAATAGGCCAATCTATCCTGAAAATCTAGCTTCTCCATGTTGCAGAATTCCAGAGAATTGCCTGTACATATGGACGGACTGACAGACAAACCAAATACGTTCTTCTAGAAAAAAGCACTAAAATTAGTTGTGTGGCTTATTACAATGCTAAAACAAATAAAATTTAATCATTAATATTCTGGAATGGTACTCAACCACTGATGTAAATGATATGAATCTACTGTATGCTTTATCATTCAGGTAAAATTTAGCATATGAGTAGAATTCATTTATATCTTTACCTATGGTAGGTAGAGAGCTATAATCATCACGCTTACATATTTTATGACAAAGAACTGAAATGCCATTTTTAACATCAATTTAAAGTAGATTTTAACAATTTTCATAAACAATGTCAAAACAGTTATTTCTCCACCTTCATTTATCAGTCTCTCATAACTTTCAGATTACCATATTTCTTGGCATATAAGATGCACTTTTTTCCAGAAACATGTGCCCCCAAAATCAGCCTGGGTCTTATACGCCGAAGGTAAGATTATTACTGTTCTCAATATTGACACAAACAAGCACACTCATCCTCAAAATGGAATAATTGGCAGTTACTCGTCGCAAAAACAATAAAATATACATTATTAATAGTGAAAATTTTGTTAATATCATTATATATAGACCTGGGGTGTCCAACCAGTCGATCGCGATCGACCGGTCAATCTTTGACTCTTCTAAAGTTGACTGCGGAGCCTTCCCTCAGCGCTACTACTTTTTATTGAATCAAGTGAGAAATGTTGAGACGATATAGATTTCAACTTTGGTTGATGGAAATTCTTATAAATAGTTCATTAGTGAATGTAGATTTGAAAGTGAATTCAGTACTTAGCTCCATATATTTGTGTGAGTCAACATTTTCTTGGATGAATGGAATCAAAACAAAGCATCATACCAGCTTAACAGACTGAGTGATAGTATTCGACTTGCAGTATCAACTTACACACCAGAGTTTTCCAGTGCATATTGTAGAAAAAATGCAGTGTCAGAGTTCCCATTAATTCAATAAATAATGCTTCATAACATATGATTTTGTCTGTTACTATTAATGAAATTTTAATGTAAGTAAAATATTCTCTTGTTCAGAATGAAAATTCAAACAAAGTTTTATTCTGGTTTGTTTAACTCAAATCGAACTGGTGAGGCATGTTAAGTAGGACAGGTTATGATGCTGGTTCTATGTCTCCTAAGGTTTGGGATAAATTTGTGGGGGATTCTCCACACCCCCCCCCCCCCCGCTCTCAAAACAGTATTTCTCACATCATGGCCCACGTATACATAGATCTTGCTTGGGTGCTGAAAGGTTGGAGACCCCTGATATAGACGTTCCTTGCAGAGGATTAGCATATAACATCTAACATATAGGAGGATACTAATGTTTAGGCACTTCCAGAAGAGCTGGAAATAATTAAGTTTTTATGATAGTAGGATTATGTGCAAAACTGACTAGAAAAACGACAATCTTGAATAAGTTGAACAATGCGGCCGCTAAAAATTCGCAATTGCTAAAACAAACTTTCAAGGTTTGTGTATTTTCGAATGTGCTACGAAGTTGAAATTTTTTTAAAGGAAGAATTTGTAAAAAACGAAATAGGGATTATAGAAATTTTGACATTTTAATTTTTTTGGCTGTTAAAAATTCTTAAAATGTAAACAAATAGATAAATGTTTAGGTAGTAAGGGGTGAGTTAGGGAGCTAAAATTTTAAAGTTATTTAGACCTAAGTGTAAATGCACAAATAAACATTTGAAAATCTCCTTAACGTTGTTATTGCGGCCGTTAAAATTTTTTAAAATTTAAACAATTAGATAAATATTATTTCACTTCTATATGTGCTATAACTTTTAAATTTGGCAGAAATGTGTGGCATTAGTACCCCACAATGGAAAAAGTATAATATTCTTAAAATTGCAGATTTTAGGGATTGTTTTACTCCAATATTGTTCCATAAGGAAAAAACAAAAATCAGTGCAGAGGTAAATCATTTAAATCAGTGCTCGTAAACGAAAAAGAAAACAATTCGTTACGTTTTTCGTTAAAGGCAAAAAAGCGATTTCGTTTTTTGTTACGCTAAAATCTACAATTCGTTTTCTGTTACGTTTAACATGATAATAAAATAATTTGGTAAAAAATAATGGTGTAGTTACTCTTTCATTTATGTATTTTTTTGTTTAGAGGTTATGTATCCACCTTAAATACGAGCTTCTAATTTAGAATACTAATTTATAGGCACTTCTAAATATATGCTGCAGATCAGGAACGTTTTAAGATTTCAAATTATTCGGCACATTTTTTAAATTTTGATGATCATGTATAAAAATTTGGATTTTCATATTCAAAATTTTATATTCAAGTTAATAAACTTAACACATATTTAAGACTAAAATATTAGTGTTGTAATGGTTACGCCCTACATTAGAATCTTTTATAGGTAACACAAAAAGTACACTGAGAACCCAGGGACCCGTAATTAAAGATAATAAAAGGAACCCGTCAGTTGGTTGCACCGATTGTAACTTGGAGTACATGCTGCTGCTACAGGCCTAAAATTTGGTAAAATGATCGGTCATCAGATAAAACTAAAGAGAATTATCCAAATTCCAATATTTGTCCTCTTTAGGGCTCATTTTTGATGTCGTTCTTTCTTTTCATATCCCCCATAAGAAATACATGGAAATCATGCATGGGTTTATAATATTACATTTCAAGATTAGTTAGATTTGAGATATTATCCCGAGAATAGATTTATTTTGTATATGAAAGAATAAAGTAAATTATTTGTAAGACCACATTTGAAACCACTCCAAATTACCATGGATAAAATAGAAAATTTGGAATCTTTAACAATGCGGGTATTCAATTGCTGTCATGACGAAAAGAATACTATTAAATTTTAATTAATAGATAAATTATAGTGAAATCTTTATTTTAATGCTTTAGGTGGGATCTGACTTCGTTCATATGAATTTTTTAGTTTGTAGTCTATTTCCAACGCAGTTGATAAAAATGAAGAACCAATTTAAAATATTCTTTTCAGTTGATTAGAGGGTTTATTATTATGATAAGACTTATGCTCGATTGTTATGAATAAAAATTTTTAGGATCAGAAAATACATAATATTTAATAAAATAAAAGGATATTGTCGCATACCACTGCAACCTCACCATAAATCTCGAATCCCAACATGATCTCTCTATGCTTTCACCAGCACGATGATGATCTCTTGATCACTCACCATGTTTAAGCAATGGAACTGTCTCTCTCGCTCCCGCTATAACTAAAATTAATATTGTGCCGCGAACACCATATCTCAACATCATGTGTAATATACTTTATATATTAGTTTTTAATATTTCTTTTATTTTGTATTTGAATAGAAATACATGTTAAAATTGAAACATTTTCTTCTAAAATAGCTAGCTCCTACTTGCGCTTGCTCACGTTGAATTTAAATAAATACATTCGATAAGCAAAATTCTATGATAAAAATTGAAATCTTTATTTCTTTTCGCAGAAAATATTACAAATCCTGTGCCAATATTACAATTCCCTTCTTTTAACATTTAAAGAAAAATGCACTGCATGGTGGAATTCGCATTACTTATGTAAACTGAATGAGGAAAATTTCTGGAATTGAACCCAGTGGTCAAAGATATCCACCAAATATCATGAAAATCAGTCAATCGGTTCAAAAGTTAATAGGGGGACATAAAGACTGAACAACGAAACAATAAGCTTATTTTCCATTCTGGAAAGTATGGTAAAATGCATGATTCAATGGTTTTTCAGAGCAGCAGCTTTGAAAACTATAATGACCAAAATTGTCCTTATTGACAACAAGAACAAGAAATATGAAAAAGTTTGAAATATAAAACAGGAGATGAAGGAATGGGAAGAAAGATAGAGGAAATGGATAGGGGAAGAGAGGGGAGAAGAGAGGGGGGGAGAGAGAGGGGGGAAGGGAGAGCATGGGGAGGGAAGCAGACAATTGTGATGTAAACTGAGGGAGAAGTAAGACTGCAGGAGGAAGACGTGTGGGTTAGAGAGAAATGGAAAACGAGCAGAAGCATAAAAGTTTAGACATTGTATGAGGTTTCATAAAATACAATTAAATTAAAAGTTTATTAAAATTAATGGGCACTAGTTTGCAAATAAGGAAAAAGAATGTAAAATAACATTCCATTAGGTGCTGCTGAGTTTATCCTAATTCATTATAAAATCAGAATTGAACCCAGTACCCAATGGTATATAAAATGGCATTTTTTAATATAAGGACGAAGAAAGCTGCCACACAAAATTACTTGACCTTAATTAACAATAAACAAAATATAAACTTAAAATATGCATGAAAATAGGACTTACTTCTTCAACACTGAATGAACTTCGTTTCTCTTACGGCTGTAAAAAATTCTCCCTGTGACCGTCTTGGGTAATTTGAAAAAACTGAAATTGTTAATTAGTCTTCATTTCCAGAGAACAATAACTATCCACTGTTAATATAAACATCTCATAATAATAATAGATTTGAAGCAGTATTGACCTCTAATGAACGATGACAACACGTTCGAATTGTAGATTCACTTCGACCTTTCTCAAATACCTTGTTAAGTTAGACTGACAAACAGTAGATAGAATTCAAGATTGGAGGGGATGATGGGATTAGAACTTGAAGAGCATCGACCTTTAAAAGAGCAAAAACCCAATCTGGTGTAATATCTAAAAGAATGTTTTCAAAGTACGAGGCACTCTGGCAGAGGATAAGGAATGGTGGAGGTCCTTAACTACTAGCGGCACATTTATTGAAACTTCCTTTTTCATCCTCCACGATCCTTATCTCATGCTTCCTGGAGAAGGATTAACACCAGGGAACCATTCCTTTCACAAATGGCAGGAAAACCCAAAGGACAATCGGTAGTGATCAGGATAGTGTTTCTTTCGCAACAAGGAGAAAAAACTGGTGCAGAGGAGGACAAGCAAAATCGGAGAAAGAGATTTTAGGCCACTTTTCCCTTGGTCAAGACATGCCACCTGGAATGAATGCCACTAGAACATAACCCTTTATCATCTGTTAACGAAATAACAAAATTTATTATTTTGTTTTTTTATGTTTTCCATTACAGCTATTTGAAAAATTTTGTTACATTAATCCAAAATAATTCCGTTATTTCGTTACGTTATGTGTAAATTAAATTAAAAAATATTTCTAATAATGAAATATCTTTCTAAAAAATTAATTAATTTTTCAAGGTGAAATGAACTGCTTGCAGAATTCAAGCACCAACTACTTGTATACAGTAATATCATAAGCAACATGAATTCCGAGGATGCATTTTCATTATTACACTTTAATACATGTTCGCACACAGTGATTACAATTTCGGCACATTTGCAATGTTTTAGTTCCTAATGATCCCATTGAATAGCGCGATTAATGCCACGGAATAGTAGAATTTGTGTAGATGCCATAAATATTTTATATGTATCTAGGATAAATAACGTTACGTGTATTGAGATTGCAATGGCTACAAAATTGAAAAGATATGCCTACACTATTAATTATAAGCTTCAGGTGATTCAATACACAAAAAAAGCATGGAAACTGAGTATCAGCACGTCATTCTTAATAAAAGGCTGGGGAAAAAAGCAGAAGAAATGCTAGGGGAAGATCAATTCGGTTTCAGAAAAGGACGAGGAACTAGAGATGCTATAGGGGTAGTTAGAACCATATAAGAAAGGGCAATAGAGTGCAGTCAAGATATCTGCGTATGTTTTGTAGACTGGCAGAAGGCTTTTGATAGAGTAAATTAGGTAATGTCGATGAAGATATTAAAGAATATAGGTGCAGACTGGAAAGACAGGAGACTGATCAGGAATCAATACGTGAATCAAGTTGTAAAGGTCAGGTTGGAGGATGCGGGCACCTGCGGAGTAAATATCGGTAGGGGAGTAAGACAGGGCTGCTACCTATCACCAACCCTATTCAATATATATGGAGTAAGTCTAATGCAAGAAGCTTTAGAAGGCACAGGAGATTTCAAAATTGGAGGAAGGATTATAAGAACAGTAAAATATGCAGATGATCAAGTACTTCTAGCAAGAAAGGAAGAGGAGCTACAAAAAATGATAAATAGACTAGTGATAACAGGTAGAAAATACAGTATGGAAATAAATACAGAAAAATCCAAGGTCATTCGAATATTGGGCAAAGAAATGAATCTGAACATAAGTAATGGAGGAAAGCCTTTAGAACAAGTTTCAGACTATAAATACCTTGGAAGTATCATAACAAGAGAAGCAAAATGTACGGATGAGATCAGGACTAGAATAGGAAAAGCAAAAGCGACTTTCAGAAGAAAGAAGTACCTACTTACGAGGAATATAAGGGAAGATATCAGCAAGAAGTTCATAAAATGCTGCATGGAGTATAACTTTGTATGGGGCAGAAACATGGACGCTAAGGAAAAATGACATCAAATACTTGGAAAGCTTTGAAATGTGGACTTGGAGGAGAATGCTGAAGATAAAATGGATAAATAGGATGAAAAACGATGAAGTTCTACGAAGGGTAGGAGAGAAGCAAATGATTATACAGACTATTAGAAAGAGGAGGGCAAACTGGGTTGGAATTACCTGAGGAGAGAGAGTATGATTAAAGTCACGTTAGAAGGAAAACTAATTGGAAAAAGGGAAAGAGGTAGGAAAAGGTTTCAGCTGATAGATGATTTAAAAGGGAAAGAGTTATCAAGACATGAAGAGGACAGTGGAAAATAGGAGTATATGGAGAATCAGGTTTAACCATGAATAATCATGGACCTGTCTACGGACAGACTACCTATAATGATGATTAAAATACCATCTTGAATTTAAGTTTAAGTAAGTACTATCGGTAAAGGTTCTCTACACGTATGACGTGTGCAGCACACTCAGACAGCTTTAATTAATACAACTGCCGAGTTCACGCAGGGCACATTTAGCTATACAAGTCTGGAAGCAATTATTTGTTTTAGATTCTCCCTATTTATTTTACGAATTAAGTTTATCTAAAACGTTATATTTAACTGCTGTCCCACCATAATATTTTCTGTAAATGATGCCGGATAAGGACTTAATCACAGTTGGAAATTATACATGATGTGGCCCTTCGTAAATGCCTTGGTGAACCAAAATAATTTTTTCCTGAAAAATCCTCTAAAAACCAGGATGCATCTTATACCCCAGTGCATCTTATATTCCGCGAAATACGGTAATTTTCTTTTTACCAAAAAATTACCATTTTTGGTACTCACCTCATAGATTGATAACATTCCAAATAAACTGTCACAAGTGACTGAGGCCATTTTAACTTTTCCATATTCACTAATTTCACCATGAAGCTCTTCAAAATAGGTAAAACTCCTTCTTCCATTCTGTCAAATAAATTTAAACCACATTAGGCATTTGTAATAAGCATTTCATTAGAAACAAAAACTCCAAATACTTTTTATATATTATCATAACAAATGCTGTCCCAGTAAAAAGAATGTGAATGATTAAAATGTTGGGAAAACTAACACTATTACTCAATGGATAAAAAAACTTAAAAGACAAAGAATTTGCAACACAACATCAAATTTAAATTGTTTCTTGAAGGAGTTGCATCTAAAAAATTTATGTTTTTTTATTTTTACCATATTAACCCGAAAGGAAGACGACTTCGAATTTAAGACAAACACAATAAAAAATAAAATAATAAAAATATTAAAAAACAACATTTTGCAATCAAAAGTCAAAAATCAATTTTTATTTACTACACTTGATTTAGAAATTTTGTAAAACTTTTTTGGCTTTAAACCTTCTTACACTTTTAATTATCCTAGACCTTGAACATTTGTAAAAGGTATATGGCTTTCAGCTTTCTTACACTTTCAAAAAGCCATATCATGGACTCTCAGGCTCGGGTGTCGAGAAAATCCAACGGCCAGGGTAGGCAGACCCCACAACAGACCTTTGGGGGCATTTTGGGGATTGGAAAATTGACATAAAATTGTCAAAATTTCTCGGTTTCTTCGCAGAAATGGATGTAATTTGGGGAAATCAGGAAAAAACACTATAGGAAGGAGGTTCTGATCATAATAGTTTTAGAGATATCAGTCACGGAAGTCCAACCAACCAGTCCATATCTAGGGCCTTGAATCACAGTTAGTTTCTTCAGCATAATGTACCACCATTAGCTTAAAATTTCTATCAAAACTTCATCGTATACCTTTTATAGAAGTGTCTTTCTTCTCTACATAATGTCATTTCTGCAACACTGCAACAGTGTAATTTTATAGACACTGCATTTGAAATTTAGATATATTGAGAGAAATGAAAAAGGCAACAATACTTTCTCTATCTACGTATATAGAGAAAGTAAAAATTCATATGAAGCAAATGATTTAGTGGAATTTTATTCGATTCTATATGCCGCAATACTTTCCAAAAATTAGCCGATTTGTCTCACAAATGATTACGATATTTGGATGTGATTACATTTTCGTAAAAAGTTCTTACGAAAGACATTCGCAAAATCTAATTTGCTGACGAACATTTTCACGATGTTTTAAGAATTTTTGTGACGAATATTGCTGTTAAAATAACTTATATCCCGCAAAATCTGAAGGTTCCCAATGTTCACATTGACATTTAATTCAAAATATGTAATAGCATTGTTTTTCCAATACTACTATTTCTTATTAGTTACTGGCAGGGCTGGACTTCGCATAGGCCAGCTAGGGCCGCCAAATCCAAGAGATCCACCAGTTACAGAGGCCGCTGCTAGTACTTACATACCTGTGCTAGATAAGGACTTGTAAAAATAACAGTGATCGAGTAAATGGAATTATCATTAATTCTGCCACACTTGCTCTTCACAAAATTCCAAAAGCGTTTCTTTTCTCACACATTCCTTCAAGCTTATCTTACTATCCCTTCCCATATTCCGACCGAACGTTGACCGTAGGAGGAGGGAGAGGGTCTCGGGTCCCTTACTTGGGTCTTTCTCTTTTCTCTGCACGAATGGGCCAAAGGAAACGACCCCTTTAATAGTTTCCAGATGTAGGAATGTTTCCTAGTCCTTTTTGAAAGAGGGAAACTATCTGAGAGGATTAGTCTCATTTGGTTTCTCTTTGAAACAACATCAATAGTTCAAGTTCTTATGTTTCGTTTAGACTGAACACTGGATAATTCGTTTGAAAATACGCAAAGGTGATTAAGATATTCTTCTGAAATAATTAATTTTCATGGTTTGATCTCAACATTTTACGTTGATCACGAGTGTTTCTCTACAGACGAAGGGAACAGCTTCGGAAGTTCTTGGTTGCCGACAAATTCTTTTTCCCGGATACTTTTCCAAAACGGCCACTTTTTACAGTACCCAATTAGCAGTATTTGGTAAGTAAAGCTAATTATTTTATGATGCGGAATTTTGTTTAATTTTCGTTGTTAATAATAATGTCCTTTAGGAGACTGAAAGCCCTTCCGTAATGTAACTGGATGATTTTGATAAAGTAATTTGAATTAAACTTATAAAAACTTTAATAAAATGTTATCGTAATTTCATTTATTAGAAGAACACATTGAAACAACACCGTTAGTAGAATTACCAGTACCCACATCAGCTTCATCTATATCCTTAACAGAAACTCGGTTTGAAAAGTTAGAATCATGTAAAACTAACTGTAGTGATATTGGTCTGTGGCCAATACCTCTGATTGATAATCAGCTAGTCTTTGTAATTGATAAAGGTCCAAACAGGGATAGTAACTTTGACTTTCCTGTGAATGAGAGTAATAGGCGTTTTTCTGTATAATTGTACACCCGGAAACTTTTAAATGGTGAATTCATTAATCGTCGTTGGCTAGTTTGTTCTTAAAAACTTGACTGCGTTTTCTGCTTCTTTTGCAAGCTGTTTTCTGATTTTATAAACAAAATTTCAAATTCTGGATTCAAAGATTGGAAAAATCTTTCTATATTGATTATTTTTATTACATATATTACACGCCAAATTATTTTTTATGATAATATGAATTTCAATTATTTATTATTCTGCCCGCGAATATGTTATTCCATATTACTGTTGAAAAATAAATACTGTAAATTTTTATTTGAAAATATAACTATTATATATTTCAAAGGTTAAAATTTGTGCATATTTTCAGTAAGCTGTGTCCAGGTGTCACGTTTCCACGGAATAGCCGTTCTTATTCATTGAAAAAAGTGTTAGTCTCATTTGGCCACTACATTTACGAGATAAAAGTTCACTTAAAATTGTAAAATTAAAAGTTTTAAGTCAATAGCATTAATTTTTCTCATGCTAAGTATTACAATTATAAGAAATAATTTATTAAAAAAATATTTACAGGGGTAATGGATGATAAAAGAAAGTCTGGAATAGGAACGATATTCAAGTATTTGACCAAAAAACCAAAATTGGAAAACAGGATAGTCCTATCAAAATCACCCGAGACTGGTGAAAACTTGCAGACTGCATCGAATAACACTACTGGAACATTAATTAAATCAGATATCGCGGCTTACAAGAGCTTACTTATAAATGAAGATAAAGTGGATTTTATAGAGGAATTTGTGGAAACCAGATGATCTTTTTCCATTTTCATAAATGACTGAAAAAAATGGAAAGAAAAGAAAATTTCAATTGCAATGGCTGCACAGATATGAGTGGCTTGCTTATTCGAGACTAGATATATGTTTTTGTAAATATTGTTGCTTATTCGTGCCAAAAGAAATTGGTAAAAGTAAATCTCAACCTTTAGGTCAACTCGCATCAAGTGGGTACAATAATTGGAAACATGCAGTTGAAACATTTGAAGCTCATGAAAAAGTGTTATATCATTCAAATTCATTATGTTCTTATGAAAACCTATGTGATATAATGACAGGCAAAAGAATACCTATCGACAAACAGCTCGATACGATGAGAATGAAACAAGTTATTGAGAATCGGAAACGCTTAGAACCCATAATCATGACTATAATGTTATGTGGACAGTAAGGTATTGCACTACGAGGTTATGTGGATTCTGAAGAGTCTAGCATTGACAATAGGCCTGAGAAAAATGAAGGTAATTTCTGTGCAATCCTTAGAGCAAGGCTAGAAGCTGGTGACACCGATTTAAAAAATCACTTTAAACAATGCCGGCGAAACAGTACCTATTTAAGCGCCAACATCCAGAACCAAATAATAGAAATTTGTAATGATTTGATTCTGAAAAGACTTGTTAAAGAATTAAATGATGCAAAATGTTTTGCTATTTTAGCAGATGAAACAACAGACATTTCAACAACTGAGCAATTGACATTATGCGTAAGATACGTAGATAAGGAAATTAGAGTTTGCGAGAAATTTTTACAGTTTGTTCCAGTTATTGACACTAGTGGAAAAGGTTTGGCTTCTACCATTATAGATAGTTTACTAAAATTTGGTATTAATATTTCCTACCTTTGAGGTCAGGGGTATGATGGTGCTGCTTCCATGAGTGGCAAATTTGAAGGTGTTCAGGCACATATACAACAACAGCTCCCACAAGCATTATATGTACATTGCACCTCGCATTGTTTAAATTTAGCCATTGGAAACAGTGCAAATAATCAAGATATAAGGAATTGCTTAGGAATTATTGAAAAATCATACACTTTTTTTAACACTCCAAAGCGATTAAATATATTATAAAAAAAAAATTAGCGAGTATATTCCCAATTGTAGGCATCTACGATTGAAGCAGATGTGCCCAACTAGATGGATAGAGCGTCATGATTCTGTCATGGTAATGATGGAACTTTTAGATGCAATTTACTTAGCGCTCGAAGAAATAAGTGACTGGAATGACAAAGACACTTCATCTACAGCACAGATTCTTCAGAATGCAATATTCCAAGGAAAGTTTTTGGTGTTTTTGTATAGTATACAAAAACTGTACAGTTATACGCTGCCATTAAGTAGAGTATTACAAAGTGAAAACATTGACTTAATTTCCGTAATACATCTCGTTGAAGATGTAAAATCTGCTCTAAAATGTATCCGAGAAAACGCTGATACAAACTTTGCAAATATTTTCAAAGAGGCAACAGGAAAAAGTAGGAGATTTTGGGGTTGAAATTACAATACCGAGGATATCGAAATATCAAAAAAATAGAAATAATATTCCTACTGAATCAGCGGAAGTTTATTACAGGCGATCTATGTTTATTCCATTTTTGGATTGTCTTGTGACACAATTAGAGACGAGATTCTTGGCTCATAAAAGTATTTTTAAATCCTTCATGTGCCTCCTTCCAAAAGGATGCAGTTCTACATCAGACGTAGATAGCCTATCAACTTTGGCAAAATTTTATTCCGTGGAAGTATGCGATTCAGTCTTAGAGAGTGAACTAAAGCTTTGGCAAAAACAGTACGAAAACAGGATACCCCCTACAAATGCATTAGAAGCATTAATGCAATGCAATCAAAATATATATCCAAGCATTCATTATTTATTAAAAATATTTGCAACTCTGCTGCTATCAACTAGCACAGCAGAGAGAACATTTTCAACGTTAAGAAGAATGAAAACGTACTTGCGTAATTCCATGGGACAGGAAAGACTGAATGGTTTAGCGCTCCTCAACATTTATAGGGATATGGAATTGCTCCCCAAAGACATATTAGATGAATTACAAAAAAAAGACCGAAGATTAGATATAAAATTGTAATTGTGTTACCCAATTAATTTTTATTTTATGTTTTAGTAAACAAAACCTATAAATATTAATTTCATGATATGAAAAATCGAAAGATTTATATTCAAATTCAATGTTAATATACATATTTCTATGAGAAACTGAGAATGTTTGTTCTAAATAACAGATAAATTTGTAACCAACATTGTTTTTCATTTTATATGTTTTTATGAATGCCTATATGCAGAGGCTGATTTATGCATAGGCGCTAGCTTGGGACCTTGTATTTTTTTATGACAACTTATTTTTTTTATTTGTAAATCAACGTATTTTCTTTTGGCTGTAATGGTATAAATGTCGTAATTTTTAAATTAAATATATTTTATCCACAGGATAATAAATGTGTTGTTAAAAATATGTATTTTCATACACTAAATCAATGAGTTTCATTCTAAATATACCACTGCCTATGTATATGTTTGTTTGTGAATACATGCATGTGTGTGCATGTTTACATATAAAAATGTAAACATGGAAATGAGTGTTTACCATTGTGGGCCACCCCTAAACAAAAATCCTGGGTACGCCTATGTAATGGACACTCTGAAGAGATGAACGATATTGCGCAACAATTAAGGGTACTTTATTCTTGGATATTTAAACAAAATTCAATTTACTCCAAAATGGCTCTAAGGATTTTGATGAAAATCCATCCAATCGTACAACCTGATGTCACAAATAATATGTCCCAAAATATTACTAAATATTGACCAGTGGAATTAAAATATACAATAAACTACGGTCAACTTTGATTTATAAGCATTTTTCTTTTATAAACGTACACAGTCGACCAAACGTATATACATACATTTATGAGAAAGTTTGTGCAATGTATATTGCACCATTTATTTTAAAATGAAGATGCAACTATTATACCTTGAGAACCCTTGTTAGTTACCGGTACAATTCATCGAAAATCACCTGTATCTTTTAAAATTAAATTAATTGATTCTAATGCAGTGCCTGGTGCCATTGACACTTCATGCAAATCAGAACAATGAAGCTGATCTTTTTTGCTATTAATTGTGGATATTGAATTGAACACATCCAGAAAAAATGAAAAGCTGAACAACATGCCATTCCATCATCCAACAACTGTCATTTCTATACAATATAATTCATGGATTAATATTTTATATAGGCAGGGCCTGCGTGATATCTTTGGAGGCCCCTATGCCAGTACGATTTTGGGGGTCACCCTTCTTTTTCTACAAGGTGTTCCAATCATGGCTGTCATCTGACCTGGGCTTGTGAGATGGCGATGACAGGCAGCTCTTTATCTAGAATTGGCATTGTCTATTCTGTATGAATTTGTTGTTATGTTTATTTCTGTGAGATGGATGGAGATACCTTAGGTGGTGAATTTTTGCCCTACGGTCCTTGTTACAACTTTTAATATTGTTTGACTAGTGTAATTGCCCGGCAAAATAATGATGGTATTTTAATCAGGCTTATTTGAAGTAGTATTTCTTTGGTAAAACTCGTCATTAACAGAAACCAGAGATAATAAATTGACACGAAATATGGAACTAAAAGAATGCTATTTTCTTATGAATATTATTTTACAAATGAAACCACTAACCTGATAAATAATTGCTAATTAGATGCTGAATTCATAAAGTAGTAGCAGAATACTATCGATGCTTCTTCAATGAAAGGTTTAGCAAAGCTAAGGGCAAAGAAATTTTAACCCTCTGCTGTTCAAAACGTCTCAGAATGTCCGAATCTTAATAATCCTCTGCCACTCAAAACATTTCAGAATGTCCAAAGCTTGATGCTTCTAGTTTTTTCCCGTGACATATCACAAAGCTCAGCAGTTGGAAAATGTAAAAATTGACATCACATAATTGCTACTGCTCTTAACGGCAGAGAATTTAGTTTGTGGCCATCAAATACTGATTTTCATATTCATATCTGACCCTTTAACACAGCCCACCTATCTGTATTGATGTGTATAAATATACTGTGCCAGTTATCGATGACAATGAGTTATAGTCTAAGCAAAATTTGGGGCTATGCATATGGCCCCAAATTTTGCTATATAGTACTATAAAAATCTTTCTCCATAAGTATACAGTATTAATTATTATATTATTTAGTTATAATAGTATTATAATTAATATTAATTAATGTATGAAGGATATTCTCATAGGGGAATCAGATGTAAGAGAATTAAAAGAGAAAAGAAACCCACAACAATGCAATTCATCATGACGAACAAAAATTTTCACCAGAAAATAATGTTGAATTTCCACGTTCAAAATGAATTTGTAGCAAGAGCCGAAACGAATTCAAAAATTGGTGATAGGAAAGTGATATACCATTGATTCATGTGTCCTATGTTTCAAGTGCCAAATTCATACGATTATTGTAAATAATTTTAAAATGCTAATAAAAATAATGCACTTTCCTTTTCTGTTAAATTCTGTTATATCTTATTTCCCTGACGTGTTACTGTTTATTAGGAAATTATGAAAAAATTAAATATCTTCTAAACAATAAGTTCTACAAAAATTTGTTAAATACAAAAATTTTAGGGAATAATATTTTATATAACGTTTATAATAAGTAACATTTATATTTATGAAGATTTTAAACAGTTATTTGCCAAAAACAAAACAATGAATAACCGATTTCAGCCAAAAATTATAATAAAAATTACAAATATAAAATTTTGTGTTGCTCTGACCATTAGTTTATGAGTTAGAGCACTCACCAAGAAACTATCACACACATATACACACCAACATCATTGAAAAAAGTCAAAATGTGTTCAGAGGACTGTATTTCTGTTCAAATCTTGAACTCGACTTTTTTTTACGAAACAATACTTTCTCTGCACTACATACAGGGTGAGTCAAAAGTCCCTTTGGAAACTTTGGGGGCATGTTTGGGAGGCCAAAACAATAAAAAAAGTTCCTATGAACATGGGGTCGGAAATGCTTCCTTACTGATATATCGCTGCATTGCTGTTCAGACACCACTCTACTGACCTTGGTGACATCATGTACACATCTAACGACTCAGAAAGTAGATAACAGGTTCTGAGTGTTGTTATTAGGTTGTCGCCACATTGTGGGTACAAATGTATTCGTGTTTCAGTGAATGAAAGCCTGTGATTTGTCAGCTAGGACATTTTAGAATTTGTATTCATCAGTATGGAATTTATATTTGACGAATTATGTGACATCCATTTAACATACGGTGAAATGTTATGCAACGCAAGCGCTGGGCATCACTGTTATTCAGAAAAATTCCCCAACAGACGCTTGCCATCAGAACTTACTGTGGATCGTCGTGCCTGTGAAACAGGATCATTGTGCCCAAACTGTCATGTTGCTGGCCGACTGCAGTTGCTAGTTGTGGAGGAAGATGTTCTGGACACAGTCGTAGCAATTCCAAGTTCCAGTGCTCACAGGATAGCTGCTAGGTGTCACACCTCGCAGTCTTACCGTTTCAAGAGTTTTACGTAGAGAATGGCTACATGCTTTCCACTACCAGCCAATACAATCACTTCTCTTCCCTGATTGTCCTGCTCATCTACAATTCTGTCAGTGGTGCTTAGGCCAGCTGTCAATGGATTCTGTGTTCAACGTTGTTGTGCTATTCACAGACGAAGCAACCTTTACAGGAGGCGGTGTTTTTAATTATCATAACGTGTGGGCTAGTGAAAATCCACATGCAGCTAGAGAACCGCACTTCCAGCATCAGTTTTCCGTGAACGTCTGGGCTGGAATAGTTGGTGAAATGCTGATCGGCCCCTCACATGCTTCCAGCACGCCTTACAGGAGAGCTGTATCTGAGATTCCTGGACAATGATTTGCCACTGCTTCTCGAAGACGTACCGCTTGATATCTGTGGACAAATGTGGTACATGCAAGATGAGGCTCCGGCACACTTCAGCCATGTAGTCAGAGGTTACCTGGATGCACAATACGCACAAAGGTGGATTGGATGAGGAGGCCCTGTGACATGACCAACCGTGGTCTCTGGACCAGAACCCCTTGGACTTTTACCTGTGGGGTCACTTGAAGTCCATGGTTTATTCAACGCCAGTTAACACAGAGCAGGAGCAATGGCAACATATGTGGGATGCTTGTGACACAGTTAAAACAAGTCCTGGTGTGTTCAAGCGTGTTCGTCAGTTCACTGTTCGTCGTGCTCGGGCATGTGTGGAGGTGGGAGGATCGAATTTTGAACACCTATTGTAAAATTACGAAGTAGTTACATCGTAATAAAGAATTTGTAATAGGAATGTGTTCTTCATTTAGTTGCAATATCTCGGTAAGGCAGCATTTCCGACCCCATATTCATAGGAACTTTATTTATTGTTTTGGTCTTCCAATCATGCCCCCAAAGTTTCCAAAGGGACTTTTGACTCACCCATATGTAGAAAGTAAAAGATAAAATTAAGATTAACTATTCATTATATGTTTTCTCATAAATATAAATATACAAGTTTCATGGTTCGCTTAAGCGTTTTTTACCTTTGAGAAACTTCTCCCAGATTCTCCTGAAATTTTCTACTCATGGAGCAGAAATCTCCCAGAATCAACTCCTCAGGAGTTGGCAACCCTAGCTCTCATAGATGTTATACTCTTAAAACTGCAGGTGTACTTGTCCGCCACTGGCACACCATTCGAAAAATAACAAATGTTTAAATTGTAACAAAACAATATTATGTTAGTGTAGCCATTTTCAGTGCTGTATGTAATAATTTCCTACCTAGCCAATTACAAGTTCTGATGTAGGTTTGTCAATACTCACCTTCCACCAGTACCTACGAGGTGAAAAGTCATTCGTTTGTGCATTGTGAACTTCAAGAATATGAATAAATGTATTGTATTAATAACTTAAATGTAATGTATTGTTTATTTATAAATAAATGCATTTCCATGAGCAAAGAATTGGCATTGGGGTGTTCCACACTTAAAAACTTTGTACTCGATTTTAAGATGATTCCTAATTTTTTATGCTGCAACTTTTGAAAAAACCTCATCTTCCTTTCAGGTTAATAAAATAATGCCCTTTGGAATATGATTCACTTAAAATCCTATATGTGCTCCATGCAATGTAAATACCTGCACTTTCCCACAAAGTTCAGCACCTCATCTTTCTCTTTTTGGCTATCAAAATAGTTTTCCTCAGAGCTATCAGTTGCATCACTCTTGCCTTCCTCTCCACTACCTCCATTAGCCAATTTTTCCTCAACCTCTGTCCCTTCTGCCTTATCATCTCTGCATTCAAACAATTTATAGATATCCATTGTGTCCATTGAGTCATCAATTACATGAAGGAAATTTTCTTTTACTAGCTTTGACTTGAGTTGACCTTCCTCTGCATTAATGCTGTCCAACCTGTAATGATGAGAAATTAGAGAATAATTTAAATGAGAATAACTACTTTCACAGCATTGCCAGTTTGCATCAAGTTTGTACAATAAGAATGCTAACTTTGAGAACATTTGGAAATTTGATCTATTAAGTGGTGCCACTTGATCATGTTATTATATTTAAAATAAAAGCAACAACAGTACAAATTGGATGATCACTGAAGATTATTTTGAAAATTATAATTACATTGATAAATACTCAAATGGGCAGTGAGTGATATAATTTTTTGCAATGGAATGCAATTCTGAAAATATATACTATATCATTTTCTCCATGGGACAAAGAAAGCTTATTCCACTGTAGTTTAACTTGATAATAAGGACTATTATTCAATTTGTAATAAAGAATATGCCGCTTATTGGGCTAAATTCAAATGATTGCATTAAACATCTGCTAACAATAAACAACCAACTTTCTTAAACTACATCTGGTTTTGGAATTCCCAGTTTGATTACAATAACTGGCTGATAACAATAATCAGTGATAATTAGCGGCACCTAATATACTAATTTGTTTAAT
This sequence comes from Tanypteryx hageni, assembly GCA_028673005.1. Classification (NCBI taxonomy): domain Eukaryota; kingdom Metazoa; phylum Arthropoda; class Insecta; order Odonata; family Petaluridae; genus Tanypteryx; species Tanypteryx hageni. The sequence goes on from CM054113.1 coordinate 70,253,965, forward strand.
CCTCTATGTACCAGACAACAATATATCGTTACTTCATATACTTACTGAAAGTGTCAATGACAATATATCGTTTGTGCAGCACCATGAAATAATGCCCGCAGTTTGTGTTATGATTTAATATAACACCATACATGTTTATCTCTCTGAAAATCAATATTCTTTTTTTTTAATTATATTTTGAGAAATATAGTTAGTTTTAATTTACTTTAACAGTTGATGAATAAAATATAGGATTTATCATAAACTAAAAAGCGTTTTTTATGAATGTAACAAAAATTGGATAAATTTATACGTTGACATGAAATTGCAATATGCAATCGTGATTTTCGGAAAAATTGTCGGCCGTGGTGCCCATAAGGGGGGTTTGCAATGATCCTGGAATCCAGAGCTATACACCTACCAAGTTTCATAAAAATCTGTGATCCCATTACCGTGTACTCTCCTTGTTAGCCTTTGCTGGTTATTCCATTTTTTTATCAATTCAGAGAAAAGTAATGGTGTTGAAATACCCTCTTGTGATTTTTAGACTGTTCAACTTTACTTTGAATATAAATAAAAGACTTGTATATATTTGAGCATTCAAGTATGATTGCATTAATGCTGTACAAAATTATCACATCATTCTTATGTATGTTAATTTAAAAATCTAATTTCATTTTCCATCAATCTTACTGGTGAATGTTAAAAAGAGGTCTACAAATTAAAAATACAACGGGAAGACCAAAAATAGACCAACTTGCTCAGAAATTAAGAAATAAAACTTACATTAGGGAAGAAGGTATCAGACGTCTCAAAGCCTCCCTCAGCGAAGGTTCATCCCTTTCAGTTTCCCGTCTTGCAGTGCTTCTTACACGGGCAGATCTCCGCTTTCCAGCCCACATCCATTCCTCAACAAAGCTTGGACTCCTGCGTCGTTTGGGTCCTCGCCTTCCAACAGTAGGCTGAGTTGCATTTTGCTGATCTGAATAAGACACAGCTGCACCTTCATCTTGTTCCATTCCCTTCTCACCATCTGACACCAAATCAAAAAATTACTATCAAACGATAAACTCCACAAAGTTTTTATTTACATCCATCAAATTGCCATAATATGAAGAAGGGTTGAAGGAACTGCAAAACCTACAAAAGTGGTGATGTATTTACAGGGATTACATTGATTATAACCACTTCTTAATAAGTCAAGCTGAATCAATATGCCAAGGATTCATCATCTTTCTTACTGATCCTTATTCATGGTAAATTCACTTACCAGATGCATCAGACATTTCTTCATCTTGGGGAGGGACGCTATTATTGTCTTTATTATCATCAATATTGCACTCCTCGGGTTTTTGTTCGCTTACATTAACCCAATTATCTTCTGTTATTACTTTTGCTGGAGATGGATTAACAGCATTATCCTTGGAATTGAAGCTTATTGAACAGCCAAATGCCTAAAATTAGAAACATAGGAAACAATTGATTTATAAAATATTCTCAAGTTCATTTTGCCTATTATAGTATTAAATCAACTAAGCCAGCTTAAATAATTGGATGGAAGTGTCTCTGTTCAACAATATCATGGATTCCAAACCTGACATGATCATGGATATCTGTTTTTATTGCAGATGAACCAAAAGTGCTCATCTAGAACAGACATTGAAAGCATATTTGTTTTAAATGCATATAAACACAGAAAATAAATTAATCTTTAATTAATTCTGAGGAATTGTTAATCTTTAAATGCTGGATTTAAATGTCCCTTAGTACAGTGCTCTCCAACCTTTTTTATTTCACGGCATACCTATATAGATTTTTTCATTCATCGCGGCACACCCAAATTAATTTCACACGAAACTTTGTTGAAGATTTCTATTACAACATCAGAAAATAATCAACAACATCATAAATAAATTAAAAATAAAATATTTTCTTAAAAATTGTGACTAAAATTCATTGAAAATCTTTTTTATAATTCAGTGAATTTGTGAAATAAAACCTAAATTAATTTTTCAATTTTTTTACCAGTATCACTATGTTCAGATGCAGTACAACACGTTTATAATGACATCGAAGAAACAGTGAAAATATTTTCCCTATAATGATATAATTTTATTAGTGAGAAATCTGTCCATCTTGAAGAACAGTCTTTTGATGTTCGGCTCTATGGTGGAAAGAGTTGGTTGAGATATTTCAGACATGATCCTTATTATTCTTAATCAGAGACAATGTTTAAAACCTTAATTAACATAAATATGTTGTAGGAAATGGTAACAACGCATCAATTGCACATTCAGCAATGGTTAGGTATTCATTCCTCACTTGCAATCAAAACTCATCCAGAGGCATATCATCTAACTTCAGGTTAAGACTGTGATCGTTCCTGAGTTCAATGAATTTCCACTAATTTTTAGGGAGAAATCATTAATTGATGTCCGCAAATGAAGAAACTTCTTACACTCCTTTGTAGCTTGAGAATTACAAATTCGGATTTTCCCTTGTATAAAATCTGTACATCCCGTGGAACACTAAGTACTTCGTTACAGCACACCACTGTGCTGCGGCACACTGGTTGGAGAGCACTGCCTTAGTAGACTGTCACTGTCAGATTAAATTTTGGCCATTTAAAGTTTTCTTGTATTCGATCAGAAAATATCTTGTATTTCTTGAACTATTAGTGATAAAATGTTCAAATAAAAAGCATTATTTAATCAATCGTTTTGGAAATAATGGGATTGTCTAATATAGTAAAAGAAAAAAATGCAAATCTGGCATAATTCTATAATATAACAACGATAAAGTCAATAAAAATATTAGTGATAATTTTTATAGTTCATTTATCCATGCATTACAATACGAATTTCATTCTGCATTACACTTAGAAATCCTGCTTTGTGCGGTATTCTTCCAAAGAGGAAAATACACAAAGACCGAAATGGCATATTTTGCATTTTGCCACTATTCATGCGTATTTTCCCTTCTCTGAGCACACACAGCATCAAAGGCGATTTCCCTTTACAGGCCAATGTTTACTTTCTTTAGCCTCTAACTGATGCAATGGGACCCTGCTTGCATTGGTCTTCCCTTTTGGGAAGTTTTTGAGGGAATAGCTGATGCCCCTTCTTCAATAAATTCTCTCACAAGAGCAAGGCAAAACTGCAGAAGCATCATTTGCCTTCCCCCTGACCTTGGTAAAATGTAGCTATTGAGCACTGTGATGTTGAGGAGGTGGAAGAAGAGCTTCTTTGTCAACTTCCAATATCCTTGGGCCCTCGAGTGGTCGGAGTCAGGGAGTTGGAAAGGGGCTAGGCTAATGCTCTCACCCTATTTTCTGTTTACTCCCAGTGTGAGGTGTTCCCACTCCCAGTAGTTGGATCTACAACATGTTTGCCACAACACATCTTGAGAGCAGGCCTCTAGGAGGATCCCTCCCAAATTTCAAGCATCCATGATAAATGCAACATCTGACAGCGACTTCCAAACTAAGTAGGTATGCCCGTATGGGCATGTAAGGCACCGAATGGGACCCATTTTGCATGCCCATATGGGCACACCAGGAGTTTAAAGGTTAATAACTAAAGGAAGATAGATTGTGCAAAATCTCCAAATAAATTGGTGTTAATCAAATAGTGGTATAGTACCTCAAATTTTCATATTTGTCAGAATAATTGTTTTTAACCCTTAAACAGTGTTATTTAGATAAATCTGAACACACTTTTTTAACCCTGACTGTGGTGTTTGGATTTATCCCATAATGTTCAAAAACATTTCCTGCAACTAAGATATTTTTTAGTCAAAAAGCATCTTCCAATTTCCTCTCAGCAATCCTCACTGTCCTTGCATTATTTATGCACCCATCTAAATTAATTTATTCAGCTAATAGGTTAAGATAGGCAAAGTATTCTATTACCATATTTCCTCGATTCTAAGATGCCATCGATTGTAATTTAGTAATAGCTTTTTGGAAAAATTATACTACAGATTGAATCGAATGTAAGACGCACCCCAATTTCAGAGACATTAAAAAGTGAAAAAGTGCATCTTAGAATCGAGGAAATATGGTAATAAGAATGACTAACCACAACAAATAAGAAAATGCCTTGCATAAAAATACATATCAGATAAGTTATAATTTTCATTTCTTTTCTGAACCAATTAAAAAATGTTACAATTTAAAGTCTTTACTACCCTTTCAACCTTATTTTTAATCAAGATAAATTTTTGATAAATTATTTCCAATGAAAATAATTTTAGAAACAAACCGTATTTAAATTTCAAAAGATTTTTTTCTAGGAGAATAACTTACCACATTTGGATCAGATGATTGTGAGATAAAATGGTAGATGGAAATTAGACAGCGACCTAAAGAGACCCATGAAGGGTTATTTAATGACAAAGGCACTGGAGCATGTATGGTTGGGCGTTTCTGTTCCCTCTTTTCTTTACATGCCTTCCTCCTTAATTCCCTCAGCTCCAATGCCTCATCAATGACAGCCTTTGCTTCTTCCTTGAGATCTGAAGCTATTTTATATTCTAGCCATTCCTTAGCTGAATTACTATTAAAAGAATAGAACAATATAAACAAAAAAGATTCCAGTAAAGAGAGTAACTTTCCATGGAAATATGTTCTTTATTAAAATATCAAATATTAAACAATCTATCAAATTTATAATGATAATAGTATGCATAAATTTAAATACTAAAACAATATAATTTTAAGGAATATTACCCCACCATTTCACTCAAGAATGTGCTCTAACATTATTATTTTGAAGGTTCACAAGATTTGATGTGTAGGTCTATTTTCAATAAATTTTGAGCAACAATATCAAATTTGGGAGAGTGGACTCAGGATTTCCTAGAAGTAACAATGGTCACTCTAAAGAAGATGTTGAAAGACTACAGAATGGTAAGTCTACTGATGCACAGTTAGAATGTATTTTTGACTAATTAATTAACCTCTTGGGTTATTATAGCACAGTTCAAAGATCATTAAAAGAATTATTAATAAAAGTCTAAAGAAAAAGAGCAAGGAAATGGTGGGGGATGATCAATTCAGCTTTAGGAAAGGATGAGGAACCAGAGATGCTATCGATGTAGTGAGAGTCATATCAAAAAGGGCAATAGAATACAACCAAGATTGCTGCATATGCTTCGTTGAATGGCAGAAGGCCTTTGATGGAGTAAAATGGGTAATGCTGATGAAGATATTCAAGGATATAGCTGTACATTGGAAAGACAGAGACTGATCAAGAATCTATACGTGAATCAATTTGTTAGTGTCGGGTTGGAAAATGCTGACACCAGCTGAGTAAATATCAGTAGAGGAGTAAGACAAGGTTGTTGCCTTGTCAAAGGGTAATGGAGAAAAATTAATGCAAGAAATTGCAGAAAGTAGGAGGATGTGGACAATCTATTTTAGCGAAGAATAATTAAGAACCTGTCTACAGACAGACTACCTTTGATGATAATGATATAATTTAATGGAAACTCAAGTTGATCCCCATGTAAGCAAATAAATATTTTGTATTAAAAACACACAAAAGTGAAAATGCTTTATGTTTACATAACTTACTCATTTGGAAAAAATAAATAATAATCTCGTAGAATTGTTGGCTGCTCACTAATAATCTGGTCACGGAGAGCAATAGCCTTCAGGAAATCTGGATCTGCTTTTAGTCCTCGAGCAATATAGTGGAGACAGCCAATGTAGTCATTGAGAACGTATAAAACAGTTACCAAATGATCTAGACATTGCCAGTGATTTGGACTACATCTAAGACCCTCTTGAAAAGCTATACAGGCTAGTTCATAATTAAGTACTTTCAAAGAAACTATTCCAACTTTGAACCAAATGCTCACATCAGTATCATCTAATTCAAGAGCCTAAAAATAGAAAAATAAAGAGCCAGTTAAATTTGTACAAAACAATAATGACCAAGTAATATTAGTTTTATATGTTCATACCTGCTTATAGTAAACTAAAGCAAGCTCGAGATTACTTTGCTGAACTAAAACTGCTCCTAAATTCTTCAAACAAGAATATTTGAGCAACACTGGCGGCTGTGAAAGACCTTTACTATCAGTCGGTCTAACAACCTGTTAAAAATAATTTAAAATTTGGGAATAATTAAAATGTAAATCAATTCAGCAATATTTTAAATCTGAAATACGTCAAAATATCACGTTTGAATTCCCTTTACCTCGGAGAGGAATGAACTATTTAACAACTCGTGAAGTATAGACTCTGCCTCTTTTAACTTATTTTCGCGTAAAAATTGCAAGGCTTCATTGTAGAGGGTGATGGCTTTTTCTTCCTACAAAATAATGCCACAATATTTTTTCCTAATTTTTATGATCTTGTACTAATTCTATTGCAATTCGATAAAATATACATACGAGTGCTTCCTTGGTATCAATATGGGTCTCATCATCATCGCTTTCTGATGCATTGTCTTCATTTAAAGCTCGAATACGAAGCATCCTAGTTTTCTATAAGAATAACGCTGTTTATCCAGAATAAAAGCAAACCTCACGCTATTTATAAAAATACCATATATAAGTTTTCTAGCCATAACAAGAAGCATCACATTATTTTTTCTTAGCTGACGGAACTTGTTACACAGAAAGATAGAAACAATTTTCATATAACCTTAATTTGTTTATTTGCTTCCTTTGAACACATTAAACTCGTGTAACCCTCCCTTCGACCGAGACGTTGGCTACAATATGTCAAAATACGATACGATATATCGAAAGAACGCCGGGACGATCATTTATTGCATTCTGTGATTAATTTAAACCCCAAAACCTTCCGCATGTCTTTTAAAAGTAAGCCAAAAAACTTTTCAATCGTCAAAGTAACGACTGGTTGTGAAAAGATTTACATCGCATTCCGTGGACTTTTAACAAAAAAAAACATAGATTTACAGAGGTGAATGATTAAAAACACTTCAGTTCTGAATTGCCTATTTAAATACGTTCTTCAAATGACAGCTCGTTTATGAATAAAGTGAATAAGTATCAGATTTGCCCATGCGGTACAAAACCAAAGTAAGCCTTTCACGGCAGCACAAAACTATATAGGTCTTCAACCCTGGTAAGGTTCACTAGGCTTTGGCACATTATGCAGGTACACTGGGGTACTGAGTGCCCTATGAAGAAAATATGTATTTAGCCATTAACTGTTAGCAAACAAATGCGTTATTTTTTAATTTATAAACACAAAAGTGAAAAGAAAAAGTTTTTGAAAGTACATAAAACATTTGTTGCAAATGATATCCGAATTATTCCGGCAAGTAAACTCCTGACAGCTCTTGCAGTGTGCTGTAGTTTTGCAGTCGTTGCTGCCGGTCGCATAGATGGCATCTTCCACTCCTTAACTCCGAATTGATTGCAGTACTCGTTGAAGCCTCTGGTAGTCGAAGCTATGGACTTACGGAGGGAAGTTCTCAAAGTTGTAATTTGGAGGCGTTTTTGGAGCTGGGGCCTGATCATAGCTTCTCCCAAGTTCATCAAGAAAGAATGCCTTGATAGCTTAGATTTTCCTTTCATGCCATTATTGTGTGACAAAATAACAAATGCATTGATAGCTGCAGCATTTAACAACCCATAAAAGATAGCTTCTAGTTCAGCGGTTCTCAACCTTTTTCGGTAATGTACCCCTTTTTAATTTTCAACATTGTAGTGTACCCCCACCCCCTCTTCCTACTTGCATTGTATGACCTAGGTTTTCTTATATAACAAAATAACTATTATGACATTATTATTATAACTATTATGACATTTTAACAGCATTTTTAAATATCACTCTTGTAATTTATAAATACGATTTATTAATTTATTTACCATATCTATCGGAGTATAAGAGGCACCAAGGCTATGAATTTAAAGTTTAGGAAACAGAATCTCATTGTTTTTTACGATGGGGTAGATTTCGAGGGGTCTTGGTGTTATTTCCTAAGCACTTGTGTTATGATGTAACTTTCACAATCTTCAAATAGCGCGCAATATTCACTGCCTTAAACAACTCTCAATTGCCTTGCTAATACTACTTTTCCTAAAAAAACCAACAAAACAAGGGGGATAACAATAATATCTACAATTTGTAAGGCTAAATAATCAACGCACATTTATGCATGAGACGTAAAAAGTTACTTACATTATAGTCAGCTGTTTCGGCCGTTACTTCGTAGAAATCCACAATTAAAAAATAATGTAACTTGGTATTCTAGAAATTTTATCAAGTTACATTATTTTCGAATTACTTACATCGGTGTGATTTTTGCTCCTGTTTTCCAGACAATCCTCTCGATGCGCGGTCGAATATTGGTTACTGCAAGGTTGAGATAGTGTTCGGAGGACAAACGATTGCGGTTCCACGTCTTTATTGCTGTCAAAGTTGAGAATCCCGTCTCGGCATTGGTTAACCCCTCAGGATATTTAATTGAATTCCACCCATAAAATCGAAAGACAATTAAATAAATCGGCGATTTATGTCTCTCCATTTCCTCGTATTCACCACCCCACCCCTTTCCTACAGTGTTAAAACTTTGTATACTAAGAACGTCTTGTGTACTGACACTCACTCTACACCCATTTTAAGCTTTTTTTTTACTTTCCCCCTTCTCTCCCAAAAGTTTCCTCGGTTCTGCATCGACGCTGGCACTGTCAGCACCCTTGTCACTCTGTACCACCTGGAAGAAATTTTGTGCCCCCGGTTGAGAACCGATATAATAGTTTATCCACTCCGAGAGGTAACCAGCTATATCGGCAAAAGTTTTAAGATTGCTGCAATGTATAAAAACGAATCTCAATGTTGCATTTTGTACTATTCGGATCGGTTGAGTTATAGTTTGCATCGGATTTGGAAATTACGGTGAATAATGAAGTTCGCTGAAAAAGATTCGAAAAAAAACATACGATTCCGGCACATTGGGGTATTCAGTGACAATTTAACATGCATAACCATCTCTCATACGCAAAATATAAATCCGTGGGGTATTCAGTGCCCCAGTGTACCCTTCCCGGGTTAAGAACAAAATTTTCATGTTTCACAGATATAATCAAAGTACATACATACCTACATATCGCCATTGGTCAACTTGTAAAAGTACATACTATATAAACTAAAAATCACGTGAAATTTTAACGAAACATTAAAAAATGTAATAAATTACGATGCAACAAACATCCCAAAATATAATACGAGACAAGTAATAAAATGAAGTGCATGAAATTAGAACAAATAAAAAAATAAATCTCTATATATATTCGATTACATTCTCAGCAAAATGAGTTATTTCGCCAGATGTTGTCGATTTTGTTTCCAAAGACAAGTATGCAAGATAACGTACTTTACCTAAGGTGACTTACATTACTGATTTATTCATTACTGTATTGATTTTAGGCTAATTGGCTTTTTGTACTGATTTTTGAATCGGTTCACGAATACTATAGTTAACTATTTCGTAATTTACCTTAATCAAGTCACTGAACTCGTTAATCGGTATTTTGAGACCTAGTTCTTGATTATAAGCACTATTTTCGTATCTATATAAATAATTTAAAATTCAATCACTGATTACAACTAATTCATAGAATATCTAGTCGAAATAAAAACCAAATAAGTGTTATTTTTTTGAAGTGGATACTATAACTATTAACAAATTCTGTTATAGTTTTCTACTAATTCCCGAAATTATGTCAAAATGATCAGTACAAGAAATAATAGTATCATTTTGCCTTATGTAGGGCTGCCATGTCCTCTATCCAAGAAATGAGGACACTTGATGACAAAAATGAGGACATCTCTCTCCCCTGATACCACAACCCGCTTTACAACCTAACCGACATTTTATTTTTATAACCTTCCATGAACGTACATACATTGATTTTAGATACAGAAGGCTTATATATTTTATATATTTTTAAGAGACACTCAAAGCAAATGTTTGAATTTAAGTTCGCAGATAAAATAATATATTAACAAACCATAACTTGATTGAAATCTATCACTCCTCATAATAGCAGAATTCGCACACATTAGTGTAACATTAGCGCTTAATTAAATCTTAGTTTGATAACATAATTATGAAATACAGTAAAATGTCAAAAAATTGAATTGAAATAAAGAACCACTAGCATATACAAACCTATGATTTAAAATATTTTCTTGAATTTTAACTTTCAATCTCAGCATGAAATATTTATATTCTCCTATGGAAATCTTATGATATATTTACTTATAATGCTGGAAACATGTAGAAGTCTATCAATAACAGGTAATAGTGAAAGCCAGCGAGTTTTACTGTGGTAAAGTAGCTTTTTATAAGTTACTTGGGAAAATTCAAAAAGTGTTTCATACATTCAACACATACAGTGTAAAATGAAAAAGAGTTCAAAATCTTTATAACAATTGACTCGATGGGCACATCCAGTGTATCTGTTCCATGTTGGATACAGTTATGCAAAATATGCGCAGAGCAACACACTTCAATTACGAAGGCTTCAACAATTGCAGGAAAACGGACGAAATAACTTGCTACTCACATTCTTTGAAGAAGAACGATGTTCATACGGCCAAACAGCGACACCTAGTAAACTTTTGTTCTAAGTAAATTACAGGTATCCCCCTATCTACGTTAGAGTTGCGTTCCTGGAAATCGTCGCGTAAAGGGAAACCGCGTAAATCGAAAATATTTTTGCCATTGAAAATAATGTAATAGGCGTTGCTTTCGTTCCCGAGCAGATATGTTCCAGTTATAAACGTCTTTAAATTTGATTTAATGACCGTTTTAACCCCTCAAAGCGTCTTCGACGTGATATGTCGTCCTGTGCAGCGTACTCTTTTACAGTTCCTTATTTTTTGTTCGTTAAGTTTCTGCCATAAATCACAGATTTCTCGAAGCTCCTTCGATCAGTGAACTTCCTATACAAATATCCCCTTCGCCCAACTCAATGAATATTTTTGCACAAAAATGTGGGTTGAAGTGCGTTATTTGCGCAAAGAGGGAAATAAGAAAAGAAATTCTACTGCCATAGGAAATCCCGGGGAACCCTATTCTGCCGTACGATGCAATGAATGGTATCAATGAAGGGTTGATAAAGGTAATAGTATACGCGCAAGAATCTATGAAATCCTTATATAATAATTCTCAAGTGTCCGTCTGACTGTCTGTCCCGGAATTTTTGGACATTTCCCAATGGAATTAACAGCTATAACTTTTACAATCGTTAAACCCCCATCAGGTGGTCTCTAGAAAAATCAAACATCCCGGATAAAGTCCCGGATTCGACTCTGGGAGACAATTATATTACCATAAGTTTACACGGGATTTTCGATTTTTCAAGGTGCAAGGTTTATTTCCTTCATTCATTAAAATATGTAAATATTGACCGAATTTCTCCATTTTGTTTTATTCGACGGCTAAAACTATAAAATATCTTATTCTTGCAATGTTTATATGTTACACGGAAGAATTTGCCAGAAACACGCATTTCTTTTCGAAATTCTATTGCTTTTTCGTACTCTTTCCGGGTGTTGCCAAGGCGACTCGCATTGTTGCCTCTGATTGAATTAACGTCCATTAAGCATTCAAATAGACGAAAGAATTGTGTTATTCGCTTCGCGCAATGTCAAACTCAATAGATTGCAAAGTTAATAATTGAATAATATTATTATTCAGAAAACATACGAAGAGGAAGAATAACGGAGCCAAAGAGTGGCAAATCAAGTCGTATATTGATGCCAGAATGTAATAAATTTCAAGCGCTTCATTTTCTGGGAGAATTCAAATGACTGTCAGGAATTTATATATATATATATATAAACTTAAGGAAAAGAAAAGGTAGTGATGAGGGTGGCAACAAGGTGTTGAAGGAAGCCCAGCGGACACTTATCAAGTTGGCAGGCACACACACACACACACGCACACACTCTTCAGAAGTTATATTTTAAACACACTACAAAGTCCCGTTGATTTTCAACGGGTAATTCCGCTCGTATTTAATAAATAAAAAACTATTAAGAGTACATACTGTGCGCATAACGAATCTCATAAATGCAAATACGCGACTTGTATATTGATAAATGGGCGTGAGAATAAAATCGCGTAAATGCTAATACGCGACGCATATACATGTATCGAAAAATGGTCGTAAAAATAAAATCGCGTGTATGCGAAAACGCATTCCCCGAACCCGTAAATCGAGGGATACATGTAGTCACAATCGGAAGTGGGGATACTTGAGGAAAAAATATGGATATCTGCTGAACTGGCAACGCTGATAGGGGCATACTTAAGAAAATTTAACCAATACTGAAGATCAGGAGAGTTTGAACTTTTGAGCACAAAAATTCCGGACATTCTCGAAATTTTAGAAATTCCTTCCGGACGGTACATCTAACGCCAAAAATGAGGACATGTCCGGGAAAATGAGGACGTATGGCAGCCCTAGCCTTATGAGAATGTCGGTATCACATAATCATTCTATATTAGGGTGACCAGATTCTGAGGAAGTAAAACCAGGACACAGCGTGTTCTGTGGAAGAAAAACCGGGACAAACTACGATCTTTAGTTTTTTGTCGCTTAAATGCCAAATAGATAAATTCTGCGTAGCTTGGCCATGATTTTCTTGACAAATTAGCCCAAAATTCTTTTCAAATACTAACATTAGGGGCACAAAATTATTACACAATTGGTCAGAAAATTGATGTGAACAAATATTTTAGAATCATATTTACCCTAATTTTTGGGCTGTAAAATGCACCCCAAGTTTTTAGAAAATTGTCCAGAAATAATGGTATTTTGGTTCATGAAAGCATTTAGGAATAGCCAGGTCGCGTATCATGTCTAGCCGTGGTAAAATCCATATCTGGCAGCATTCAAGAAAATATTATGGTGTGATAGCAGTTAAATATAACGTTTTATATAAACTTAATTTGTGAAAGTAAATAGGGATGATCTAAAACATAAATAATTGCTTCGAAACTCTTGTGGCTAAATGTGCCCTGTGTGCACTCGGCTGTCGGAGTACGTTGCACACCCCGCACCTATAGGCACCCCTTAGGGATTGTACTGATTTAAACTTAATTGAAAGATGAGATTTTAATTCCTAATAAATGTATTGCATGTGTAATAACCAGTGGCGTAACGAGGGCAGGGGGGCAGAGGGGGCAGTTGCCTCCGGGCGCAGGGCTGAAGGGGCGCAAACTCATGGATCGAAAACTAACGTTTCTGTTTATAAACAATAATAATATTATAAGGCCGGGTTAAAATGCTAGTATAATATGCTTGGGTTTCCATAACATTCCACACATTACATTTACATGAAAATTCTACAGGGAGCAAAGGGAGGGGGGCGCATCTCTTGTGACTTGCCCCCAGGCGAAGGAGAACCTTAGCTACGCCACTGGTATAAATGGTAGAATGTGATTTATTTATTCCATATTTATGAAATAAAAAAATTTTAACCGGGACAAATACTAAAACGAACGGAAAGCCGGGAGAACATCTAAAATCCGGGACTGTTCCGGTTAAACCAGGATGTATGGTCCCCCTATTATATAAGTATAGCTTCTTCTTACTTATGATACATCAGGAGGATACTAATGTTTAGGCACTTCCAGATGAGCTGGAGACTTTAAATTTTATTTATTTAGGTAGGACATTATGCATAACCGAATAGAAACATCGAAAATCTCAAAAATATTTAACAATGCGGCCGCTAAAAATTCGCAAATGTTTAAACAATTTTTTTAGGTTTATGTATATCTGAATGTGCTACGAAGCTGAAATTTTTTATCAAGGTAGGATTTGTAAAATAATCAAAGAGGGAAATTTTGTTATATTAATTATTTCGGCTGTTAAAAATTCTTAAAGTATAAACAGATAGATAAATGTTTAGGTACTAGTGGACAAGCTAAGGAGCTGAAAATTTTCAGTTACTTAGAGCTTAGTGCAAATGCACAAATAAACATTTGAAAATCACCATGAAGTATTTATTTCGGCAGTTAAATTTTTTAAAAATTTGGTAGAAATGTGTGGGACTAGTACCAAAGAATGAAAAAAGTCTAATATTCTAAAAAAATTGCATATTTTAGATACTGATTTTACCCCAATATTGTCTCATAAGGAAAGAACGAAAATCGGTTTTGAATTAAAAAAATATTTCTAATAATGAAATATCTCTGAAAAATTAATTTTTTTCAAGGTGAAATGAAATTCTTGCAGAATGCAAGCACCTTTTAACTATATAGTAACTATATATATAGTCGGCAGTTTTATAGTAACTATATATATATTTGGGAAATTTTATCGTAAATATAAATGGATAAAAGTTCACTTTTCCGTACCGTGACGTCACTTCTTAGCTTCCGTAGTCCACCACCGGTAATGTAATTCTGGGCAGTATTGTTTCTACAAAACGGTGAAAATATCATCTTGTCTACATTTTCCATGTCTAGCTCAGAAAACAAACACCTAACGCTAATCGCTAACCATTCGCCAACAATTATCTCTTGTAAAATATGTATGTATATTTTTGTTAAAAGAAGAATGTTCTTTTCCAAATCTATCACTTGTAAATGGAGGTGATACCTGTTTGGTGGTGTGTTATCAGCTGATCAGTTGCGTATTTATTCGAAAATATAGTTGTTTAACCTCACAATGGAAATAGTTAATAGGTGAAAGTGTATTATCTTGTGATAGTTAAGTGTATTTGAAAATCCCGTTGTTCAGGTTTATAATTGACTATCGCTGACTTTGTTACCTACAATCAATCGTAATGAATTAGAAGAATCTGTTTTCACCGTACACTCAAATAATGCTGCCGAAATCAGTTTCAGTTACAAATCACTTCTCTTGACAATTTTGCACCGACCCTCTTTTAGTCTAAAATTAATGTTCATCGATCGCAATGGATTGCGCTTTTTTGCTAGTCCACCAATTAAGGTGGCTTTTAGCAATGGTTTTAATTTTATTTGTGGTTTCATTTACGTCAGTACAAGCTCACTTAGGTGATGTTAGTCATGCAATGCCGAAGGAAGAAAGAGAAATGTTAAAGTAAGTGTCGCCCGAAAAGTGCTGGATCTTTTGAAGTTACTTTTGCATCGAGTGGTTCATTTTAATGCATATTATACCATCCTTTCCCTCGCAAATGAAATCTTTTTTATTACAGAGAAGAAGCGCGGGACATGTTTTATCATGCTTACAGAGCTTACATGGTAAACTTCACTTTAAGAATGTTTTGTTTTCGTTAATTTCGTAAATGACATGATTATGGGCTGTGTCACTGGTATTAATGTATTTTTGTTGCCGGAATTTTTATAGGAAAATGCATATCCTGCAGATGAATTGATGCCCCTTACCTGCTGTGGTAGATGGAGAGGTACTGAACCTAGTCGTGGGGACATTGATGACACTCTGGGAAAGTATGTCAATATTCACTATTATGTAATATTGCATTCTTTTAGCAGGAAATATAATGTATTCATTATATCATCATTCAATATTCAGGGAGAAAATGTTTATATTTTTATGCTAATGTATGTATATCATGTTTTAAACGCAATTCTCATTGAATTTACGAATGTTTTCTTTTTTAGCTTTTCTCTAACTCTTGTGGACACATTGGACACGTTAATTGTAAGTATGGAGTTTTAAAATTTACTGAATATAAATTTTTAATCATTGCCGTAGATGTTTATTTTTAGAGTAATATAAAGGTTTATGATTATTAAAAATAGTAAATAATAACATTAATTAAAAATTTTAATGTGACCTTTTAATAAATTAATTTTCCATTTTGACAGATATTGGGTGACCTGAAAGAATTTGAGCATGCTGTAAAATTAGTGGCCAGAGATGTCTCTTTTGATAGTGACATTGTTGTTTCAGTTTTTGAGACAAACATTAGAATACTGGGGTAAATATTTCACTAAATTTATTTTTTGAGTTGTCATCATTACAACGTTTTCATTTAGATGTTTTTTTGCTGCTATTCCATCATACTCTGATTTATAATTGTTTTGTATCAAAATTTGCTTCCTTCAGGATATCATGAAAAAATCAACAAAATTCAATTGATATGTTTTTATCATTCTAGTATAGGACAAATCGTGATAACATTTTTCTTTGAGGTTTCATGATTTAGCATAATACAATATTTAATGATATTGTTAATAAATAATTATTTTCATATTCTTTACAATGTTTTGCCAATCATTCAAGAATTAAAAAAATGGAAACATCTCTCAAGTTTATGTAATAAACTGAAAATTATTCATTTATTAATATTTTTTCATTTGGTTTATATCAATCATTATATTCACTTGTTTTAAAAGGTATATTTATATTATTGGAGTTTTGTTTTTTACTTTTATTTTAAAATTTCCATTACATTACTAAATTATAAAGCAGCAGATTATAGAAAATCCATCATAGTTGTTTTTTATCATAAGTAACTGCTTGGAACTATATTTAACCCATTATGTTCAAATTAGATTAACTTGATACCCTTCTTTATAAAACTGGACTTAACATTTATGAGTATTTAATGAGCTCCAATCCTTAGGCCAGGTCAACATCCTCTAATACAGTACATATTTGCTTGCCATCTGTCAGATTTTCTGCCACTTGAAAAGAATGTTTTAATTTTGAAATGAAATTATACAGCTTTCTGCCTTAATATTTGTCTATCTTTATGATACAAAGCATAATTATTATATGATAAGTAATTGTTGTTGTCTTATCTTTAACTTATGGAAACTCTTGGGTCATGCAATGAAGAATATCTTTGGTCAAATTTTATTGCAGGGGATTGCTCTCAGGGCATATTTTGGCAGAATATTTTCAGCAGCGTGCAGGGATTATGAGTTGGTATCGAAGTGAACTACTGGATTTGGCTCGTGATGTTGGTTATAGGTTACTCCCAGCTTTTAACACCACTACTGGAATTCCACATGCTAGAGTAAGCTAATATCTACATGGCTTTGACACATTTAGAGTTAAATGTATAACTGTTATTAAATTAATGCAATAAAAGTCCTCCATATTTTAGCTCTTTCAATGCCTTTTAGGTGCATTTACTGTACCTACAAATCAAATTTTTACCAAAATTCTGAAAACTGTTTATTTATTATTATATACTTACTTGTGGTCATCATTTTAATTTAATTAATCTAAGGCACATGTAAGATATTCTAAGTTTTGATCCAAGGGTGACAAAGTAAATTTTATGCATCAGTGTTCAAATTTGATATACCGTATTTACCCGAATCCAAGACAACCCCAAATCTAAGTGGACTGTCAAAACAGAAAAAAGATTTTGACCTAATTTCTCTCTGACTATATTTGGTGTATATTTTGAACACTCGTATTCAGTATAGGTGTACTAGTTTGTTCATTAATTGAAATGGTTTGTTACAAATTTTTTATCTGGAAAAAAGAATTTTTAAAATTAAAACTTTAATTAGTTGAATTCCGGATGGTAAGTTTGCAATGAAAAATTTCAGTAGATACAATTATTTTATATTGTTTCATTTGTTTAAAAAAACAATAAAATGCATAACCATACTACCTATGGTTCTATGAAAACTCGTCATGGTCAGTTTGTTGCATGAAAAGTTCGTTGTGCGTCAATACATTGCACAACAAACTCATAGTGCATCAATTCATCTCTTGACAAATTCATTGCGAACGGCAGGGGAAGACACTTTTCCACAAAAAAATTTTTCTTTATATTTTGGTAATATCAGAATGAACCGCAGTTCTCTTTGCGAATTAGGTGAGACACATTGGAACGTGTATGGAAAGGGGTGACTCCCAACCCAACAAGTGTATCCCCCTGCCATACACCAGTCATGGTGTATCCTCTTCCAATTTGTCTCGTGCCGAATGTCAAGCAATGAATTGATGAGCGATGAGTTTGTCGTGCCATGTATTGATGTGCGACGAGTTTGTTGCATGATGAATTGAAGCACTACGAATTGAGGCATGATCTATTGACAGTATACGACTTCATACTCGAATGTAAGACCCCTCGATTTTTTGCAAGCTGAAATTTGGAAAAAAATCTTGTCTTAGATTCAGGTAATTATGGTATTTTTTGTCATTAACTGACTTTGTTCTGGTATTTGAATTTAGTAATGTAAAATAATGCATTTTATACCATAAAAATCACATATTTATTACAGAAACTGAGGTATATGCTATACTATTTTTATTCTATTGCTAGATTTAAATGTAAGCAAGTTTAATATCTCTTACTCTGTAAATACAAATCATCTTGGTTGCAAATGGTATAATCATGGGGTACCTTTTGGTTTATTTATTTACTAGCTGAAATTACCTGGCCATACTCAGGTTTTTAAGTCAAAATAAAAAATATTGAGGAAGATTTGAGAATAAAACCAAGTAATGAAACCAGGTTAATTTTTATTGTAGTGGTATATGCGAAAAATGCCAGGGCTTTTTTGATGAATATGTACGTTTTCGGATAGAAATTTATATAAAAGCTAATATTAATATTCTGAAGCTAAATTTTATTATTTATTCTCTTTAAACATGCAGGATATAGAATACAATTTAATTATGTTGTTTTCACTCCGTTTCAATTTAGGAAAAATATTTTATTCATAAGTTTAATTATAAAAAATATCAACTTTTACATTTAGATTATAAAAATTGTGCATAGAAAATTTTGTCATTAGTAATTTTGTTAATATTAGTTATTGCTATTAGTTTTTAACCTGAAAACAAATTTTTCTGTTTGTGGCATAATTTTTGCAATAATTACACTTAATTTAATTAAACATTGCGCCCATCACCCACACACATTTTATGTAATTATATGTATTCTAAAATACTAATAAATTATGGTGTAGATTATATAATATATGTACATATTATTTATATATATTTGTATATTACAAAACCAATGAGAATATTTAGGCTCGTCAAAAAAATATTTAAAACTTATATTAGTTTATTCGTGGTACTTTGCAAAAATTATTTTTAAAAACACAGAAATACATTACCTATTATTACTGGAAATGAAGTAACTCCTTTCCCGTATCCAAAAATCAAATATCAATTGGCTAAAAGTAACAATTACAGGCAAGATAAATCACTGCTATGACCTTTTCTAAGCCACACCAGATGAGCTACTGCGGAAAAAACAGCCGATGTTCTTCCAGTCGAAAAATAAAGCAAGTATTGCAATTCTATTGAGATTTTTGTTGACAGAGATGAGTAAGCATCAGAAATAACGGATAAGTGTTTACGAAAGCCATCTGACTCACAGAGATGAGAGGGACAGAGTGTAAGCAAACGCGGCCGATAGATTGGCCAGTGGCAGTTTTTGCACATACCCCAAGGGCCAATATATCGGCCGACTGGCAGTATAAGGGTTAATGGTATTCAATATTTCTTGTCTTCCCATCTTTTGCCCAAATAAATAAATTTTTCCTGCATCCTTTATCGATAAATATGGAGACTATTTTTTATCAAATAATCATAAAAAACAATCAATGGAATAACTTTTAAAATATAGTTATTTCACTCAAATTAAGTTCCAGTGGAAGAAACTGCATGATATTATGTGGTCATGAATCTCAAAAACGTTAAGAACTTTGGCAGGAATTGCAAATTCTAGGGATGCAACTGGTGGAAACACGTTTTAAGATATATTCAAATTTAGCTTAACCATACGTTATCCCATGCAAAGGCTGATTTTGTGATTCTGATTTGTCATCTGAATATTTTAAAGTCAACCCTACTAAACAAAATGAATTCCTGGACTTTGAAACCGAATTTGGCGATAAAAACTGTTGGTATGACATGGAAAGTGTTATTATAATCTAATAAGTATAATTGGCTTAATTGATGTATACAAATATTAAGTTGAAAGGGAAGTAAAATGTACATATAGATGCTCAAAGGAGAGTTAACGATTATAAATTTTGGTCTAAATTAATGAATTGTTATAGAAGTTTTCTTATTTTACCTTCTGAGATATCTTTCACTTTAATCCTTTTCAATTTTAATGAAAGTCATATTTCACTGTCTACTAAGTATAGAGAATATACAGAATACATAAAAAGATTTTAGAGAACGAAAGCACTTAAAATTGCACATTAAAACTGTCTTCCACTAACCTTTTAAAATAATTAGCCAGCTTTATAGGTTTTTTGGTGATTTTTATTCTTTGAATAACCCTAGTGTTTCATTCTTCCCTGCTTTAGTTTATATTAGATTTATATTATTTCTTTTAGTTAATATTAGGTATTGTTGATAACGGTTGTCAAGTATATTGTTAATCCAACAATACGCTCATTCCCATGTTATTTAAATGGGATAAATTAAAAGAGAAGACATTAAAAAATAGAAAATGCAGTTCAAATCACTTTAAAAACCCTTCCATTTTGCTTAATTTTTTATTGCGGTTAAAATGGCACCTTAATTTTGCTTCTACGTTATGTAGTTGTTGCGTTGTAAATGCACAAACAAACAAACAAATTCTTCAAAATATTTATGGTAGAGGTTGAGATTAAGAATTATCCAAAAACAGCCAGACTTGACCTTTTACAGTGGATATTGTAACAAATTATTAACAACATAATCAACAAT
The DNA here is from genome assembly GCA_028673005.1 of Tanypteryx hageni. Classification (NCBI taxonomy): domain Eukaryota; kingdom Metazoa; phylum Arthropoda; class Insecta; order Odonata; family Petaluridae; genus Tanypteryx; species Tanypteryx hageni. The sequence continues at coordinate 70,274,575 of CM054113.1, forward strand.
AACAATAAACTCCAACAACAGTGAAAAATTAATAAAATATTAGATGAAATGATGATAAGAATGGGCTGAGAAGGATTACTGCTTAGTTTCGCATTATTGCAGAGCTGTATGAGGGAAGTGATGAAGACAGGTTGAGGGAGGGATTGAGGGACGATAGGAGTTGAAGGATTGTGGGATACGTTAAAACGTGGACCTTTGGGATATGGAGAGGCAAAATTTGGGTTGACAAAGGAGTCGGAAGTTACGGGTAGGGTGGAGAGGTACACAAAGAAAAAGGGTGGTTTGATCTGCAGTGGCCATTCATTACAAGGTAAAGAAATTTCAAATCTGCAATTTTGCATCTGAATGGGAGAGGGTAGAAAAAAATTGGGTCTCGTGTTAAGATGCAGAAATTTGGGACATGATATCGAACTATTGCAAGGAAAAAGTTAAGTGGATGGTTAAGAGGAGTGAGGGTTAATGGGGAGGCTGAGGACCATATGGGGGAACAGTACTCAAGAAGGGTTAGTACACAGGCGGTAAAAACAGATTTGAGAGCATGGGGATCCTTTAGTTCGGTGAATCTATGGAGGAGGCTAACTATTGACATGGCGTTGGATGTGATTTTGTTGATGTGGTTAGCAAACGTAAGTTTAGAATCAAAAGTTAAGCCCAAAATAAGATGAAAGATGAAAATATAAAGATAAAAATTGAGCATACTCAGATTTGATGATCCATTCAGCATATAATGTCATCAAGTATACTGTGATGTAGTAGTGAAATGGTTTTGTCTATGTTAGTTGATTTATCCTGCAATGAACTGGCATTTTCTCAAATTTATATAAATTATCATATGGAAATTGTTGAAAATGTTAATTTTATATAGGAAGTTGTGTATTTTATATGAAGTGATTATCTCCTAACTAATAAATTCTTATTTCTAGATTAATCTTCGATATGGCTTGAAGAGCCAAAAATTGGAGACTTCTAGGGAAACTTGTACAGCTTGTGCTGGTACAATGATTCTTGAAATGGCTGCATTGTCAAGATTAACTGGAGAATCTATATTTGAGGTATGAGTGTCATGATACTATCTAATTAGGTACTTAGGAGTTTGCATCCAAAAGTGGGTCAGTTTATATTTCAAGCAAAATGTTATCCATCAGACGAAAAATTAAAATTTATGTTAAACATTTTTTTCCATAATATATTATATATACTGCCCAGTAGATAATTACATACTATATTTATCTGAATATAAGACGACCTCCTGAAAATTTGTAGTTATAGAAGGAAAAAAGTGGTTACCTGAATATAAGAGGATGTCTCATTTGCAGAAGTTTTCATTACATACAGGAGAACAATTTTTAAGATAAATTAATTATGCTATTGTAACTACATTACACTTTCAGTGTTGTGAAGTATATCAAGCAAATAAATGGCAGTGGTCACATACTGACCTACCGTTTATTGTGTATTCTCATCTTACATAAAACCAGCCACTTTTCTATTGGCTTGTGGCTATATGCATCAAGGTTTGCTTTCAATATAATTTTTAAGGTTGACTTAACTTTGTCTGTAACATGTCTACATTGGTCGATTAATAAGGTGGCATATAACAGGTCTCTGCCATGCTTGGCTGAAGTGTCTGATTTATGTCTTCCTTTTCAATCAACAGGAGAAAGCTCATCGAGCCATGGATGTTTTGTGGCGTATGCGTCACCGAAGTTCAGATCTCATGGGCACAGTGCTCAATGTGCATAGTGGGGATTGGGTGAGAAGAGATTCAGGAGTAGGTGCTGGGATAGACTCATATTATGAATACTGCCTCAAAGCATATATTCTTCTTGGAGATGAACGATATCTAGGGCGTTTTAACAGGGTAATTATTTCTCCCTATCAATTACTAGCAAGTATTAAAAAATTTCTTTAGTAAAATAATGGCAGTTTTCCTCTATTTATATTGATATATGTAGGTGCCAGGAGATTAATATTACTAAATCCTAATTACATAGATTCCTAAAATAAATGCTCATTTAAAGTTGCGGTGTAACAATAATCATATGGTTAAACTCAAAGTTATTTCTTCTATTTATAGCATTATTCTGCAGTAATGAAATATATAAGTCAGGGACCAATGTTACTGGATGTACATATGCACCGACCTCATACAAATTCCAGGAATTTCATGGATGCCTTGCTAGCTTTCTGGCCTGGGCTACAGGTACATCTCTCTTATATAATTTTTCAGCTGTATAATTCATTTTTCAACATCATTTTTTAAAAGCTCTTAAAATTTTCTGATTCATGTCAATCAATTTTTGTTTCAGGTCTTAAAGGGTGATATTAAACCGGCTGTTGAAACCCATGAAATGTTATACCAGGTGATGCAAAGGCATAATTTTATTCCTGAAGCATTCACTACAGATTTTCAGGTAATATTATATATATAGTTGATTCGAATTTTTTTCTTCCTTATTTCTTCTTATCCTTCTAATAGATTGGTTTTTTCTTAGTCATCTTGACTGGGTAGATCTCTTGCAACTTTACTCAAAATAATTTAAATGATCCCCATTAAAATAAATTGAAAACAGTTACACAAACAAAAATATGAATTACTTCTGAGCCCTCTTTTAATATTCTTGTAGTGTGAATGCCATGTTATTGTGGAAACTGGGATATAATAAAGGGAGATATGATTGTTTTTACAATTTAAAGTATATTTGAATTTGTGAACTTATAGCTAAAAATATAGAGAATTGAGTCCACATTCATTTCTTGTTCTCTGATATGTTGTATAAAGGAGGCACAAATAATTTTTGAAACTCACTAGACAAATTTTTGCTCCACAACCTGTTAATAATGTTCAGGTAACTCCCAACAATCAGAAATTGATTTCATTTAGCAGATGTCCTCATTGGTGAATATATTGTTGATTATAAAATAAATTGGGTACAGGCATTAACTTGGTCACCTGTTGTATTTAAGCTATAGGGTTTTGATTTTTTCATGTTTTTGAACTCTTTATGCTGACATGTAATGCATCATACCTTGATCATTAGTATTTGTTAATACGGGAGGAAGGTGTGTGTTCATGCATATATTTACCCCTTTCTCTTCATTACAATTTCTATAATATTGCACTTTTACCTAATTTCTTATTTTGGTAAAAGTGCATTCCAATATTACCCTCATAAATGGAGGATCACTCATAGCCTGCAGAAGACATCTTCCAACTGAAAGTTTTCAAGACCCAATGTGTCGTCATCTTGGTGTAATAATATATCGATTCATAGTCAACATTTGGATATTTTGAAAGTTAATTTTATCATTAAAAAATGTCTATTCAGGTGCATTGGGGACAACATCCTCTACGTCCTGAGTTTCTGGAATCAACATACTTCTTGTATAGGGCCACTGGAGATCCTTACTATTTAGAAGTTGGGCGTAATGTTTTGAGAAGTCTTCAGAAATATGCAAGAGTTCCTTGTGGATATGCTGCAGTAAAGGATGTACGAACAGGTGTACATGAGGACAGGTAAATAATTATTTTTTTCTGGAAAAATTTATTTTACCTGTGTGTAAACAAAACCTTTGCTGTTAACTCTAGGATTTGATATCAAAGTCTCTTTTTCAGTATGCTATACTTTTAGTACCAAATAATCACCCAAAGTATCAAATGTAACTGTTGCATATTATTGAAATTGCTATTTAGAAATATATTATGCATTGTAAATATATTTTTACTGTTTTTGTAAGTATTTAAATTCTGTCCAGTTGGAGATTATAATTGCAATAGAGTTATTTGAAGCATACTAACAGATTTATAGTTACATTAAGGCAACCTAGAAGATTTCAATTAATGTGGTGCTTGTATGATATATTGGTAATTATATATTATTTTTATTTTTGCAACACAATAAAATTGGACTTTACACACTCCCATTGTTACAATCAACTTATTGTTATTGCAGAATGGATTCATTTGTTTTGGCTGAAACATTCAAGTACCTGTATCTACTTTTTGCTGATCCGAGTGATTTAATATTGGATTTGGATGAGTTCCTCTTTACAACAGAAGCTCATCTACTTCCACTTTCACTTGCTCGCCTTTCTAATTTGACAGTTGTAGATGTAAGTGAAGTTGATGTTTTTATCTGAGCAAATTGTGGAACAATGTGTAATTAATGAAAAAGGATTTCAATATTAAATCTGCTACTATTCCATCAGCCAATTGGTAGGAAAAGAGGGAGTGAAGAAAATCCAGAAGGAATATTTTCGAGCAAAGAGCCTGACCATAGTATTTGGGATGAGGATGTTGAGAATGCACGTTCTTGCCCTAATACCTTGCATCTCTTTCCGGAGTCTGTTCGTCGGCCACTTCGTAACATGGTTGATGGTATATGTCCAAAGAACACAATACGTCGAAAGTTACGAGCTTCTGAGTATCAGGTAAAGTGGAAGATTTAATATGTCTTTATTTTAAAGAAATGGAAAGAAGACCTGATTATTAATGTAATTTTATGGTAAATAATTTCACTGATATGTTGATGTAAAATTTTTCAGGCTGGAAATCAAGATCATGCTAAAATTATAAGTGATATGGGAATAACTGTTCTTACGTTACCCGATGGTCGAGTTCAACTTCTCCATAATTTGGCCAGTGTAAGTTATAAAACAATGGCAGTATAAAAGTAAGCGTCATTTTGTAAGTGAGACATACAAATTATGCCTATCCAAATAAATCCAGTTTAATATCAAACCAAGAGGCTGGGGCTTGGCAGTATCTAAAGTTGTGATCTCCTACATTAGGTGCCCAGCATATTTTAATGTGATAGAAATGAGAGCAACATGTGCATATATGATTAGGATGTTTTGCATTGAGCAAAATCACTGAGTTTTACTCATCAAGTTGGATCTTCTGTGATGTCTTGTTCCAAAAACCATCAGAAAAATGATTTCATGTTGGTTCTGTCATCATCTCAGTATGATGCAACAGTTGAAAACTTCAATACCAGTGTTAGGCAAACTTTTCATGTTGAAAACATTGTTAAGATTCTTGAAGGTTCTGGCAGGTTAAGAATAACAGTACATAAGAAGTTAGTTCAAGATTCTGAGATATTATATGAGCAAAAGTCATGTATAATTTATCTTTTCAAAGTTAAACATCAGCTGTAAAGGTTTTGTGATCATATTAAAATACTAACAATTTTAAATTAAAAGAATTGAAATTGTCAGTATTTTTAACATAGATCTGTGAAGCATATGCTGTAATTCAATAACTCCTGTCCCACATACACTTAAAATATAGAGAAGATGTTGTTATCCACATAACTTTTTTACTCAAAACTTTCATCTTGTTACTTGCTTAGCCCAAGGTTTGTCTTTCAAATATTATGTAATGTAGGTATTATTTCATTGTTTATTTTATTTTCCTGAAAATAAAAGGGCATGAGTCTATGCTCATGCAACATTACTTGCACAGAATGACTTCCCCAAGATCAAAGGTTGGCAACTGAAATAGCGAGAAGAGCCATTTTTTCCAGTTCAGTATAATACCCAACATGAGAAGAGTCCAAGCGAAAATGTAAGACAATTCTTATTTATAAAATTCAATTCATATTTCAAAACATTCGATAATAGCCCACGAGGCTGATTCGCCATCCAACACACACACACACACATTTCAAAACATTATTATAAGTAAACTTGAACTTTCAGTAATTGAAGTTATAAGATAATTTGATGTTCTAGGTGTTAGGTTCTAGGATATGCGAGAAGAAGTTGGTCTAGAGAGCTACACCAAATTCGCAAGCCACAGGTTGCCAACCCCTGACCTAAGGTTACAGAACACCCTTTATATAGGCTAAAATATTTCCATCAAAAGTGCTTTTCTTTTAATATTCCTATGAGTATGTAATTATAAGGAGCCAAAAGTTCTAAAATATTTCAGAGTTTATACTGTTTCAATCCACATTTGAAAAATGTTGCAGTGGGATTCTTATCTTGATCACGTGGCCTTTGGTACTATTAGCTCCTGAAAGTTATATGTGGTCCTCACAGCAAATGATGGTCAAATACAATTCTCATAGTTGTGGAATTATTTTTGGTTCCACATCCTAAAATAAGATTTTAAATATACATTTTATGAATGTAAATGAAGCCCATACTTCAATTAAATGTATCTCAGTTGTTTCTTTGAATTAGTTCAATCCATGTATTTTAAATTTAAAATACATCTTTAAGTACCAATTAGTTGAAATTCGATGCTTTTGTTTTTAGGCAAAATCAGCTGTTGATGGAGAGGAAGGTATACTTTTCATGCAGGAGATGGTAGAGCTTTCAAAAATGCAGGCCCAGCAACCTGAAACATCTCCTCAAGCTGTGATTTTCAATTCTCGATGGGCAGCCATGCAAGCAGAAGGCAGTCAGTCTGCTAAAATTAGCAAAGATGGTGAAATTGTGCTCAGTGCAGGCCCTGCACATTTCGGCCTAGAACTTAAAGGGGACAAAAAGGTTACTGCTCGTATTGGTGTTGCGGAACCACTGCGTGTTTGTGCAGATTTAGAAAACCCAGAGAGACTTCATGGAAGAATAGCTATCATTGAAAGAGGTGACTGCATGTTTGTGGAAAAGGTAGGTGTGCAAAGTGTCACATGCATGTAATGTTGCATAAGATCCTACAAAGGAGTCAAAATTCTGTTGAATATTAAAATAAACAATTTTTTTAAAAAGCACTTAAAATTTAAATTTAACCATACCTTGGTTTCGACATAAAATCGTCATCAGAGTATGATCAATATTTTATTTGTTCAAATGGTATATTTGGTATTAAAAATAAAATAAACTCACTGAATTGTCCTTATTTGGTGGTATTTCATCTTTAAAAAATCACAAAAATGACATATAGTACTATACCACAAAAATGTTTAATAAAACTTCTCAGTTTTTTAATGAAGGTGATGTGGTAGAAGTGAGATTTTATAATAAATATAAATGTAAACATTTTGATAGTTAATTTGCTAAATTTCTGTCCTGGAAGAAGCTCAGCTGTTATTATTTGGTGATTGTAATATTTAGGCTCGTCGTGTCCAAGCAGCTGGTGCAGTTGGGGCTATTGTAGTAGATAACACACCAGGAACTTCTGCAGCTTCTTCACCAATGTTTGCTATGTCTGGAGATGGGCAAGATGATGTAACTATTCCAGTAGTGTTCCTATTTTATAGTGATGCCACCATACTGCTTCATGCTGTATCTCATTCCCCATCCATACTGGTCACTCTTGCTTCAAGCAGTTCATCAATGGCTTCCAAAGGTGATATACAGTTTTTAAATTTATCTCTGTGAGATAGCATTTATTTGTGATTTAACCCTTTAACTGCTATGCAGGTCTAAAGACGTAATGTGTGATATGTGCTCCCACTGCTATACACGCCTTTAGACATAAGTTCGGAGCTGTGCCCCCACTGCTATGCACACCTAAAGAAGTATATTAGATTTTCTTGTAACTGCTGCGCACGTTTTGCATCTTGAAGCAGTGGAGGCATCTTGCAGACTCTCCCATAACTTGATGAAGCTATGAATAGAATTTGCTCCCAAATATACCGCTACTTTCAAAATACAATGTAATGTAAATACAATGCACCCTTTGTTTCCCCCACAAGGGGGAAACAAAGGGTGCAGGGTAACGAATATTTTTCCATAGTCATTTAGTTGATTTCTAGCGTTTGAAGAGTGAAGACCTTTAGTAATACAAATCTTTTAGTAAAAAGTGGGAAGTTTGAAAAAAGTATTCAGTAGTGGAGAGCATATTAAATGTCTTAGCCTATAGCACCAGCAGCATGGCAAGGAAACTAACAACGTAGCAGTTAAAGGGTTAAAGATCAGTCAGTCTTCTGCAGTGATGATTGATTTCAGTGATAATTTTGTGCTATGTGTAGGTTTTGATTTAAATAATTGTAACTTAAAGTTGTCTTACAGTTTTCATTTAGTTACTGATGACTTATTGAGGAATGCAAGTTTTTTTCATTCTTGGATCTTAAGTTCTCAACTGGCAATTTGCATTCTTACATTTTTTAAAGGACTGGAAATAACATTTTACAGCCTGATGACTAAATATTTCAGTGTGATTTATTGCTACCATAAGTTTTAGATTATTTATAATTTTTGTTGGGATTGGATTTTTATGTTGACTTTTGTAAATTCATTTAATGCATTTTAGGGAAAGCCTCTGACCTGAAAAAAGTTCAATTGGAACAAAATGCTCATGAAATCACTCTGGAGCAACTGAAAGAATCAGTTCATGATTTTTTGAGAAAGAAATCTGTACCACAGGTATGTTTCAGTGAATTTACTTATTTATATTTCACTAAAATAAGGACGTAATATTTCCAAGGTCTCTGAATCTGGTCTTAAGGTTCAAACTTGAAATTAAACACTGAATTATATCAAATGTTTTGTTGCTCTTGCTTTAGTTTCATACAGCAAAATTGACCGTAAGGATTATTTAGTTGCAATACAAAACACAAGAGGTGGAAGTTAAAACTGCAACTTTCCTAATTTTATATCTCAAGGCTACATGAAAGATGAAGTTCAATATTACCAATTGGTGTAAATGGCACTAGGAAAAACTAATATTAAATTTAGCAAAGTTCACCAAATACTGATCAATTGATACTTTTATATATATAAGTACACTGAAAATTAATTTATTGCTAATAACTTATTAATAATGTGACTGATTTAGTTTATTAAACAAACCCTAGTTTAGCACCAGCATCTGTCCATCACTGAAAGTGGCACTAAGGCAGGGTGGCATTAAATCTAGGTTTTTTCTTGCTCTATGTAATCATAAGATGGAAGTTGTCTTCACAACTATTCATGGGCAGTATGTGGGTGTGGCACTATATAGGGGGATGCTAAATCAGGGTCTGACTGAAGTCACTGTTAAATATTTAATTCTGGTAATATTTACTGTTGTATCATGTCATATACTATCCATGGCTTACTATCTTATATTTTTCTTGTTCCAAGTATTTTCTCTTTGTCAAGAAGAAAAAAAGGCAATTTTCACTTCTTAGGTATGTGTGTTAAGTCCTACATTTCTCATGTTTTGAATTCTAATTAAAAGCACTTATCAGTGAAACAGCAGTAATTGTGGCTGTTGGTATTGCTGTTAAAACACACAACTCTTTTATTGTTGAAAAGAATTCCAATAATTTCCTTCATTCTAATTATTGACTGCAAGACTTGTTATAAAACCAGTAACAAATCATGCACAAAGCAATGTTTCTGATCAGTTCATTTTACAACACTTAGTAGCCAAGTGGCTTTGTTATTTATTACACTGGAAAATAAAAAATATTTCATTAGTATATGAGTAAGGTTTGCTTTTAATAATGACTCATTTGTATTTAATAAGATTGTATAAAAAATTGTAGACTATTTGAAATTTTTCACATTTTACAGAAAACATACTAAATGGAGTGCGATTTTTTGTGTTAAATTTTTCTGTGGTGTTTATTTGGAACATTTATTGTTTATGTCAGTCGATGAATTGTTTCTTCCACATTTATTTGAAGGATTCCGTCGGAGTACCAGAAGTAACTCCAGTGGATACTGGAGACTTTCATGCATCAGTGGAGCAGGTTGGTGATCAAGAACTTATCAGGATTACCAGGAAGGACTCAGCAGATTCATCTTCTGGTGCAGACTCTAAGGCAGAACTCACTGCTATGGAAACTCGTATAGAGTTGGTGGCGTCGGAGGAAGTCTTGAGCCAGATGCTCAAGCAAGCCGTTGATGAATGCGAAGGCAAGATGGACACAGTTGCAGATGTTGCCCAACAGTTACTGAAGGCTTTCGTTGAGCCATCAGGTAACTCTGAAGAGTCAAAGAATAGTGCGAAGGTTAAGCCAGTCATGGCCTCTGACATATTGCTTTGCCTCACAGCGATCGAAAATGTTGCGCTGGTTGCTTCAAAGGAAAAATCAGCTAAACTGTCTCTCTCACCTCCTTCTTCCTCTTCAGAGAACAATGGCAAACACCCATCAGTGTTTTTGCAGATTTCTCAAAATCTGAAAAGAAGAGCTTTGTTGAATAGTCTTATAGAAGTGAAACTAGAAGGATTAGAGCTAGTTTCTTCTTCAAAAGAGGAAGATGAGTGCCCAGAAGAAGGAGCAAAAGGCAAAGATGAATCAGAAAAATTAGATGTTTTGGTTGCAGCTGTGCCTGCAGAAAGGTGTCCTCTTAAAGACAGGGATTCTGATAAAGTTGTCAGTGACAGTGATGTGAGGACTTGTGAAAGTGCTGATGTCAAGAATAATGAGAAAGTATTATCAGAAAGCATTGAGGTAGAGGGAGTGGTGGAACATAACCCTAGGGATGAACTTTGAAACCTGTGAGCTAGAAAGGTTTTTGATTAATCTTGTTGACTCAAAAAAATGCTTTTTGAGGTGCTTTATTGGTCTCCAATGTACTGTTATATTGTGTATGTCGTCAGACGATACGCTTGTGACATTCCTAAGAGAACAACATTCACATAGATATTACAAAAATTGTTGTGTCATTCTCATAATGGGTGAAATATATGTCAGGGATTGCATTCTAGCAAATTTAGGAAAAGGTTTTGTCGCAGTAACCTTAAAACAAAAACAGTGTCCAGAATGTGCCTGTGATAGACTAACATTGTGGTGTTTCCTAGTTGTCTATCAGCGCAGTATTAAACTCCTATTGGTGCTTATAGGAACAACTTTGTCATCTGTCAGAATCGTGAGTGACATGGGAATGGTGAATTTTAGAAGGCTAAAAAATGTACACGTATATTAAGTGGGTTGCTGTATTGGCATACAGTGAAAATTACCATGACAATCAAGGTAATTTACATGGCTCTTGGTATCTAAATTTTTAGACCAATGTATTTTGGATTGAAATTTCCATAAGGGCAGTTCTTTAAAGAAGTATTTAGGAATGAATGTACATTTTAGGAGAAAAATTGTTATTTCTTCAAAAGTTCATTATGTATTTTTTGTTATCGTTTTTAAATTGTATATTTTATGGTTTTGGAGTTTCTAGAAGTATCGTGTTTTCTGCACACAAGCTAATATAGATAATTGGAAAATAATAACCTGTAAACCAATAAAAAATGCATATCATTGCTCTTTACTTTAAATTGGCTCAAGATATAATAAAAGAATTAAAATAAAAGAAAATAAAAGAATTAGAATTATTAGAATTTCTGGATTCATTAACAACTAAAATGAAAATTTACAAACACTGTTTTTGGGTAGTAAAGATTCTAGATAAATTTTATAAAAATATCTCGTGAATGTATCTGTAATACCTTAGTGTGTTGCAATTTAACATGAAATGTTCAATGATTTTTAAATATTTTATGTTGTCCAAGAATTTTAATTTTGTTTTAAATATTCCCAAATGTACTTTTCTGCCTTTTGGACTATTATAATGTTTTGGTTATCTAGTATGTTCACCATAAATCCATTGAAATGTTATAGTTTATGTTATTGATTACATATGACACTTTAATTGTTCATGCCAAATATCATTATATACTATTGTATTTTGTGAAGTAAGTTTATTTAGAATGGAATATTTGGGGCTCTTGAATTTACTGGCTGGATTCGATTCACCAAATATTAAAATGAAGTAATTTTAATTGTTATTTTGAGCTTTTTCGATGAATGCAGATTTGGTGGCCTGGAAAAGTATTTATAAAACTATAGTGATGTTAATAAACAAAGACCTGACCAAAGTCAGTTTATTGTTTTACTTCATGAAATAAAGTACATTTTTAAGGAATGAAAGGGTTTCTGTCTGCATAAAGAACTATAGTGATGTTAATAAACAAAGATCTGACCCAAGTCAGTTTATTGTTTACTTCATGAAATAAAGTACATATGTAAGGAATGAAAAGGTTTCTGTCTGCATAAAAACTAATTAAATGGGTAAAGAAATGCATAAAAGAATGTGAGTTCCATTGAGCAAGTATATTCATTTATAGAACATTCAAATAAGATACATTTCATATGTGGCCTGATAAAAAGTGTGTAAATGTTCTGTTCATAACCACAGAATATAAAATTCATCAACACTAGTAACATGTTCACAATAAATTCAAAATGTATGTTACTGGAAACATCATAATCAATTACTTGTTTCTGACAAACACTTCCTTCTGATCTTTATTCATTTAAAAAATCAGTCTTATTGTGACATTCAGCTTCCATTTTCTGAACATTGACTCAAATAATGCACTGCATTTGGATAAATTATCCCTTACCAAAATGGGTGAGATTAAGTCATTCCATTTAAGATCAATTCTTGTATAAGAAATTTACATTAAAGAGATTTGGTATCAAAGATTTGTTTAATTTTTTCATCTCATCTGCGATATTGTTTCCTCGAGATGCTCTTTTTTGTATCACATTTCCTTTTCAAGCAACCATAATAAAAGTTTTTTTGTTTCAATGTCGCATTGTGCGTTTTATGTTTTTTTAAAAATCTGGAAACATAATTCATCAAATAATCTGAAAAATCAAGAAACTACTCTCAAAAATAGTATACTAGGACAACAGATGTTGAATTTTGCTCTTTTTTTAAATACTGGGCAGTGTTTCAGTGCCTGAATTAATTAACCGTTGAAATTTCCAATTACTTCTTTTTCAAGTATTGGGCAGTGACTCAGTGCCTAGAAAAATTACGAATTGTTTATAGTATTCAGTGCCATTAAGTTAATTAAAATTATTCTGAAGGTGAGGGTGTTGGCGGTGGCATAGTAGGAGGTGGCGGCAGTAGGGTGACAATCGTGGTGGTATTAGGATAACTGCTCAGGACCACTTTGTGCTTCAGCGCTTCCTCATACGGAGGTGGAGCAGGAATGTTTGTATGGTTGGATGAAGATGTGGCCATGCCTGCTGCTGGAATAGAAGAATTTGGCACAAAAAGGCCAACGCAAGAAGATGAGGCATGATGTGTTGAGCTACCTTGCACCATTCCTGTCGAGCCGTTCATTCCCGATGTTCCTCCTTCAAGACCCGTCAACGACCCTAAAACTGAAGATTTTGATCACTTAGTTGAGTCTGAGACATCCTAAATTATATTCAAGATTAGGAATTTAAATCATCAATGAAATTAATTTTACAATTTAGGTGGCCTTATTTTGTTTTGCATTTCGAAAAAATCAAAATTCATTGCAAGTGAATTTTTTCTGCCCAATATTTTGAAAAAATTGGTAGATTGAGCATTTATTTTTAGAAACATGATAATTTAAAAAATCAGAATTTCTTCTGTGATCTGTTAAGGATTTTTATATGAAAAGTTTTATCTATGCTAAAGAGAAAATTTGTTATTTATTTGCCATTTATTTTTTAAATAGAATCTAATACGCTAATATAAACATATAATTCCTGTGAAGTTTAATCATTGCAATTCTTATTCTTTCATGAGCTACTTTAAAGATTACAGTTTCGCTCAAGAAGGAAACATATATGAAAGTGACAAACATTTAGAAATTTTTGCAGTAATATTGAGTGACTGACATGAGTAATATTGAGTAACTGACATGATATTCATAAGCTATATATCTAAGACAGATGCCCAACCTATGATGCATGCACCACTTCTGGTGCATTCGCATCTGATAAGTGTTGCATTGTGCTTCACATAATTTATATAAACATTTCATTTTTCCACAATTAAAATATAGTATTTGTGGGTTTGAAAACGATGATCATAAAATTTTGTTATGGTTAACATCGCTATATCAGATTTGTTTGTGAGCAAATGGTAGGATTTATTATTATTACGTATGTTTTTTGTATTCCAAATATTAAGTGGTGCATCAAAACTCTGCCACAGGGAAAAAAGTCACATGACAACTAAAGGGTTGAGCACCACTGATCTAAGCTATAATGTTAAAACAGCTACCTGTAATATTTGTTAAATACTGTGAACGAAAGTGAAAATGAAGCAGCACAATTCAGAAATCCTGCTTTAATTTATGGTTGTCATTCTTTAGAGAAAAATCTTTTACCCCTGTATGATGTGACCCAAGTTCCTGGGTGATGAGTTTCTGCCAACTCCTGTGCTGTATCCTGTCTTCTTCTTCTGTGCCATAATTTGCCACTTATAAGGGAGATAAATAAAAATATAATTAAGGAAACTCTCCAGTGAACTTATACTGTGATCAATAAACATTTAAATATTCACTTTATAAAGATACAAACATCTAATGTATGAACATACTTACCAATTACAAAACAACTTTATTCCTAAATACATCATTGCTCCAATTGTCATCACAATAATACCTGGGATTATTAAATCTCTCACTGGATCAAACTTTCCACCTGGAAATGTTAAATTTTAAATTAAATTATATACATCTGGGTAGTCTTACATTAAAATTCAAAGAAGCACATTTTTCAATAAAAATAGCAGTGAAAGGTCATATTACCATAAGCGTCATCATCTACTCTATAGCATCTCTTAGATATGATATCCCAAACTAGGCCCCTGAAAGAAAGATAATCTGGTTAAACCTTAGCTTCAAAGAAGATTATATTTCTATTCAATCAAATAACATTTTAAATAAAATTGCACAATAATAATTGAAAATCCACAGTTTTTAATGATGTGCTCAAAATCATGTTTCGTTTCATTTCTCTTGATTTTAGGTCAAAAGATAACAAATGGTTTATTCTAATAAGTCAAAGACAAAGTTTGTGTGGATTTTTATTTTGAATGCTTCATGTAGAATGTAATACTCCTGTAGATAAAATGCAGACATACCAATTGAAGTATAAAAAATATTTTTGTACTTAATGCTACTAACCTTCTGCAGCTACATGTCCTTAGTTCAAGACCAGTACACACTAAGTTGACATCTCCAGCACGACAATCCAAATCATCTTGGCATTTATCACCATGAATTCGAGCTGTGAATTGATTGAATTATCTTTGGTTACAATATCGTAAAACCAGATAGTAACATTTATTTATTTATTAATATTTCATATACAGCACACAAAGGGCCAATTTACAGTGAAATCTATAACTCAGCAAACAACAAACACAAACATCCATGTCCTAGATGGGATTTGAACCCGCAACCTTAGCATCTGTTGGTAGATACTTGAACCACCTGTCTACCAATAACATTGTTAATATAAAGATTTTAGAATCACTAATAAAGGAAAAACAAAAATGTTTGTTTAAAGTAAAGTTTTAGCATATTTTACTCAAGAGTTTTTAAAGGATAACCTTAAAAAAATCATGAAATGATAATGGAAATAATTACCAAATCAAAAGGTTCATATAACCAAAAACAAGCATTTTCCTTTTGTACTCTGTAAAATGGTTATAAATAGACATCAGCTATTATATTTCTTTTACTATATAGTATATACACTTGCAAATTAAGTGCTCCTTCTAACCATATATCAAATAATGAAACTGTTAATGGCTTGCTCAACATTTTGATTTCATTTTATAAAAATCATATAAAATTTAGTTACTGTTTGCATCTTTGCATATATGATGATGCTAAGAAATTTTAAGATGAGGAAATGTTATAATGAATTTGATTTAAACAATTATTTTAATTTAAGGTGGATTTTTCTTATTTGATCCTTAGATCTTTATTTATCCTTCTGCCATATAAAAGTGGAGATAGTAAGTTATTGTTATGAATGTAGTTGGAGATAATAGATAGCTATCACTGAATTATTTCTCATTACTAGGTCTGCATTTTACTGGAAGCTATGGCACAGCTTTGCCATGACTCATGGTATCATCAATGCAGCCCTGGTTATTGCATAACTTTATTCTAGAGTTTGTTAAAAAAAAAAAAATTTTGACATTGCATAGGAATGCTGGCCTTGATTAAGGGGTGATTAGTGTGTCTGGCTCTCCTGGGTTGCGGGTTCGAACCCTGCTGGCTGTATGTGTTTGTCTTTGTTAATGTCATTAAACTCATTGTAAAAGGCTCTCAGTGGATGTTAATGAGCAAATTAAAATAAAATGCATCACTAACTAATATGAAGATTCAAAATAAATCTGATCAAAATGTGAAGAAAACGTTTCAGATTTTAAATTAAACTGAAAAAATTCAAGACTGCTGGTTTTGACCTGATTCTAGCTGAGAAATCCTATATATTGGTTTGTTTCAATCACTTAAGATATAGATAAATAAAATCTCCAACCTATATTCATAAACCTCTAAGAGAGATAGTCTGCCTGGCAAGACCAGTAGTTCCCAACATTTTTGTAGGTCTTTCAAAGATAAACAGAATATCCTTATACCCTCCTTGAAACAAGGTTGTATATGTATACAAAATAGTATCATGTTTGGACACAGGTTTTAGATACTGTATCACCATCAAATAATTAGAGGAAAAACAATTGCTGCAATGCCCTATCAATACTTCCAAACTAAACATATTTATTTAGGATGTTTTCCATGGCATCTCTAACAATTTGGAGTAACATCCAGGCATGCTACAGCATCTCATTTGGGAAACACCACCTTAGATCAATTAGGAATAATTTTGAAACGAAAAAAAAAGTCTGCTATGACCGGGAATCAAACCCAGGTCTTCCACTTGCCGGGCAGATATTCTACCACTGAACTATCGTAGTTGATTAATTTTCTCATTTCTGAACGCAGATGTTTTCTTGGTTGGGATGGAACTACATTTATCTTGAAGCAAAAATTTTATCAGCCATCTTCCTTGTTTTTTATGGGGTCGGAACAGTTAGCACCAAAGTGTTTTATTTCTATCTTCATGTTAAATTTCTCTTAAATCTTTGATCTAGGGAAGATCTACTAGCAGGCTAACAGAGCTGCAGCCCTGAGATCAAGAGGCCCCCATTTAACAAAAATTAAAAAAATAAATCATTATAAACAAAGAATTAAACAATACTTATTACATTAGGAACCTGCTTTTCATCAAAATTTTTCCTCTTATACCTTGTTTAATTTAGTTTATTTATATCCAGAGCCCCCAAGTAACATAAGCCCTGGGCCATCAAAATTAACTATCTATCGCTGCCTTCAGTATTGTTTAGTTTTCTACAAATAATGGGCTTTCATAAATACATGAGCAGAGTCAAAGCAATTTATTTTCTTCTATTAAAACATAAAACACAAACCTGGTATGCAAGAAAATAGTCCTGTGTGCCTTTCTTGATCACATATGCAGCGTCCCATTTGGCAGGTGTAACCAGGTAGTAAAAAGCAGTCCATGGTGTCGTGGCAGTACATTTTGAATTAAACTTGTCAACAACTATTGAGCCTGAAAGAAAGTATATGATTATTTTCATTTTGACTGTACAATATATTCAAAATGAGCCATTAATTTAAAAAAATAGGAAAGAATAAGGAAACAAAACTCTGTGATATATTCTGAATACTGAATTAGAATTTAACATTTTCAAACTAGTACGTTTGTAGATATTATGACCTATATATTTACAATATAAATATTATATTATATGTATAATAATAAATAAAAAGTGCTCCAAACCAAATAATAGTAAGCATCAAGGTATAAAGAAGATAAGTTAATAATATGAATGGGAAATGAAGCATGCTAATCTAATTTTATGATAACAAACTCTCCTCGTTATTAAAATTTTACTATGGAAACAGAAATATATTTCTCTGTCAGAAATATGTCATGCAGTATTCACCTTTAAGCCAAATATTTTTTTAAAATTCTCATATTGTTTTCAAACCCTCAAAAACGAAATATATTTCGAACTGTCATAACAGTTTCGGTTTCACAGATTTAAATTAATTAAAAAGTTAACGGTATTTACGTAAATGAAACCATAAAAATGATCGCGAAACTAAAATCTAATATAACGTACTTTCATTTGCACGCAACCTACCCAAGTTATTATATTCTCCAGGATCCCGATTAATGACACTCGAAAGAACGAAGGAAATATTTCACGACACGCGAGAAAGTACACTGTCTTACGAACTGACGATTCAAAAACAAAGCGAGGGAAACGGGAAAAAAAGGGCACAGTAACTCTGATCTACCCAAATAAATACAGCAGCTGGTTTCTCGTCTCCCTCAATGTGATAACCGACCGAAACGTTTCCGTATTTTAAAACCCTTAAGTTTCGTAGCCGACTGATAAGGGTATTTTTTCACGCGAAAAATTAACGACAGCGATCAACTCCCAGGACGCAGGAACCGGAGGCGTTTACCCAGTAAGTAAGACAGGTCAAGTCGCTTCTTACCTTCGCGTCCACCGTATTCCCACGCACCCTTTCACTCAAGAGAGGCTCTTGTCCATCCGCTCAGTCAGGCCACTGCTTCCGCGTCTGAATTCGACTGCTTTGCCCCCTTCCTTATCCCTTCGTATCCCCTAACCCTCCCTCTTCCCTCCCTACCATATCCTCCTCCTGCACGCGCGCGTCCCTCTCGAAAAAACCCCCCCCTCTCTCTCCTCACCAAACCCGCATCTTGTTTTCTCCCCTCCCAGCCCTCCCCCTTCCTTCACCTCTCCCCATCCCTCTCTCTTTTCCCCCTACCCAATGGCCTTTTCGTACCTCCTCCTCCTTCCCTCAGCGGCTCCATCCCTTTACACTCTCCTGTGGGAGAGTGCCGGTCGATGACATTATCGATCTGACGAGTCTAGCAACGGGGGGAGGAGGGGGAGGGGAGAGAAGGGGACTCCAGGCAACTTCCCTTACCGTCAAGTTCTTAAACATCCACCACGTTTGACCCCATTATTTTTCGCCGGTTGTATCGAGCAAGGGAATTCATTTTAATCTCGACGATACGCCGTTGTCGCCCGAGTTGACCCGGGAACGAAAAAAAACGATCGTGTTGCTTTTCTCTCTCAGGGATCCTCGATTCTATTGGCTTTTTTATGGGTCGAAAATTGTCGATGAATTAAAAAAAAAGGTTTATGCAAAAAGTTGGCGGGAGGACAACGATGGGATAATTTTACGGGTGGATCTCTTATTTATCGGAATAGGGGTTTGTGCCTAGCGAGAGATTTTTTTAATGATACCGGGTCCATAGAGGTGTGAACGTAACCTTCGCCTAGGTTTGAGGTTGTAACCTATTTTGCGGGTGACCCATTTCCTAGCGCTAGGAGAGGAAACCTTGGGAATCTAGGTGACCTGGAAACCTTACCTATATAATTCATCTTATCACCAAAAGTTATACTGGCAGTTTTTACGAATATAAACCGTGCCAATCGATTGAATTCGTTTAAATATATTATTTTTATTTGAAAAATCTTATTTATGTATATCATCAAGCCAATATTCCAAATATATAAACAAGTTTCATTTGATAGTGGCTTATATTCAATTATTTGCTCAGCATTATATGAATCACTTTTATATAAACTTTCAAAATTATAAAGGCAATGCAATAAATATATAACTCAAATTATAATGCGAAAATAAATAAACGAATAAAACATTCTACATAGTCCTATAAATAACACTTCAACGCGTTTAATTTTCCAATTTAATTTTAGCTATCACTGCAAATTTTTGATATATTTCATCCAAAGTTGAAAAATATATAACATTTTAATTCTCACTAATATGTTATTTTTATTGAACAATTGAAACGCATAAAATCCTGTGACTACCCGTGCGAAATTTGCAGAAGAAAGATTGCTATGTACTAAATAAATACTACGGACTTTTTAGTTATAATACCCGATTCTTCTGTTTGTAAATTAATGATTAATAGGTAATTGTGGGAAGTTTATTTTATTTAGAAAAAAAACAAGTCACCCAATTGAACCGGACCAAACGTCTCGAAAAAATTACTGAGGTTTGTTTACGCCGCTAAAAGTTAATCTGAGGCAAAGTTTATTTTATTTAGCTGTGAATTAATTATAAAAACTTTTCATGGCTTTCTTCATACATTTTAATTTGTTTTAAACCCTCACCGGCAGTCAATTCTTCAGGAAAACTTCTCTTCTAAAAGTCATCCCTGAGATTATGCCGCCCTCTCAACCCACACAAGAATCGAGTTAACTGAGAGGTAATCTATGGAGATTTAAATGTTTGTAAACTGGATAAAAAATACTACAATTCGTAATTTCCTCCAACCAAACTGATTTACCAATTATACTATTTATTACTTCTATTTCAATTGAATCGAAACTTTATATTGTTGACTTTCCCGTTATTGATTTTATGCCCTATCTAGCAAATTCTTTCCTAGCTTAACCACTGTCCTAGTTTCTGCACTATGGAAAGTAGGTCAGTCGGGTGTGGCATATATTTGGGACGCGTATCCTCCGGGAAGCGTAAATACATTGATGTAGTAAATCGGCTCCCGCACAAGGAATACTAACACAATCGTTACCGTAGAGATATCTACGTGATACACCGAGCTATTTAGCTAGGACAAATTGAGAGCCCTAATTTTTACTTCGTGAACAATTATTATCGCAAAAAATTACGTTTTCGATAAACATAATAAAATATTGTTCTCATCTAACTTTTGAACAAAGACGAAATAACTTGAACACAACGGCTATTATTTCAACATGGTTCAATGTATTTATCAGTTTTACATCTCAACCGCAAAGGTAAAATATATATTTTTTAAATTATTGCAGTAATTTAAACAGTACCATTAATTTAAACTTGACAACACTAGCGACTAGATAATTTCTCATAAGTGCCCTTAAAAAATGAACGCATGAATGAAGTATTAAATTAAAATTAAAGCACTTCGAAGCATATGTCTTACCTAAGCGTCAATTAAAAATAGCAACTTAAATATACAACTCCATGGCTCATTGTAAACATTTATTGAATTTTACAAAATAAATGTCTATTATATCTTTATTATTATATATGTTCACTATTTTAGAGCTCGGTTAAGTTATTTGCATAATTTTACAGACCGTTTCCTGAGGACAAATTAACACAAGGCAAAACTACTATTGAAAAAATGAACAACTTATTCGTCTCCATGTAACACAATAAAAACTAAATTGTTTACATACGTTTAGAAAAGGATTTACGATATACCCAACAAATAAAGAAAATACTAAATTTGTTATAAAATAAGAGCATATAATGTGACATTTAGAAAATATATTTTTTTATTCGATGCAAAAACATTAATATTGTTTTCGCTACAACTTACGCTAATAACTATACTGTTGATGTGACTCTAAATAATACACAGATACACCCATTGCGACTTAACATCAATCTGCAGAACCCAAAAAATATCATGTTAGGCCTCGTATTAGTTGTTTAGGTAACACGTAATGTTGTCTCATATCTACATCCAATCTGATATACATCCATAAAGATAGCAACAATACGGGCCACCATTACGACGACAGCGTGACGGAATGACATACAAAGAATCCTATATTAATAGATTTTCGTAACGGTACAAAACAGTGGAAACGTTAATGCATGACATAATACTTTATGTCGTGTATTTTTAATTTATGATAGAAATTGTTTACTTTATTAATTCATATACTCTCCATTGACATGAATAAAATGCTATAAAATATTGTGTACAATTTTTGTTGTGTTAATTCTTGCCGTAAAGTGTGAATGGTTTACTGTATGAGCTACCACGTGAAGCACATATTACCACTGCAGGTTTAAAAAATAACATAAAATTCAAGCAACAGGTCGAAATTCTTTCGTGGAATTTAGATGCCAGATGAGAAATTTCCCCTCTAAATTCCTATAAGCAATCAATCCTAGGCAGGAGCTGAACTTGGAATGAAAACTCGAAACTGCATGAGCTTTGGGTAAGACAAGCTTAATCTAAGCAAGCGGGTGTTTTCTCAAATTAAAACTAAAGGATAGGAAAATTCTCGCTCTACTATATGTAAATCCATTTTGAAAGTAATAGATCAAATCTGTGAAAATGACCAGAGGAAAAAAATCCGAGTTGCAAAGAACACTTTGCATACACGATTTCTGGCATCAATTGTTCATATATCGATGATTACCAATGTTATGCCATAAATTGATGAAAAGTTTGGTTGAAAATGTTTTTTAGTCTTCTTCAATTGATCATTAATACTAAAAAACAAACGAGTCAATCGCGACGACATCTTTTTACCTTTTCCTTCGTAGGGTTGTAGAATATCATATAATCAAACCAATATTATACCGTGTTTCCTTTGACACCGCGTATGAATTTTGCGGCAATTGCTGAATCTTAAGAATACTATATATTAATTTCATAGCTTAACTGCGCGCTTGCGTCACACCTGTGGTATATCCGGAATAGGTGAGAATATGAAATTTGGCAGATGTCGCTTTAAATGTGATAGCATCAGAAAAATCTGATAACCATGAATAGTAAAGTAGCAATTAATTTTTTAAAATTTATATTCATGCCATCGCTTTTTTAAATTAGGTAGAAATAAGAAACAGACTTGAGGCTTGGACAGCTGCACGGCCGTGATTACATTTTTGTCGAAGAGAAAATCCGAATCCGCGCCGAATCAGCATAAACTTCGTTTATTGACAGAAAAAACGGTAATTTTTCAAGAGAATTCTAGTACCGTGGAAACGAGTCGAATGCTTTAAATGGAAAATGGGAGTAAGGGAGATTGAGAACTTACAAATCGCATTTTATACCGTGAAGCGAAGAAACGAGAAAAAAGACGGAAAACTACTTTTATTGCATGATTCGATTATTTTAAGATAAAAAAGCAATAAATCTCTTTTAAATTTATTTTCTAAATGATAAATATCCAATCATTTTCGTTTTTAGCCAGCAAAAATAGCTTTTTTTTTGCCTACTTTCCAGAATGGAAATAGGTTTATAGTTTTGTCGTTGTGCCTATCTGTCTGTCCGTCCCCCATATTAACTTTTGAACCAATAGACCGATTTTTATAAAACTTGGTGAAAATCTCTTCCTACTTGAGCCGAGTTCCCGAGGATAGTTTTGTTGCGAAGATTGAAGTCCCGGGTTCGATTCCAGGAACTATCCTTCCCATTTGAAATCTGAAATCCATTGTGCTGGGTAATTTTATCTTGCACATTAAAATATCTTAGAATTGTAATATCGGAGCGAGTTTTGTATTATTCTCTGAGGAAAGAAATGAAGATTGTAATTTTTATCGTAGAAATTTGCTTATCGATTGTATTTCTTAGAATTTTGAGTAAATGCTAGCGTTTTTGCAGTATTTATCACTCATTACGAGAGTGTTGCCATAGCAACAACTATTGTTGGACTCAGATTCGGTATATTCTAATATGTACACGCGTTATTTTTGCCGCACAAATACGCGTGATCAATTTAATATTCCGTTCTAGTGTATTTGTAGTATTTTACTAGTAGTTGGTGCTTGCATACTGCAAGCATTTCATCTCACCTTGAAAAAACATTAATTTTCAGACAGATATTTCATCATTACAAATATTCTATAAATTCTAAAGATTTCACCTACGCGGCGATTTTCGTTTTTCCCACATGTAAAAAAAATAGTTTAAAACAATCCCCAAATGATGCAATTTTAAAATTTTTACACTTTTTTCATTATATGGTACTAATGCTACACATTTTAGCCAAATTTTAAAGTTGTAGTATTTCTATAAGTAAAATAATATTTTTCTAATTGTTTAAATTTAAATAATTTTTAACGGCCGCCGCAATTCATATATGGTAAAATTGAAATGTAAATTTTTGCAAATTCACTACTTTGTAAATAATTTGAAAGTTTCAGCTTCCTAGCTCATCCCGTAGTACCTAAACAGTTATCTATTTGTTTAAACTTTAAGAATTTTTAACTGCCAAACAAATTAAAATATCAAAATTTGTATAATCCGTATTTCGTTTTTTTAGGAATTCTACTTACAAAAAAATTCAACTCCGTAGCACATGCGGAAATACATAAACCTTGAAAATTTGTTTAAACAATTGCGAATTTTTAGCGGCCGCATTGTTGCACTTTTTCATGATTTTCGTTTTTTCTAGTCGGTTTTGCACAAACTCCTACCTAAGAAAAAAATTTCGAATCTCCAGCACATCTGGAAGTGCCTAAACATTAGTATCCTCCTATATGTTATCTCCTCCTCCTCCTCCTCTGTAAGAGTCGTCGATATAGAATGATAACGCTAAATTATGAAATTTGGGAACACAAAGAGCTACATATCCGCGATGACTTTAAAGCTATTAAAGTCAATCATCATCATCATAGGTAGTCTGTCCGTAGACAGGTCCGTGATTATTCTTGGTTAAACCTGGTTCTCCATATATTCCTATTTTCCGCTGTCCTCTTTATTTCTTGATAACTCTCTTTCCCTTTCAAATCGTCTATCAGCTGAAACCTTTTCCTACCTCTTTCCCTTTTCCCATCTAGTTTTCCTTCTAACACGTCTTTGATCATACTCTCTCTCCTCAGGTAATGTCCAACCCAGTTAGCCTTCCTCTTTCTGATAGTCAATATAAGTATTAAATAAATAATTAAATGGTAAGTAGACATCATAAGTTGTTTGGATCATATTGTTGATTTATAACAAGCAAGAAGAAATACGATAAGCTTTTAATTGGTTGATTTAACTGTTGTAAAAATTACCTAAACAGTCGATCTCACTCGATCTTTATTAATAATTATTTTGAATGTTTCGTTTCTTTATTTTAATGCAGTAATTTATGTTTGGTTGAGGCACTATTTTCCTGTATGGATTTCGTTTGCAATAACAATCAGCAAGGCTCAGGGTCAATTCCTTGTTAGGGTGTATCTGAAAGATCCAACTTCATGTTGCGGCTTCCCGTGTAAGCCATCCAAGTCTAATTCGCTTTGCTGTTTTTGTACGGCTCCAAACAAGAAATGTTGTCTTCCCGGAATCGTTGCTGTAATTAAAATCTTTCCTTAAATTTGTATCTATTTCTATAATGAATAGATTCATAAATTCCACCATGGATTGCCACTTAGATAATACTGTATTCAAACCATACCACAAATCTGATGGCAAAATTAGCATCAAAGGTACTGATAAAATAGGAATACTTTTGCGGAATGCTACACAATTCGATTTCTTCGCACACCACAGGGATATTCTGGGAAAAATAGAATTGTCGGTAGAACGTCTCCAAGCGACAAATTGTGAACATCGTGGATTTTTGTCATAAATTTTGAAATGACCGTCAATTTAAAACAGCAAAATTCACGCACTACGAATGATGTAAGCCTCGATAATAATAATAAACACGTAGGGGGTAGGGAGGGAGAGGAGAGGAGGGGGACTGATGTGAGCGTACAGGAGGAGAGAGAAGTAATCACTGGTAGCCGTGAAAAAACTGATTTAAGGTAAAATAATTGATATTTATATCTGAAGTGGGTGTGTGCCAATGTTTATGGCTAAAAGTTCCCTATCGCTGTCAGAAGACGCATAAAATTGCGTGAAATACCGGGTTCGGCGCGGAATTTCCTCTCTTGAACCCGAGGTGTGTATAGTAAATATATATCGTCTGGAAATATATAAATCTCCCTCAAAAGACCATGGCCTGGATGAGCTACCTGGATGACCTGTAAAAATCAATGTTATTTCCCCCTTTTTGGCGCGTTTTATTTTATAAACGCGCTTATGTGGTCGTTCTGTCTGTCCGTCAGTGCAATCAATTAAATTAACATATGAAGCAAGTGAACGATAAGAGATGTAAGACTGAAAATTTCAGGACGTATGTGATATATGATGTCATTTATTACGCTTTCATAGAAATTATTTAGAGAAATCGAGGGGCATCAGGGGACGGAGGGAGCTTCAGAATTTTCAAATTAAGATTCTGCGCAAATGGTTATAGAAAGAAAGTTAAAGCTTTTCACAATTTCTGTGAATTTTAATGTCATCTATAATACTGCAGAAGAAATTTTTGGAAAAATCGGGGAGCGTCAGCGGGGCCCTTTTTACGAGGAATGTAAGAGCGTCAGAAGGGCCCTTGTTAGTGATGTATGTAGTATACTCATATCATAAGCCAATAGTCATTAGATTAGAAACCTAACGTGTGTAAGTGTATGAATATATGTAATTTTAGAAATAATGATTGAATAAATTATTTTTCATCATTATATATCGACGTTTCTTACAGAGGAGGAGGATATAGGAGGATACTAATGTTTAGGCACTTCCAGATGAGCTGGAGATTCGAAATTTTTATCTTAGGTAGGATTTTGTGCAAAACCGACTAGAAAAAGCGAAAATCTTGAAAAAGTGCAACAATACGGCCGTTAAAAATTCGCAATTGTTTAAACATATTTTTAAGGTTTATGTATTTCCGTATGTTCGACGGAGCTGAAATTTTTTTTTAGAGGTAGAATTTGTAAAAGAACGAAATTGTGATTATAGAAATTTTGATATTTTAATTTGTTTGGCAGTTAAAAATTCCTAAAGATTAAACAAATAGGTAGATGCTTAGACACTACGCCGCAAGTTAGGGAGCTGAAATTTTAAAATTATTTAGAGGTTAGTCTATCTAAACGATTAAACATTTCAATTTATCCATATAATTGTTATTTTGGCCGTTAAAAATTATTTAAATTTTAACAATTAGATAAATGCTATTTCACTTCTAATTGTACTATAAATTTTACATTTAGCAGAAATGTGGCATTATTAACTCAATGTGGGAAAAGTATAATATTTCGAAAATTGCAAAAATTAGTGATTGTTTACCTCCATTATTGTTCCATAATGAAAAAACGAAAACCCGTCCAGAGGAGAAATCTTTTGAATTAAAGAAATATTTCCCATGATGAAATACCTCTCTGAAAAATTAATGTTTTCTGAAGGTGAGATGATATGCTTGCAGTATGCAAGCACCTTCTACTAGTATAATTATATTACTAAGGCTATAAAGAATTTTAATAAAGAGAAAGCTTTGTTCGATTCCACATAAGAAATTTATTAAAAGCACAATCTAGGTTTCCATTATGAATTTTAAGTTTACGATTCTAAATACCGTATTACTCGCGTGATTGCTACGTCGAAACTATGAGAAAGAAATAAAATGTAATTTTTTCTGATATGGCCACTTTCATACGATAGTGGAAAACCGCGCATTTGCCTGACCCTTGTTTTAGTTTGAATAAAATTATGCAAGAAAGTGGGACAGTTACGCGAGTAAATGCGGTAAACCTCTACAAATAAAACGCTGGCGAAAACAAGGTTAACAAAAATGTAAGATAAGATTCCAAAGGCGCTTTTTTAGAAATTTCACGTAAAATTTTGGAATACTTAACGTTTATGCATTTTTCAACAAACGTCAGATTTAACTATCAAACTGCGTGATTATGATGTAACGTCGTATTTTCATTAGAGCTAAGCATTTATATCAAAACGTAAAATCCAGAATCAATTAAAAGTTATTAAAAACATACCGCACCGCAGTTAAGCAGTTTTAATGTGATCTTATCCATTTCCTAAATTAAACAACGTATTTACGCATCGCTTTTATTGTTGTAGCAACGTAAAAAAACGAAACTTGATAATAGTACAGGGTGTTCCTTTCAAACTTCCTACATTTTAATTCATCACTGTGGAAAAATTATAAAAGCTAAATGAATAAAATTTATTAAAATACTCTATTAAAATCACATGCATAGGACGTCGCTCAATAAGGTATTTCAGGAAATATTATTTGAAATCTCAACTTTTAATTCTTGTGACAGAATTTAGTTAAATGTTTTTTTTTGTCGTCAAGATTTCAATCGTATAGTAACATAGTCGTATCAAGGATACCAACTTAATGGAAGAATGGGATATCAAGGATGTCAACTTGATGGGGAAAAAATTTCGATCGCTAAATCTACTTGGTTAGAAAAACGCTCCTTTTTATATGCCGTTCTATTTGTCCTTATACTACATTGTCCGAGTGCTATCGCAATCGTTCGGAAGCGACTCATTCATAAAGCATTTCCGGCACTTGTCAATTTCATAAGCCTTCAAAGTCGGTCGCTCGTAATGGAAAATACGCCGACTTCTTCAAACCTCGATAATTCATTTTTTTAATACAAAAGGAATAAAGGATAAATAAAATTTTTCCGTAATGAAGATTTCTTTTGTTAAGCATAATATCGCTAAATGTATGAACCGCATTACGCGTGCTGAGAGAATTTATGGATCGCATCAAATGGCAGATGAGAAAATGAAAAGCGCGCGGAGTGAATTTCTCAATATATCCAAAAAACACATATATGCCATGAATTCAGTTATGAAAGGTATATAAAATAACAATATGCAATACATAAGTATTACCAGTTGAATATCAACGGGACTTTGTAGTGTGATTATATATACATAAATTCTTGACAATTATTTGAATTCTCTCAGAAAATGAAGCGCTTGAAATTTATTACATTCTGGCATCAATATACGACTTGATTTGCCACTCTTTGGCTCCGTTATTCTTCCTCTTCGTATGTTTACTGAATAATAATATTCTTCAATTATTAACGTTGCAATCTATTACGTTTGACATTGCGCGAAGCGAATAACACAATTCTTTCGTCTATTTGAATGCTTAATAGACGTTAATTCAATCGGAGGCAACAATGCGAGTCGCCTTGGCAACACCCGGAAAGAGTACGAAAAAGCAATAGAATTTCGAAAAGAAATGCGTGTTTCTGGCAAATTCTTCCGTGTAACATATAAACATCGCAAGAATAAGATCTTTTATAGTTTTAGCCGTCGAATAAAACAAAATGGAAAAATTCGGTCATTATTTACATATTTTAATGAATGAAGGAAATAAACCTTGCACCTTGAAAAATCGAAAATCCCGTGTAAACTTATGGTAATATAATTGTCTCCCAGAGTCGAATCCGGGACTTTATCCGGGATGTTTGATTTTTCTAGAGACCACCTGATGGGGGTTTAACGATTGTGAAAGTTACAGCTGTTAATTCCATTGGGAAATGTCCAAAAATACCGGGAGACAGACGGAAACTTGAGAATTATTATATAAGGATGCTTTAGATCAGGGGTGCGCAAACTTTTCATGCCGCGCCCCAATTTTTGTTCAAAATACAAACTTGTGCCCCCTACCATGGCTGGCAAGATTTTTATCAAGATTTGGTATTTGGGAGGGGTTTTATGCCGATGATAATTTTGAGAAATAGTATGTTACAAAAAATGGTATATTTTATTAAACCTGAAAATAAAAAAAATTCAAGATAAATACACAAAATGAATATTCTAATAGGAATAAAATCAAATATCACCAAATTAATGAAATTATACAGCAATATGAATACAAAAATAAATATCACATTTTAAAATAACAATAAAAAAAGCACAAAAAAAAGAAAAATAACCCTTGATTTTTGTATGAATAGATTTAATTCAATGGGATCCCAGCATGTTACTCTCGTAAATACGAAAGACTACAGAAATATATCATTGTAAACAAAAAAGATATATGAAATATGAAAAAAGAACTAAATTTTCTTACAGTTACAATTAAATCATGGCTATAATCGCCCCCCTCGCATCATTTGTCGCGCCCCCTAGTTTGCGCACCCCTGCTTTAGATACACCTTTATTAAAGTAGCAATACAAGTTATGCATTGGTTTTAAAACTTACAATTAGTTTAGATAATGAAACACGAGATTTCTTCCTGGCAGTTGAACTATAGTTTCTGAATGATATTAATTTAAAAGGAATTATGTTAATCGTACGGCACTGATGAAAAAACTGCATAAAAGGTTACCTACAGGAAAGATAGGACATTTTGTAAGAGCATTTGGGGAATTATGAAGTTGGTTATTCACTCAAATCTCCCGCTAAATTTTTTAAATACTACTTGTAATTTTATCTCATTTTAGCTCACTACTATTCGCTGAGTTAGTGTAATCGAAAATTTCTTCCTTGAAATTAACTTCTCTAGTAACTAACTACCCATTTAAAATGCTGATAAATAAATAGATACCTTGAGAGTGCCATCAGCTCAGTTCACTTGGTTGGATGTGGATTTTGCGGTTAAGGAAATTTGAAATTTAAATGCACGTATAATTCGAGATGGATCAATTCTTTCACTATAAGTGTCCTTGGTAATTGGTATATTGCGACTTAGAAGTAATTGTTTTCTTTTATTATCATCTGTTGCTGACAAATTAGCCGCGGCAATATCTTTATGTGCAAGATTATTAATGAGGATATTTGGATTAATTATAACAATCAAAATGTTATTAAAGTTTAATAGAGAGTTTATTTGATTTAAAACTCCAATGCAAATAAATCATTTGGACACGAATATTTTTAGACGATAGATGTCACTGTCCTCTTCAAATTAACGTAAGTAATAGTTGTTGACTATATGCGTCACTGCATTTACGGAATTTATTTTCGTTACTCAACTGATGTTTTCCTTCAGTCATGTCGGCATTGTCTGGAACGTTATTCTTCACGTTATCGATGTTGATCTTTTGTATGAGATAGAGCTTACGGTGTTTTTTAACAGGATATGAGGGTTGAAGTGCTGAAATTAATGTTTCACAATGGACCTAAGCGATGTGCTGTAAAGGAACCAATGAAAAAGAAAGCGAAACTTTATGTTCCAACAGTCGTGCGTTGGAAAAATATTTGAAAATGATTCGATTGAGTGCTTCATGTACAAGACTGCTCAAATTTGTAGCAGGAGCGTTGATGAAATGCTGGGCTCTATCCAGTGCTGCAGTTTTTGCCTGCTTCTTTCTTTATTGGGTTTACGGGGGTTTGTTAGCATTTCTACTCCTATGTTTTGCAACTACAGGTAGGGAAGGAATTGTTTTCTAAATATAAATTGCTTATAAAATCTAGTTTTTAAGCAGAATAATCGCTAG
This sequence comes from Tanypteryx hageni, assembly GCA_028673005.1. Classification (NCBI taxonomy): domain Eukaryota; kingdom Metazoa; phylum Arthropoda; class Insecta; order Odonata; family Petaluridae; genus Tanypteryx; species Tanypteryx hageni. The sequence goes on from CM054113.1 coordinate 70,305,378, forward strand.
TAACATGTTATTTATGAACTACTGCATGCTTGTATTTTATAAATTTAAATGTTCATTTGCAATTTTAGGAATACTTTATCATACCGAAGATCAGCTTCTTTTTCACCCAGACCAGCCGAGTCATTCTCGTGTTTTTGTTCCTGTGCCTACTATGTTTGGACTTCCTTACGAAAATATTTATGTTCGAAGTATGGATGGGGTGATGTTACACCTCTTTTTTATACGTCAATCAGCAGAAATATCGTGTCAGGTTCCGACTATATTGTTTCTTCATGGAAATGCTGGAAATATGGGTCACAGGTTTGTAGCTATAAAATAACATTTTGTCACATTATGTTAGTTATAATGACAAATAATTGCATCATTCTATTCACAGATAATACGTTTGAAATATGTGAGGTAACTATAAAAGGTTTTCAATGTATTAGAACGTTTGGAAAAATATGAATTTATCATGCTCACATTTTGTGCAAAATTATTTTTTTATTTTCAGTCAGGTGCTGTTATATTTGTAATATGGTAAAATATGCTTTAGTTTTTTAAATTTGTTTCGACTTCATGTTTAAATTTATATATTTACATGGTATGCTCCTTGTATGAAGTAGAAATTCCTAACTAGTTATATTTTACTAAACAAATTACCTAGTGGGATTCTTTGAGATCATTTACATATTCTTATAGGAAGACATTTACATGCTTTACAGTACCATTTTCTGGATGAAAAATCCTTTAGAATATGAACTTTTGTAGACAAATATTTTCATCATGTTAATTTAATTCAACATTTTTCATCCTGTATCATTGGATTTTTATTTACTTTCTAGGCTTCAGAATGTTGTTGGGTTGTATCAACACCTGCGCTGTAATATTTTGATGCTTGAGTATCGTGGCTATGGCCTTTCTCAAGGTGTTCCTTCAGAAGATGGATTAAGTATGGATGCTCGAGCCGCACTCAACTACCTCTTGTCAAGGAATGACATCAATCGCTCTGAAATAGTTGTGTTTGGAAGATCTCTTGGTAAATATCCTTTTTCTAGATAATAATAATAATAATTTTATTCGTCCAAGTGAACTGTTAATACAAATATAGGATAAGTCAATGATAATATATATATATACATAGATATTCATAAAAATGCTGGTATAAGTCACAATAAAACATACAAAGTTAGTCATGATCTAGTTATACAAAAATTCATCAGTTGAGTAAAAACAGCCATTTACAAGATACTCCTTAAGTTTATGCTTAAAGGATCTGTTTTTTGACTCATTTTTTAGTGTAGCAGGGAGCTTATTGAAGAATATTGATCCAGCATAAATTGGACTGTTAGCACACATTTTCAAGGTCTGTGACGAAAGGTGACAGTCCTGTTTACTTCTCGTATTATGATCATGTATATCCGAATTAGATTTTAAATTAAGAATTGATGCATTATTTTTAATAAACAGAATTGAGTAAAATATGTATACACTAGGGGCAGTGAGAATGTTGAGGTTTTTAAATAAGTTACGGCAACTATCTCGTCTTTTTGCCTTGGCTAAGATTCTTACAGCCCACTTTTGGAGTTTAAACAGACGTAAGGAATGGTGAGAGTGACCCCATACCATAATGCCATATTTTAGATGGCAATAAATATAGGCATAGTATATTGTAAGTGCTGTGTGTAGGTTAGTGATCTGCATCACTCTGATGAGGAGGAAGCATCCTACACTAACTTTCTTGCATGTGGCATCAATATTTGCTTCCCAGTTTAGTGTTTCACTTAAATGAACTCCTAAAAATTTTACTACTGCCGAATTCTTCAGAGAATTGTCTGAAACTTTTAACCAAGGAGTTTGAGTTATTATCTTTTGGGAGGGATGAAATTGTATGAATGTGGATTTGTTATTATTTAAGAAGACCTTGTTTTTGGTGCACCAACTTTCCATTTCGCTAATTTCATTTTGCGGGCTGAAGGAATCACGAGTTTATCAGTAGATGGTTAGTATCATCAGCAAACATGTATAGATCACCTCCTTTAAGGTAGGAGGGGAGATCATTAATGAATAGTAGGAATAACAAAGGTCCAAGAATTGACCCTTGAGGGAGGCCTCTAGTAACATAGTGGAGTTCAGAGGAAATTTTACAATTTTCAGCTTCAGAGTAGATTGTTACAGCTTGTTGCCTGTCAGTGAGAAAAGATTCTATCCATTTATTAGCTAGTCCAGAGATCCCATAAGACTTAAGTTTGCTGAGGAGAATTTTATGGTTGATGGAATCAAAAGCCTTTGATAGGTCATAAAAAATCCCAATAACATTATTTCGATCATTCAATCCATCTAGCACAGCATGGACGAACTTTGCTATGGCAGTTTTGGTGGATCTACCTTTGCGAAATCCATATTGATATTCAGAAAGAATATTATGCTTGTCCAAGAATGAGGTAATTCTGTTATACATAATGCTTTCAAGGATTTTGGAGAAGACAGATAAGGTGGAAATTGGTCGAAAGTTCTCCATAGTGCAGGTGTTACCTTTTTTGGGAACAGAAATCACTTTGGCAATTTTTAATTTTTGGGGAAACGTTCCGGAACTTAATGATTCGTTAACAATATGGGTAATTGGAGAAAGAAGATATTGGATGACATCACCTCTGAGAAGAGAGCATGGGATGTCATCCCACCCAGATGAATTTTTACGACTTATTTTACTAATTATTGATTTAATTTCATTTTCATTAACAGGTTGGAGAAATGTAGAAGTAACATTAGAGTAGGATAGAGTTGGGATGTTGACTGAATTGTCTATTATCTGCGGGTTGACAAGTTGATTAACAGCTCCTAGAAAGTAATTATTGAGTTCATTGGCTATGGATAATGGATGAGACACTATCTTGCCATTGACAGAAATTTCATTGATGGAATATTTATTTGTACTCAAAGATGTAGATTTTTTTATAATATTCCAGGCAGATTTAGTTTTGTTACTGGAAGAGTTTATTAGATTGATGTTGAAGTTCCTTTTAGCATCCTTTACTAGGTTTGCAAAATTCTTTTTGTGCTCAAGGTAGACTTTTTTGTCAATAGAGTTATTGGTGAGAGTCAGTTTTTGAAACATTTGTTTCAGTTTAACTGATTCAGACCTAACTTCATCAGTGACCCAAGGGTTACTACTATTAAGGTAATTGTTGATCCTCACACATCTGAGAGGAAAGCAGTCATTGAAATAGGAAAGGAAGGTAGATAAGAAACTGTCAAATTTATCATTGACTGAAGTTGACTGATAGACTTTTGTCCAATTCTCTTGTTTTAGAGCAGAGGTAAATTTGGAATGGGCTGAAGGCGTAAAATAGCGTTTATATACTAAATGATTTGCTTTAGAGTTAGTGTTTAAGGCAATAGAAGTAGGTAGGTAGTGGGATAGTAGAGCTTGGTGGTCTGAGAGACCAGAGTTAACAATAGAACACTGCTGAAGCTGTAGGTTAGAAAAAATGTTATCAATGCATTTGGTAGAATGGCTAGTAATTCTAGTTGGCTACTACACATGTGAATGTATTAAGGAGGGAAGTTTTAATTTTCTCTCAAATACTCGAGCTTTAAACTGTTTCAAAAATATAATTCCAAGTTTTAAATGGGTCTTGTCTGTTATCTGCCTCCCACCTAGGTTACTATACGCAGCGTCCTAATGGGATGAAGTGGCGAGATATGAAACTGCGTAGAGGTTAGCTGCCGGAAAAAAGAATAAGTGTGCAGGATACAACTGTGACTGGGTTGGGTAAGTTAGTTAAAGTGGTTTTGGTTTCTTCCCATATTGACTGCCCCCCCCCCCTCTCTCTCGGGAGAGCAGGACAGTGAATGTGGGAAGAAACCAAAACACTTGAACTAACTTACCCAACACAGGGGAGGTGAGTTGGAGTATGTTGTAGCCAAAGCAGTTGTATCCTGCGCTAGTTTCATATCCTGCCACCAGAAGGGTACTGCATATATTAACTTGGGTGGGTGGCAGATAACAGACAAGAACCTTTTAAAGTTACAAGTAAACATTTCAGAAAAATATGAACTGTCTTGAAAACTCGGATATGAAGAAACCAATAATTTCCACTAAGTTAGTATTTGTGAAGGTAATTAAAAACAGAACTGCAAAAGTCAATGCAGACAATGGGATGGTCCATAATTCAGCAATCTCAGAGGTAGTAAGGATGCTTTGGCCAGTCAGATACCAATTTATATCAAATGCTACCTACTGATTATATGGTATAAGGGAAAATAAAGTACAATTATTTGCATTAAAACTTTATAACAAGATGTTTTATGGACTTAGTTATAGTGGATGAATATGAATGGGCTTTTAAATTTCACAGGTTGCTTTTTACTCGGCCTCATGGTGCAATCTGTATGTTGCTAACCTTTGATAGAGAATGTGACTACATAAGCACAGTTTTAAAGAAAGAATTCTAAATAGGAAATTTTGTAGAAATTTAGCTTGTATACAAGTAAAGAAATTTCTGGTGATATACTGGAGATGAGGTTAGAAAAGCATAATGAAATATTGATACAAGCAGTGAGGCATCTACTGCAATATAGTACATTTTGTAGTGATGTTATGTATGTTATTTAATGGTTTTTAAAAATTATATTAATTTTACATTGTTGTATTGCATTTATCTAAACAATCATTTGTATTTGTACATGTGTTAAATGTGATTATTTCATTCTATTTCTCAGTTCTTTAAGTTGTTTGTGATGTAAATTTTATGTAGCCTATTTTAATCCTTGAATACTTGAAAGATTTGGATTTGCAACATTGAATTTTTTTTTCAAAATAGGAGGTGCAGTTGCAATTGATCTTGCATCTCGTCCCGAGTTTGCTGCTAAAATATGGTGCTTGATCCTTGAAAATACTTTTACCAGTATCCCAGATATGGCTGCTGTTCTTCTAGGTTGGCGGCTGCTACATTACCTACCATTGTGTTGTTACAAAAATAAGGTTAGTTTGTATTATTATTAATTTGGACTTTTTATAGTACTTGAAAAAATTAATCAGTTCTGTAATTCTTTTTGTGATAAAATTTCACGTATTCTATGCCTAAATTGAAATTAATTTCTCAGTACAATTTTAATACTTTAGTCTTGATTTTTTCCTATATTGCAGTTTCTATCTCAATCAAAAATCCAGCAAGTGGGAGTTGCCTCTACATTATTCATATCTGGACTAGCTGACACGCTTGTGCCCCCAAGAATGATGTCAGACCTCCATGCTTACTGCCCTGCTGCACAGAAGCAACTTCTTCAATTTGGATCTGGAGGTCATAATGATACCTGGAGTTGCCCTGGTTATTATCGTTCCCTAGTGAACTTTTTACAAGACTCGCGTCTTCGTAGGGTTCCCGGTGGAATACTGGTACCATCAGAATCTCCCATAACATCTACTTCTAATTCTTCGGTTACTCTTTCGCCATCACTCCCTTCAACTCACTCTGTACCAGCTGCCTTAAGCCCGGTGAGGCCCCCTGGACCTGGTCCACCTACCACAACTCCTAATAGCGTCTCAATATCTGTAGTTTCTCCTTTACCAGTGGATAAAACCTGCTGAAGAAATCCATCCAAAGGTAGTTGATATTTGGATGTCATGTGCATCAGTTGTGACTGTTAATGGCAGTTGATATCAACTGCTCGTGATGTCAAACCTGGTTGTAAGCTATTTCTACATGTTATTATGTCATTATTTATCGATATTTATGATAAGAATTTTCTTCCGTGTTTTTATATAATTTTAAAAATAGTAATTTAAGATTAATTATGATATTTTATGATTTTAATGTTTTTTTCTAAATATATCTAGAATTTTTGAGTTCATTGTGCTTGACTTGTTTTGTTGATTAGAATTATGAGCATCAACTAAATTAAAATACAACAAGTCTATTGTCATTTTTATATTTTTTTCATGCAGTTGTCCTGCTTACTGGTATCATGAGTAAAGTGATGTTTCACCATTTTGGCTTTTTGTTCTATTCTGAGATTGTTATTATTTTCCTATAGATAAAAGGACAACTATATCTTATACTTAGGTACAAAATTAGAATCTATATGTAAGAAATGTTAAAAATTGTCTACTGTTGTTTATGCTTTGTCATTCTGGTTGAAAACATTTAACATCACTTTTTTTCACTGCTATTGAAATTTAACTCATTCACAATTCTCCATTTCTCATCGAATTGAGGAGAATTTTAACACATCGGTTAAATTCATAAAGTCAAGCTTGTTTAGGAGTTAAAAATTATCAGTGCTTCTCCCATAGATTGCTTTCTAGCATTCTAGCGATATGTTGCTAAGAGTGGAAAATTCTGCACAGTTCTGTACAAAATCATGTTGAATTAGATGACAAGCAATCAGTCTTATTTGTGAAGCAAGTTTTAATATATTTATTTTAATATGGAAGTATTCAGAGGAATTTGGCATATCTAATGATCTCTGTAAATTTTCCTATTTTTTCAACTAGTCTTGCTTATATGATTTTCTAGTAGGTATTTAAGTATAGAAAATTTTTCATGTTACCTGCAACAAAGAAGAACATGCTGAAAAATCCCTCAAAATGTTCCACACCCAGGCTAAGACACTATTAGCTAATGTTTTTTCCATTATTTTTTTACGATTTAACTGTTGAAATGACTGATAATTGAATGCCTGTCTTGTTATGGGGATGAATCATAAATTAACTGAGGAAAATTCCTTGATATTAACTTTTTAGCTTACATTGAAGTCTTTGAATTTGGGAGCATGTCCCGAGTTTTTTTTCAGCCGTTACAAATCTTGTGAAGAGAGTATATTTTTTCACATTATGGAAATTTGTAATGTGATCCACTTACAGTGAACAAACACTTCTCTGCTGTTGAGAATGATGGATGTGGTATGTATCTTTCAGTAATTTCACTTTTTTATGCCATTTTCATGATTTTCAGTGCTATGGAATTAATTTTTATTAGCATTCTTGGATCATTCTGTTTGGAAATTGGACTTAAAGTCAGTAAATTCTTATAAGCTATTTCTATCATTTATCAATTTTAGCAGGAGGTTGGAAATTTCCCTAATTTCTCATCATGGTGAGTCATTTTTTATTTAAGCCAAAAATTTCAGTTATCTCCAAGTACCAATAAAGGTGAAATACTCCTTTAGCCAAACAATTAGATTAATTAATTAATTAAAATTAATTAAACAATTTTCCAAGTACCAAAATAAGCTGTATTGTGCAGAATGTAAACTTTATCAAAAGGCTTCAAATGGTATTTTATACTTGAAGCAAGCTCAACCAGTCATGTTTACTTCTGTCATTGTGTTTAACAGCATTAATTTTATCTTCAAGATTTGCCAGATAATATATAAACCAAATCATGCATAATGTTAGCATAAAATTCTTGATATTTTTTGTTTGAAGTACAAGTAATTTATAACATCTGTATGTAATTTAAAAATGTCAACACTGGTTTTCAAAATATTAATGTAATATTTTCTATAAACTGAATATACTCTCAGGATTTCTTGTTTTAAATTCATATCAGCCAGCTGGCATATTTGTAAATGGGCATATGCATATCTATGTTCATATGCATGTGCATAATGCAGGTTAATTTAGATTAAAATAATGAATTGCTAATACAGGAAGTCCCCGAGGTATGAACGGGTTGTGTTCCAAAAGTTCCTGTGTAAGTATTTTGTTCAGAACTGGAAACAATCTCCCATAAATACAATGGTATAATTAATTGGTGGTTAGGCTCCCAACCAAAACAACGAAAGCTTATTTTACCCTTAATTAAGTTGAAATGATGTATCTTTTGGATGAATAACAGTAGAAAACAAAACTTGTAATATGTACCATTAATTAAGCAAGGCATGAAAACAAATTGAATTGAAAATAGTTTTTAATTATCTTGGATGCTGGTGATGAGTAACTTATTGGAAGTGGTGTTTTTTGAGAAGAAGTAGCTTTAAATAGACAAAGTCGAGGAAGTAGAAAGAAACTCCTGGTGATGGAAAAGGCTTATGGGAAATCATAAGGTCTGTAGAACTTGTTGGAACTGGCTCATTTGGAACACTCATCTTTAAATATGTTTCTATTGAAGTTTGGACAGCTGCTTTCTTGTTCCCACGATATATTTCATTATAGCATGTAAGGGCATTTGAGACCTCTGGATACTGAGGCAAATCTTGCACAATCTGGATCTTGCTCCTCAAGCAGTGTCAAGTCACCTTCAATCGTCATAAAGGCCTGAGCCATTTATTTCTATATGAATTTTTTGAGTGGAGGTGTCTACTATTATATTATTATCATTAACAACTTTAGGTGATTGAATATAATATCTACAATATACATATATAATATATACAATATACATACATGAAAAATACCTTTTGTTTATCATACCTACCATGATTACACAGGAAGTTATAAGGAAATCTCAAAAGAAACCCACATTTTTGTATTTAAATTTAAAAAATCTGCCTAAAAGACCCTAAGATGGGCATTTAAATTTCACAGTTCCTTCATTCGCAAGTATGGGTTCGTAAGTCGGACCTTCGTAAATCGGGGACTTTCTGTATATTACTGAGAACTGTGACATTTTACTTTTACATCATGTAATGCATCTAATAGTTGCTGAGACTTTACCTGAGGATAAGACAGTTAAAAAGTTATATTCCAAAAAGTAGTATTGAATAGACATTCCCTGTCAAAATTATTACATCATTTTGTGTGTTAAGATTATAAAGCCACAAAATATTTCCATTGACAAAACATACTTGTATTGTCTTGCCTCATTGGTCATTTTCTCATCTTACATGTGTTGAAATGAATTGACTGGTGTCATTCACTGTTGTTAAATTTGCATTCATCTCAACTTCATAATTGTTCTCTGTTAATTTTCTCCACCTATTTGAAAATAAGATTTTATATTTACAATACCCTTGAAAAGATTCGAGTTTTATGTTTAATATGATTGTAATTAATTTAATGATATTCGAAATATGCTTCTAAGAGTTTTATTTTTAAATTTTAAAACTTATCACCTGAATATTTCAATTTTACACATTTTTAATGCTGAACAATTTTTCATTCAAAATGTATTAATATTTTACAGTCTTAGTCATCTTAATATACTGTTAAAAATGTTAAAAATTCAGGTTGCATATTTTCGTATTATGAATATCTTATAGTTAATGCAAATGTGATAGTAATTTGCCTAGACAAAATGAAACTGCAAATAAAAAAGTTAGGGTACACCAGCTCAATATTTCCCATTGTTAAAATAGAAGACTCTAAAGGACCATGTGATAAACTGTGATTTTGTCCATGAATAAGCATCCATCATTACATTTAATGCTTTATGATGAAATGATGTATGTTTCAATGTAAAGGTTTACAGTGATGACATATATTACAAATTATTGTGAACTGATTTAGTAAGGCACTATTTTAATATGAAATAAATAACTAATTGATGGATAATAGTTCATTTCTCCTATCTCCTACATGAGTTATTATTAAGTGTTATCAATGATATATAAATGAAGGAATAGTGAAACTCGGCAATTAAATTTAAAAGTTTTTATGACTTTTATGTTATATAAATGTGAAAAGAAAACAATTATTCAAGGAAAAATTCAAGTTTGGATTTTTATCTGACTTGTGTCCCAAATGATAACTTAATGTTATTCTTTGTCTTATTTCATAAATTGTCTACATCAGCATGCCTTATATTTTTATCTAATTATCATAATTTTCAGAACAATTGTTGAAAAGTACTGCAATTTGAACCCCAATATGTCACTGTGATATTATTCTTTCTGTAATCATTAACAATTTTCTGCCTACATTTTTAGTTTGAATGTTTGCAATGCATAATACAAAGTTACCTTCTTAGACACTCAATTTTCCTTTGTTACTGTTATGTATTACTCTTGAAACAGCTTTAATTAAAATAAAAAATGTGTTCATGAGCTGGCCTGCATGTGAAAATTACCATGGTAACTGATTGCAATGTTTATGCAATTTTATTTTCACATAAATGTAGACATTTTATTGACTTACAATTAGACAGATTTTCTAAATAGCTGTCATATATTTCCATAATGGATAAAAAAATGATTGTATTTGTAAGTTTTTCTCATGTTTAACAATTTGAATGTTTTAATAGTGGTTTATTTACAAATGTAATATAGTTTTGTCTGAATTTTTAGAATAATTAATTTGTTCTGTGTTTGAAGAGTTAAAATAAAATAATTGAAAATTTATTTTGTTTTTTTTTTAGAATTTAAATGTTTTATCATTGTTAAATTATAATTTAGTTTAGCCCTATTGGAATAATCAACACATTTTTTATCTTCTCAAAAAAGAATGGTTGGGGAAATACTTTGTTTAAAAGTTATTTTAGCATAATTTAAACTATTGTATAGTACTCTTTTTGCAATTGATGCCATCAATTTTAAAAAAATAATAATTAATTTATTAAAATTAGCATGAATATAAAAAATCTTGGATTTTATAGGTATGATCTTGATGTAAGATATTAACTGTAACTATCAATTGCTTTGGGTAAAAGATGCTCATCCTAAAAACCAAAATTGTCCCTTCCATCTCACTTGAGTCAATACAGTAGAGCGCCAATTATCCGTAGTAATTGTGGGGAACTGGGACCCAGATAACAAAAAAACACAGAAAATCGAAATTGAATGTCTTTTTTTAGAATTATAGTTACATTAATAGAATATATAATTAAAATGAAATTACACACATGCAATTACATTATAAACATGTAAAACTAAAAATGAAATGATTTACTATTTTAAAACTCACTTTTTCATAAAGTCAGAAATTTTTTGTTTGCTTATTTTTTTTATGTATACAGTAATTTGTAACAAGTCAACATAGACAACATTGTCTTGATTTTCCATGAACTGGAATAATGTCTCTGCAGCTGAGAGTGCCTCTTTACAGCTTATGTTATAGGATGATTGCAGCTCTTCATCATCCTCTGCTTCTGTAGAATTGCTCGGACCAGCCATCGGCTCTAGTACACTTTGGATCAGATCATCATCTGTCATTCTTACCCAGCTTCGTTTTCATCGACCTTGAACCATTCATTGACATTATCTTCGTCCATATCTTGGAATCCCTCATCTTCTTTCAATGATTTAGCAATTAATGGAGCGACTTCTTCCATGTCAATTGGGTTTCCTGGATGGATGCTAATATTCGAGTAGACATTGCTCGTCAATAAAGTCCTCTCTCGTCATCGCAGTAGATTTGGTCTGGAACAAGACCCTTCTTGATTAGTCTTTCCAACTTGTCACACAACACTGTAACTCCAACGTTATCGGCACTGAGTTGTTCACATTATATTTGTAGCTCCCCTATTCTATGCCTCTCTTTAAACCATTTAAACTAAACAGAAGAAAATTAAAATCTCCCAGTAATCTCTAATTTTTGGAAAAATATTTTGTCTGATTCAAAATCGTCGGCCCTGATACTGGAGTTCCTTCTGCTCTTCGTTGGTGGAACCACTTGAATCATGAGCAAGTCAAGTTCCTCATACGTTGCACATTTCATTAATTTTATTTGAGATGCTTGGGCAAATGTTTCACATTTAGAGACCAATTCTTCAAGTTTCAACCTGTGTTTGATAATATCTCATACCGTTTGTTGGCCAATTCCAAATATGTCCACTAAGTTTGAAACACTTTCACCTTTTTTGCATCTTTTAATTATTTCACATATCCTTTCAACCGTTAAAACCACCTTTTTTTGTTTACTTGACATTTTAAAGGGTTTACAATAACTTAAACAAAGAGAAAATTTTTTGCGTTAAATATATCTTGCTTGGATGACAAAAAGTTATTAATTTTCCTCTGAAAATTCCAAAAGACGCCACGAAATATCACAAAACACCTCTATCTACTAACTGTTGCTTTAATGGGAGTATGAATTTATATAAGATCAGACTCCAACAATGTAAATGTGTAAATACATTGCCAAAGAACAATGACAAACTAAACTTAAAATGTAACAGGAGTGAGAATAAAAGATATGACTCCAACAATGTAAACATGGAAAAATTCTACTCCCTGCCCACAACTATGTATAATCCACCCCATGGTCAAACAGGCCCTGGATAATCGGTGCTCTAATGTATATCATTGAATCATGAATAAAGCATTTGATTTATTATTAAATGCTGGAGATTGATAAAAGGATTGAAAAAGGACTATAAAAACTTTTCTTCCCACTATGCCTATATTTTCTTTCATTTTACCAAGTCAATATTTATATGTATTCTGACTTTCTGAGATGTTTCTCTAGCACTCCTATTTTTTGTAAAAATAAATTTAAGAAAATGGCTTCTTTTGTAAGATACAACCTAATGTCTTTGCTAATATGTAGTACTTTTCTGTGGCCAAAGGTGATGTTTTTCAAAGTGCAGGTTATGACTTATTATCAAATTATGAAACAATAAGCTCATTCAGCACTCATTTTACCAAAAGTTGAAAGATGCCAAGAAAGTCAGAAAATACATTTATTTTATTGGTTTTCTCTTAGCATCTATTGCATTTTGTTATGAATTCACAAAGATTCCTGAAAAATATTCTCATCTTTTGTTGTAACATTGAAGAGATCAGTTTTATACTCTGGATTGCAAAAATATATTTTGGAAAACATTGATCTAAGATATAGGTGATCTTTTCTTATAAGATAACCATTTGCAAAAGAATGATTCCAATATTGACTATTTAAAAATAATATCCCTTGAAATTTTTTGACAAATAATAGTGGGAAGGATTGAATGTTTACTGTTTCATCATCAAGATCATTATTTTTACACATATATTATTTTGGTATTCAACCTTCTTTGCAGTATCTTTCTATATCAAGATTTCATCATACAAGCTGAATGCTGTTATTTGTTGCCTTTTTATTGCACATTAAAATTAGAGAATATTGCAATCTGTCATACATGCTGTCACTCAGACTTTTACAGGCGTGTGCTAAGGAAAATTTGGCTGCCCCTTCTTCTAGCTTAACCAAATGCAGATATTTCTCGATTTATGCATGTTTGGTTTATGAATTATCCCATATATGCGATCTTTATTCTTAGGACCATTACTTAGCTTTAAAGCACATATCTTAGGACTTTTATAAGTGGAATACATATATATATAGTAGCGACCCGAAGACCATCTCTCAGAAGCCTCCGCCCGAGTGCGGTGGCACACGTCGCACATGCCTAGGACCGGCCTTGTTGTTACTTAACCTATTTTTCCATTTGTTAATTTTTCAGCTGAAAAGATATGGCTCTATAAAAAGACTTCAAGGTAATAAATCACCTTTAGAAAACATTGATGAGATCTTGCATGCTCAGTGCAGCCATGCAATTGATGAATATTTACAAGGCACCCAAAATATTTATCATAATGTGAGTATCATATAAATGGCTGTTCATTATAAAAGTTAATATGATAAATCTTTGATGTAAATATTTCTCTTGTTGTTTAGGCTCTTTCTGATTTCATATCAATGGAGAAATCAACTCAAATGCTTTTAAATGAGGCACACAGAGAGAAGAATACTGTATAATAGTTCTTAGTCTCAGGATTTTTTTATTATTTTTCACAGTTTGATGGTATCTACTTTAAAAGGATTTTTCATTATAAAAATCTAATAGAAGGATGCATCATCTTAAAATTTACAGTACTTAATATACTTTTTAGTTGCTGTTAATTCTTGAATTTATGTATATTTACTCAAAACATTCATATTGACAAAATCTGAAAGGAGTCTTTAAGTATGTGTCATAATTTATTTTGATTGAGATTAAAAAAAAAATATACTGATGTAATAGATGAACCAATTTGTGCATATTTCCTACAATGTAATAAAAATAACGCAGATAGAATAAACTTTGATTCTCAAAAAGCTTAAGTTATCAAGTTTAAAATTTTTAATGCTGCTACTTTTTGTTTATATATCTCTTTTAGTAATTATTTTGAAGTAAATATTCAACCAAACAAATAAAAATTTTAACTCCATTGTAAGAAATTTTACTAGCATCAGTGCTTTTTTCTGCCCGAAAAATACTAATTTGCATAAATTAAAACAAAAATCAAATGAAGTTATTTGCAATGCAATAACGTTTTACTCATATTGCACAATCACATGTATTCCTCTGCTGACAAATTACGTTCAGTTCCTATTTTTTCTCCCAGTCTTATGTATTCTGGCACCTTTTTTGTTATAAAAAAGGCACTGACTAGCATCATTATGTATCTATTTTATACCAAAAACCCTACTATATGATATTATTCTTAACATTCAGTTCATTCTGTTTAGTGGGCAAGATGGTATATTGGCAGTGTCCTACACTTAGTTTTTGCTTTTCGGTAAATTGAATTTTACAGAGTACCTACTAATGAAGTTGAGAATTTATATTAATGTTTCAAGTATTTTACAAATATCATTATTACAGTATTATACATCGTATAAGATGCACTTTTTTGTTGCTAAAACATCTAAAATAATACTGTGTCTTATACAGTGCATATTTTAAGTACCTGAAGATGTCAGTTTATGAAGGTAACTAATCTTTTGATTATATTAATTAAAATATATTTTCAAAATTATTTAACTAAAAGATGCCTCTCAACCAATAATTAACTTACCATGTCCTGTTTTTAACTAAAGATGAATCTTATGACATTAGGTGAATAAATGTTTTATGAAAAAAAAATTGTAAATGGCCGTAGTTTTTGGAGTGCATTTTTACTTTCTTATATATGTAGTATATTGAGAAAGTATTGTAATCGTGAAAAAATTTTACTTTGAGACTTTGATGGAAATACACATTTTAGGTGTCCCTGAGTCCATAAAAGTTGTTTTCGCCATGCCATCTGTCTTTCTGTCGGTCTGTTCGCTGTTCTAGGGCCCAAACACGTATATAAAATCGAGTGATGTCTCGTATTTATGCAACATATCATCTTTTGCAGACTTTTTTTATAAAAATGATATTGCACAAAAATAAAGGGTAGTTTATTCTTGGCGATGTTTTAGAAAAATTTGATTTACTCAAAAATGGCTCCAGAGAATTTTATTTAAATCAATCCAATTGTAGAGCCTGATGTCACAACTAACACTGCGTAAGTCATATGTCTCTTGAAATAACTATATGGCGTAGAGTGACATTACCATATACGCTAAGCTACCTTACCTAAGCCTTATGACGTCACGCCTCCGCCGTGATCCATTCAAACTCTTACTACAGCCTTACGGTTAAAGTAAATCGAATGATATCTGATATTTATGGATAATATCATTCATAAAAGACATTCCGAAGAGATGAACGATATTGTCCAACAATTAAGGGTACATACTTCATTCTTGGATATTTTGAAACAAAATTCGATTTACTCAAAAATGGCTATAAGGATTTCGTTTAAAATGCATCCAAACATACAGCCTGATTTCACAAATAATACTAACTAAGCCATATGTCCCAAAAAAGTTACTATACATCGTCCAGTGGCATTATCTCTGTAGAAGACGCTCAGTGCACGCGTCAGAGGGGAGAGTTAATTTCGGGGCAAAAAGTGTAGCGAGATCAAACGTATATACATATATGAGAAAGTTTGTGCAATGTATATTGCGCCGTTTATTTAATTAATAAATTAATCCTCCTCCATTTTGGTGTAAATTTATAATTGATTAGGATACATTCATACTTGATCTGCTGATCTAAGCTTACTGGCTGGCTTAATGAATAAAAGTAACATTTACATCATATATCAACCTATGGTAGGCCAATCCAAGGTGAGCAAATGGGTTCAAAAAGATATTTTTTCGCTATTCACCCATTTTTACTATCTCTCTCTTTCTAAATTATTGGTGAATTGCCACTCGGGGTGACTAATTTTTTGGAGTAATGAAAAATATATATTTTCATAACTTTTACGTAAAATTACTTCCAGCAAAATAAAATCTAAAACAAAGAGTATCATTGTAGATAAAGATACCCTTCTCATTTGTATTCTGCGCCATAACATTTTTGTTTTACGGGAAAATATTAATGCGGAATCCGAATTATTGACAATTTACGGATATGATTATAATATTTTTCAGTAAACGGTATACATTTAAAACTTTTTAGAATTTTGAAATACTTATACGGCAATTAATAAAATTTGAATTTTGGCTCTCATCGCAATCGCGATAGGTAACACTTTTCCTAATGCATCGAGAATTTTCTTCAATTTTTGTGGGATTAGTACGAGTAAGAAATGTTAACAGAACAGAAAAAGACGAGAATGCATTTCAGTGAAATTAATATTGCGTATATACGCTACAGAAAAGAATGCGGATTTCATTTCCTTTTATGGCACTCAACAGCTATTTTTCTCTACGCGCAACGTTTACTTTTTCTATCTCCCCATGCGCTCTTTTATTTCCACCTTTCCACCAACAAAGAAGTTAGTTCGCAGAGCGATCGTTTGAGGGATCCACTAACAACGAAGCGCGCCACCAAACTAGAATTTTCCGGGAGGAGCCAACCCCTGAAGGCTTACGGCAGTGGCACAGTGTAACCGTGTAACCGCTGGGTAGAGAACGTGTTGTTAGTTGGAGGGTGGCACCATGGCGCCCCTCCCGTGGACTATGAACGCTTTGTTGGTGGGGATTACTTTCAGCCTGTGGGCAGGTGCCAGATCCCAAGTTCTAACGCCCCCTTACTTTAATTTGGCCGAAGGGAGGAGGATATGGGCAACTTCTACATGCGGTGTGGAGGAGGACGCCGATGGACGCTCGACGGCGACGCCGGAATTGTACTGCCAACTCGTCGGTGCATATGCGGACCGCGATGTCAATGTCAATCTCATCCAAGGACAGGTGAGAGTTTTCAACCTATTGGTTCAATGACAAAATTTCTCTGCATTTGAAAACTTGGATGAAATGCCGGTCGTTCGCAATTTAAGCTGAAAAACCTCTAAAGCAAGTTTGGAAATATTATGCGATGAAAATAAGGCATAATCAAAATGACCAGCTAATGTTCCGGGTATTTTATTTTACGAATTGAGCGGTTTACGGATGAAAGCGGCATTCTTAAGAAATATCTTTTTGGAGAAAAAATGCAAAACTTTTTATATGCAGGTTTTCTGTTGATGCCAGTATCACAAAAATTTTCTACCCATCATCCAAAATTATAAAGTTTAAAATGTTCATTTTTAAAAATTTTTATTTGAATTCATCTAAAATTTACTCAGCGGGTAATGTGGCATATTCTACGCAAGGTTTTTTTCTGCACTCCCTCATACTTTCTTAATGAAACTTGAGGAAACACATTGAGGAATTACTAGCTCTTTGAAAATTATATTGTACATCATTTTCCTCATTTTATATAAAAAGGAAACAAAGTTTCATTCATTCATTATGTTGAGATGTAAGAACACTGGAGTTTTTAATTTGTTAATATTTACATATTTCTGGTATGAAAATATACTGATAACGGCTATATATGCAAAATACTATCGTATCGTTCATAAATGAATCATTTAGAATTAACTTCTACCTCACTTGACTATTTTGTCTGTGAAATGGATTCTTGAGGCCGAGAAATGTAATTTATCTGGTTTTAGGAGCTTGATTAAGTTAAGGATTTAAAACAGTTAAAAATATTTGTTTTCCACAGAAGCCGCGAAACCTGATAGCCGTCGCTATCCCGCTTCGAATTAGATTCTGTGGATATGGATTAGTTTATCCGAGCATTTGTTTTGTTAACAAACTTCCACGAAAAAATAAAACATTTCAAGACACGAACCGTATGTTAAATTATCTGCAATAAAAATTTGATGGAATCTTTTAGACTGCAAATTTTATTTTTCAGCCAAATATTGCCCATTTAGGCGTTTCGTTTAATTGCAAGACCAGTTTTCGCCTGTTTTGTGATATTTTTATCTAATTTAATCCAAAATACAGCAAATTTTCTGCGAATGTTTACGGGCCATTGTATTAATATGAAAAGAGTATTAAATTCGACGTTACGACCGTTACACGGATGGGAATCGAATTTTTGTGCATTTTTCTTTTTTTAAAAATCAGGAATAGTTTAAATTCTTCTCATTAAAGCTCGAGAAATGAATGTTTTCCAAGTCGGTGGCAGAAGAAATCAGTTTGCTAAAATTCAATTTAAATTCGAAACCTGACTTTAAAATTTCACGAGGAACTAATTTGTTGTACATTCAAGATTCAACATCACCGATGACCTAGCGGTGCAGTCAAAACCTTGTCTTCCAATCAACTTTTGCCCTTGTTGAACTAAGCATTCCTTCAGTTCTAACATTTAAACGGTCATCCGCGTATCACGAGAGAAGTTAATTTCGCATACCTGGGCGCATATTAAGAGTCAATTTTGCGCCTTGCATTGTCGTTTCCACGGGAGGTTAAAATAAATCATCTCTTAATCATTTCTTAAGGTTTGCGACGTCTGCGATCCTAGTCGGCCCGAAAAGTGGCATCCGCCCGAAAACGCCGTGGATGGATCGGAAAAGTGGTGGCAGAGCCCTCCTCTTTCGCGGGGTGCCAAGTACAACGAGGTCAACCTCACCATCGACCTGGGTCAGGTAAGTTGAAGTTATTTATCGGATAATCCCTCGCAACATCGCATCCATCGTCGAAATCGGCGGAAACTTGGACGTTCTTACGTTTTTAAATCTGAAGAGAGAGGGTTTCGTCGGACAGAACCTTCTGGATTACCATCTATTCACATCCTCCTTCAAACTTTTTGGATTTTTTTCTTCTTCATCCCCTGTATGGTCGTATTAATTTCTGCTTGCTAAAAGGAGGTCGTTTTCTCGAGGAAAATTTCGGGCGCTGCGGAGGCTGGCCTAAGTCTTTAGCAGTTATTTTTTAATCCGCTTGTGCGTTCGGTTTTTCCGTCTGTCTGGTGCGCAGACACCTTCTAATCGGAAGCAGATAGAGATTTCATTTTTTCGCTTATAGATTTAGTATTCAGTCTCGTGCACGCTTTCTTGTGAAGGTCCGTCTGACTAGCGCGCTAACTCCTAAACAAAAGCATTCTCTCGTTAAGTCCGTTTACTCAGTTTATCTGTCTCTCTGCCTAAAATTAAAAAAAACGCCATTTTGTCTGCTTCAGCGCCTCTTTCCTTACTTGTTAAAGAAACGTTTTGGAATTTATCACCGCTAAAAATTGTTTTTCATTTGTTGTAAACTCTCATATAACACGGTTAATTAAGTTTCTGAAGACAGCTGCACTATACGAAAACGCACTACATGAATAGAATTACGAATGAGAAAATAGCGTTACGTTCCCCGAGTGGTGCAAACTTTTTATACGTACATGTATAAAAACGGTATATTGTCACTAAATACATCGATTTTTCACAGACATTGAGTCAATTTTGACGCAATATCTTGGAGTTGGTTGAGAAAATTAAGTTGTTTCTTTTTGTACGTCCCATGTAGGATACAAAATATAAAAATCGCAACATTTTTGGAATTTTCCCCCGCGTTGCATGAGAAGTAAAGCAAAGCAAAGCAAAGTAAAATCCGCGCTATGGCGAAAATGGGCTTTAATATTCCCAGTATCAGTAATATTTTATATTTAGGTCTTGCGTTCCATTTAACTTTTTTCAAATAAAGCTTGATGAATTTGAAACGCTTTCTCCGAATTGGCCAAGATAAATGATAACCACGTCAAAGACATGAGCTATTTTTTAACGCGAATCTTTTAAGTTGTCTTTTAGAAAGTATCTCTAGTTCTTTTATTTAATGTTAAATCTCATCTGTGCAACGGTGGTTAGGCTTTGAAAGACGAACGGTTTAATTGTACCCGAGAAAATTTCAAGACGAGGAAGTATTAAATAAACATTCGGAGGTGAATGTGCGAGATAAGAGACCTACATGTGACGTCATATTTGTGTTTTCTCACTGGGAATGTTGATTTGGGTATTTATGATGATGCTAGTAGAAATGACATCATCATAAGTTTACAAATTTACCACGAACTCGTTCTCTCACAATTTCACGCGATAGCTTTTAATTTACTTGGAAAGTGATATGCGTAAATCTCCTTCTTTCATTTTAACGAATAACTCAGTTTTACAGACACTTTTATTAACAAAATGTTGCCGTATTGTACGGAGCAGTGTACCGAGAACAGTTAGAAACTTCTTAGAACTATCACTATTTCAAATCACGCCCTCAAGCTTTTTCATTTTGAATTGGCGAAGAATAAAGAAAGTTGAGTGGAGATGAGATGAGATGAAATGGAAAGAGTTGGAGATTATAAAAGAAAGAAAGAAAGAAATAGGATGCTTATGTAACGCATTTTTTAAGAGAAGGATTTACGGGGTATAGATGGATGGAGGTCAATATATACATTTCTATAATAGTAGATTATGCGGGTTAATCGCTAAAAATAAGAAGAATTTAATATAGAAAGATGCGGAAATATTACAATCAGCGAGATTGGTCAAATGTTGGGTCAATTCTTAGTGTCCGGTTTTGCCAAGTGGGTCGGAAGAGGATTCGAAATTGGGTTTGACCACGCTAGCTTCTTTAAGCTAAGCAACTATTAACCGCACCACAAGAGGCACACAGGGTATCCATCAGAGGGCGCTTCCACTTGAATCGAGTGCTGGGGTTGAGTAAGGATGGACAATTTCCTTTCTTATTCCTAACTACAATGGTGACCGTCGCGTCTGTATAATCGACGTTTCAACGGAATTTTCTTAATGATCTAAAATCGCATACGATTGTCGAACATTGTCGAAGCGTATTTTTCGTTCGCTGCAATCTCATTGCGTGTTAATTTTCGGCCTCTAAGAGAAGCAAAACTATAACTGTGACTACGGAGACTTCTTGTCTAATAAAGTTTGACAATAGGACTGAACATAATCACTCTTGGTAGAGTGGCGGTCTGTTTGTTTAACTCCCAATGATAAGGTCGCCGGATCGAATCCTGCCGGAGGCATGGTTGTCTGTGATCGACTTCGTTATCGTTATTACGTTCGTTGTAAAAGGTCCGCCATGGCTGTTTCTGAGATAATTAAAACAAATGAATAAAGAATAAAGAACAACTGCTGAATTTTAACATTTTTCTCTCAGACAATTTCAGCCGTCCTATCAAACAGTCATTGTAACATTCGAAAATAAAAGGGCATTTTTAATGTGAATGTTTTCCGACCAGGAGACGGTAGCTCAGTGGCGGATCCAAGGAGTTGAGAGCGATCGCCTTCCATTCTTGGATGACCCCATTGCTCTCCACTGGGGGCATTCTTAAATATTCATTCCGCGCAAAATTCCTCGTTTCTACACCAAATATTAAGTCTGTTTGGCAAATGGAAAGAAATATTCTGATGGGGATAAGGTCTTTCAAAATATAGGGTCGTCGTCAAAGGCGGATTCAAGAGGGGGGAGGGAAAGTTACTGGATCCAGCTCTGCAGTAGCACCATATATATATATATATATATTAACTAAAGGAAAAGAAAAGGTAGTGATGAGGGTGGCAACAAGGTGTTGAGGGAAGCCCAGCGGACACTTACCAAGTTGAGGACCAAGCTGGTAGGCTGCTGGGGGCGTCGAAGAGACACGTAAAACACACGAACACAAAAACACACGCAAGCTTATCGGGCCTATGCCCTTCTTCAGCGAAAGAGTAACGTAAAGTATATATATATATATATATATATATATATATATATATATATATATATATATATATATATAGCACTGGTGGTGTAGTGGTTAGCGTGTCGGCTTTCTATTGCAAAGTTCGGGGGTTCAAACCCCTCAAATGGAGGTTTTATTTATAAAAAAAGAAACTATCATCAGTGCCTGGCAGTAGGCAGCAGTACTGTCAGTATGGTATAGAGCCGAAAACAAATGATGTTGGTTGGGTCTATATCCAATACAGCTGTAGGCGTGATCAGGACGATTTGAACGGCTACAATACTGCGATGTGGAAAGCAAGAGGGAAACTACCACATTACAATCCCTAGTAAAGATTATATGGTTGGACAATATGAGTTCTCTCGAGGTAAAACAATCCGGAGGTAAAATAGTCCCCCAATCGGATCTCCGGGCGGGGACTGCCTTGAGGAAAACATTTGTCGAAAGTAAATTACGAATAGGGACTTGGAACGTAAGAACTATGAGAAAGGCAGGAAAGCTAGAGAACTTGAAAGAAGAAATGAGAAGAAATAGAGTTGACATTATAGGGCTAAGCGAAACTAGATGGGAGGGAGAAGGACAGTTCGACTCGGAAGAATTCACGGTAGTTTATTCTGGAGGAAATAGTGGGGAAAGGGGAGTAGCTCTGGTACTTAGGAAAGATATGATGAAAAGCGTGACAAAGATAATAGCAACGAACGATAGACTGATGGCAATAAAGCTAAAAGCAGTCCCAGTGGACATGCTGATAATCCAGGTATATATGCCAACGTCAGCTCATGACGATGAAGAAATAGATGAGATCTATGAGCAAATTAATGAAATTTACGAAGTAGACGGAAGAGGAAAGGTAAACTGCATAATAATGGGAGATTGGAACAGCATAGTCGGAGAAGGACAGGAAGAAAATGTTGTCGGGCAATACGGACTTGGGAAGAGAAATCGAGGAGGGGAGAAACTAGTAGAATTCTGCATCAATAATGACCTTGTAGTGACTAATACATGGTTCAAAAACCATAAACGAAGGTTATACACATGGAAAAGCCCAGGAGATAGAATGAGATGCCAAATAGATTACATCCTTGTAAAACAAAGATTTAGGAACAGCATAAAGAACGCCAAGGCATTGCAAGGAGCAGACATTGATTCAGATCACAGCCTTCTAATACTTGACGTGAGTACAAAGCTCAAACAAATAAGAAAAACGAGAAGAGAAAGACAGACCTGGGACCTAGAAAAACTGAAAGAAAGGCAGGATGTAGTCAGCATGAAGTTGGAAGATAACCTAAGAAAGTTGGAAAACAAACCGAAGACCATCGATATAGAATGGAATGAAATTAAAACCAGTATCAAGGATACCTTGGATAAAGAGATTGGAAAACAAGAGAAGAAAATCAGAAAACCATGGATCACGAAGGAAATGCTGGAGAATATGGATGAGAGATGAAAATGGAAAAACGTTAACAGTGAAAAAGGTAGAGCCAACTATAGGCGTATAAACAATGAGTTGAGAAGGGTAACAGATAAAGCTAGAGAAAACTGGATAAAAGGAAAATGTGATGAAATAGAACAAATGGAGAAATTAGGACGGTACGATATGATGTACGCTAGGGCACTGGAATTAGAAGATAAGAAGTCTAATGGAATTTGCGGTAAAGGAATTATGAATACGGATGGGAAGATAGTCTCAGAAACAAAGGATGTAGCACAGGTATGGGAAGAATACATTAAGGAATTATACAGCAAACAGACAGGAGCGGCAAAAATAGAACTGGAAAATGAGGAAAACATTGAAGAAGATAACTTAGGACCAAGTATTATGGAGAGCGAAGTAGAAAAAGCGATAGTGGAACTAAAGAAGGGGAAAGCCACGGGCAGCGATGGAATACCGGCTGAGATACTTAAAGTCATAGGATCAGAAGGACTAAAAGTGATCACGAAATTAATTAATAAGATTTACGACACGGGAGAGTGGCCTCAGGATTTCCTAGAAGTAACAATGATCCCTCTAAAGAAGAAGCCAAAGGCAATGCAGTGTAAAGATTACAGAACTATAAGCCTTCTGTCACACACATCGAAGATCATCACGAGGATTCTTAATAAAAGGCTGGAGAAAAAGGCAGAAGAAATAATAGGGGAAGATCAATTCGGTTTCAGAAAAGGACGAGGAACTAGAGATGCTATAGGAGTAGTTAGAATCATATCAGAAAGGGCAATAGAATACAGTCAAGATATCTGCGCATGTTTCGTAGACTGGCAGAAGGCCTTTGATATAGTAAATTGGGTAAAGTTGATGAAGATATTAAAGGATATAGGTGTAGACTGGAAAGACAGGAGACTGATTAGGAATCTATATGAGAATCAAGTTGTAAAGGTCAGGTTTGAGAATGTGGACACCTGCGGAATAAATATCGGTAGAGGAGTAAGACAAGGATGCTGCCTGTCGCCTACCCTATTCAATATATATGGAGAAAGTCTAATGCAAGAAGCTTTAGAAGGCACAGGGGATTTCAAAATTGGAGGAAGGATTATAAGAACAGTAAAATACGCAGATGATCAAGTACTTCTAGCAAGAAAGGAAGAGGAGCTACAAAAAATGATAAATAGACTAGTGATAACAGGTAGAAAATATGGTATGGAAATAAATACAGAAAAATCCAAGGTGATTCGAATATCGGGTAAAGAAGAGAATCTGAACATAACTATTGGGGGAAAGCCATTAGAACAAGTTTCAGAATATAAATACCTTGGAAGCATCATAACACGAGAGGCAAAATGTACGGATGAGATCAAAACTAGAATAGGAAAAGCAAAAGCGGCTTTCAGGAGAAAGAAACAACTACTTACAGGGAATATAAGGGAAGATATCCGCAAGAAGTTGATAAAATGCTACGTATGGAGTATAGCATTGTATGGGGCAGAAACATGGACGCTAAGTAAAAATGACATCAAATACTTGGAAAGCTTTGAAATGTGGACATGGAGGAGAATGCTGAAGATAAAATGGACAGATAGGATGAAAAACGATGAAGTGCTACGAAGAATAGGAGAGAAGCGAATGATTATACAGACTATCAGAAAGAGGAAGGCTAACTGGGTTGGACATTACCTGAGGAGAGAGAGTATGATTAAAGACGTGCTAGAAGGAAAACTAGATGGGAAAAGGGAAAGAGGTAGGAAAAGGTTTCAGCTGATAGACGATCTGAAAGGGAAAGAGAGTTATCAAGATATAAAGAGGACAGCGGAAAATAGGAGTATATGGAGAACCAGGTTTAACCATGAATAATCACGGACCTGTCTACGGACAGACTACCTATGATGATGATATATATATACTAGTAGTCGGTGCTTGCATACTGCAAGCATTTCATCTCACCTTGAAAAAACATTCAATTTTCAGACAGACATTTCATCATTACAAATAGTCTTTTAATTCTAAAGAATTCACCTCTGCAGCGATTTTCGTTTTTCCCACATGTATAAATAAAAGTTTAAAACAATCCCCAAATGTTGCAATTTTAAACATTTTACACTATCTTCATTATGGGGTACTAATGCTACACATTGTAGCCAAATTTTTAAGTTGTAGCACTTCTAGAAGTGAAAAAATATTTTTCTAATTGTTTAAATTTAAATAATTTTTAACGGCCGCAGCAATTCATATATGATAAAATTGAAATGTTTATTTGTGTTAATTTACCACTCTGTAAATAATTTGAAAATTTCAGCTTCCTAGCTCATCCCGTAGCACCTAAACAGTTATCCATTTGTTTAAACTTTAAGAATTTTTAACTGCCAAACAAATTAAAATATCAAAATTTGTATAGTTCCTATTTCGTTTTTTTTTAGGAACTCTACTTACAAATAAATTTCAACTCCGTAGCACAGGTGGAAATACATAAACCTTGAAAATTTGTTTAAACAATTGCGAATTTTTTGCGGCCGCATTATTGCACTTTTTCAAGATTTTCGTTTTTTCTAGTCGGTTTTGCACAAAATCCGACCTAAGAAAAAAATTTCGAATATCCAGCTCATCTGGAAGTGCCTAAACAGTATCCTCCTATATGTTATCTATTATATATCGACTATGTGATATCCTCCTCCTCCTCTGTAAGGAACGTCTATATATAATGATATATATATATATATATATATATATATATATATTGTCCAACCATATAATCTTATAAAGCTAAAAGCAGTCCCAGTGGACATGCTGATAATCCAGGTATATATGCCAACGTCAGCTCATGACGATGAAGAAATAGATGAGATCTATGAGCAAATTAATGAAATTTACGAAGAAGACGGAAGAGGAAAGGTAAACTGCATAATAATGGGAGATTGGAACAGCATAGTCGGAGAAGGACAGGAAGAAAATGTTGTCGGGCAATACGGACTTGGGAAGAGAAATCGAGGAGGGGAGAAACTCGTAGAATTCTGCATCAATAATGACCTTGTAGTGACTAATACATGGTTCAAAAACCATAAACGAAGGTTATACACATGGAAAAGCCCAGGAGATAGAATGAGATGCCAAATAGATTACATCCTTGTAAAACAAAGATTCAGGAACAACATAAAGAACGCCAAGGCATTGCAAGGAGCAGACATTGATTCAGATCACAGCCTTCTAATACTTGACATGAGTACAAAGCTCAAACAAATAAGAAAAACGAGAAGAGAAAGACAGACCTGGGACCTAGAAAAACTGAAAGAAAGGCAGGATGTAGTCAGCATGAAGTTGGAAGATAACCTAAGAAAGTTGGAAAACAAACCGAAGACCGTTGATATAGAATGGGATGAAATTAAAACCGGTATCAAGGATACCTTGGATAAAGAGATTGGAAAACAAGAGAAGAAAATCAGAAAACCATGGATCACGAAGGAAATGCTGGAGAATATGGATGAGAGACGAAAATGGAAAAACGTTAACAGTGAAGAAGGTAGAGCCAACTATAGGCGTATAAACAATGAGTTGAGAAGGGTAACAGATAAAGCTAGAGAAAATTGTATAAAAGGAAAATGTGATGAAATAGAACAAATGGAGAAATTAGGACGGTACGATATGATGTACGCTAGGGCACTGGAATTAGAAGATAAGAAGTCTAATGGAATTTGTGGTAAAGGAATTATGAATACGGATGGGAAGATAGTCTCAGAAACAAAGGATGTAGCACAGGTATGGGAAGAATACATTAAAGAATTATACAGCAAACAGGCAGGAGCGGCAAAAATAGAACTGGAAAATGAGGAAAACATTGAAGAAGACAACTTAGGACCAAGTATTATGGAGAGCGAAGTAGAAAAGGCGATAGTGGAACTAAAGAAGGGGAAAGCCACGGGCAGCGATGGCATACCGGCTGAGATACTTAAAGTCATAGGATCAGAAGGACTAAAAGTGATCACGAAATTAATTAATAAGATTTACGACACGGGAGAGTGGCCTCAGGATTTCCTAGAAGTAACAATGATCCCTCTAAAGAAGAAGCCAAAGGCAATGCAGTGTAAAGATTACAGAACTATAAGCCTTCTGTCACACACATCGAAGATCATCACGAGGATTCTTAATAAAAGGCTGGAGAAAAAGGCAGAAGAAATAATAGGGGAAGATCAATTCGGTTTCAGAAAAGGACGAGGAACTAGAGATGCTATAGGAGTAGTTAGAATCATATCAGAAAGGGCAATAGAATACAGTCAAGATATCTGCGCATGTTTCGTAGACTGGCAGAAGGCCTTTGATATAGTAAATTGGGTAAAGTTGATGAAGATATTAAAGGATATAGGTGTAGACTGGAAAGACAGGAGACTGATTAGGAATCTATATGAGAATCAAGTTGTAAAGGTCAGGTTTGAGAATGTGAACACCTGCGGAATAAATATCGGTAGAGGAGTAAGACAAGGCTGCTGCCTATCGCCAACCCTATTCAATATATATGGAGAAAGTCTAATGCAAGAAGCTTTAGAAGGCACAGGGGATTTCAAAATTGGAGGAAGGATTATAAGAACAGTGAAATACGCAGATGATCAAGTACTTCTAGCAAGAAAGGAAGAGGAGCTACAAAAAATGATAAATAGACTAGTGATAACAGGTAGAAAATACGGTATGGAAATAAATACAGAAAAATCCAAGGTCATTCGAATATCGGGTAAAGAAGAGAATCTGAACATAACTATTGGGGGAAAGCCATTAGAACAAGTTTCAGAATATAAATACCTTGGAAGTATCATAACACGAGAGGCAAAATGTACGGATGAGATCAAAACTAGAATAGGAAAAGCAAAAGCGGCTTTCAGGAGAAAGAAACAACTACTTACAGGGAATATAAGGGAAGATATCCGCAAGAAGTTGATAAAATGCTACGTATGGAGTATAGCATTGTATGGGGCAGAAACATGGACGCTAAGGAAAAATGACATCAAATACTTAGAAAGCTTTGAAATGTGGACTTGGAGGAGAATGCTGAAGATAAAATGGACAGATAGGATGAAAAACGATGAAGTGCTACGAAGAATAGGAGAGAAGCGAATGATTATACAGACTATCAGAAAGAGGAAGGCTAACTGGGTTGGACATTACCTGAGGAGAGAGAGTATGATTAAAGACGTGTTAGAACGAAAACTAGATGGGAAAAGGGAAAGAGGTAGGAAAAGGTTTCAGCTGATAGACGATTTGAAAGGGAAAGAGAGTTATCAAGATATAAAGAGGACAGCGGAAAATAGGAGTATATGGAGAACCAAGTTTAACCAAGAATAATCACGGACCTGTCTACGGACAGACTACCTATGATGATATATATATATATATATATATATATATATATATATATATATATATATATATATATATATATATATATATATACACACAGCGATTTCAAGGGATGGGTTATTAAAGACACTATAGAACATTTCACTTTTCCGACCATCTCTCGAGATAGCCGATTTTCCAAATCGTGGGGGTGGGGTTGGTTTGGGAGGCAGGAATCGATGTTCCGAACAAGTGGCTCATTTTTATATTATAATCTAGGGGAGGTGGGTCGGAGGGGTGGTCATGGAATGCGTCTTCGTGTCGCCTCAATTCGTTTGATTGACCGCGCGAGTGTGCGGGGCTTTCGAAGGAGGGGGACGAGGCCATCCCATCCGGCTGGTGGGCAACAACAAGTGCGGGACATAGAGGCAAAAGGGTGGGGGGTGGGATGGGAGGAGGATGAGTCGTGGGCGAGGAGGTTGGAGTGGGTCGGGGAGAGATGGGAACCGCGAGGAAATGCCCACTCGCCGGATAGACCTCTCCAGCCAGCTGCACGACTCCGGGAAGTCGCCTTCCTAGCAATTGACGCCCGCTTGGC
This sequence comes from Tanypteryx hageni, assembly GCA_028673005.1. NCBI lineage: Eukaryota > Metazoa > Arthropoda > Insecta > Odonata > Petaluridae > Tanypteryx > Tanypteryx hageni. The sequence continues at coordinate 70,334,425 of CM054113.1, forward strand.
CAAATGCCGCAACCGATGTAATTGTTTAGGTGACCGCGAATGTATGAGGTAATATTCGTATTATTTCGGAAGACAGATTTTTTCTTGAACTTGCTTTTGTAATGCATCGGAAAGATTCTTCGTTCTTCCGAAAAAAGTACCGGGGACGAATATCGTCTAATTCAGCGGTTCTCATCAACCTTTATGGATCTTGCGCTCCGCCGACCATTTTGTCAAAAAAACCATTGCCCCGTCACGATATAAACGAAACTCCCACATATTCCAAGAAGTGGATTTTTTTACGTTGATTGCATTTTAGTATTACATTAATCGTTAGTGGAGAATTTTAAGGACGTTAAATATTGCAATAATTTTGTTGAGAAAAAGTTTTATAATGATTATTTTCTAAACTTGGCGTCCCACCTAGACGACCTTCGCATGTCACAAGTGGGAGTAGAGAAACGCTAGTCTAATTTGCCCTTGTGTGAAAGTGGAGTAAGGATTTATACGGTCTCTTTAGGCCCGAAACGGATCTTAATGCATTGAATTCGAAAAGAAATACAGTAAAATCCGCTTGACTCATCGATTCCCACTGCATGATGAGCAGTTCCCTTACTTTTATTTACGTCGATTCTCGTTAAAGTTTCGTTATACTGAAAGTAATTGGGTCACTCCTCGATAAATGTCTCTTGCTCGGAGTGTAAGGTTTTGACATCTACCAGAAAGGAACAATATAACGGAATTTTGCGATAGTTGAAGGAAAAATAGTTATGGACATTAAACGAGCACGCAAAGTCCCCCCTTTTCTCCTGCCCCTATAACTTTCTTCTCTTTCCGAAACCCTTTTTATGATAAACCAAGGCCTTTCATATCGACCCAAACATACCATAATCACATTTATTTCGCCGTTTAATTCGATCTCACTCGTTTCAATTCAATTGATAACATTAAACGGCCGATAACAATACATGGTTCCTTAAATTAGGGTTGGTTTTGGGATTTCGCGTTTGGTTAAAACAAAAGGCTGATAACCGGCGATAATAATAAGCGGCCTCTGCCGTAATATGTTTTAAAAAACTAGAAGAAATAAGGCGATGAACATTAAATGGAAAACATATCCACGTCTGTAAAAAATTTCGCTTAGTTTTAGTTCCTATCAAATTCTTTATGACCGGGAAGGAACGGCTCAGAGTATCAGCAGATATTTAGGATCAACAATTCCTCTAGATCAGGAGTTTTCAAGCGATGGTACGCGTACCTCCGAATCATAAAGGGGTACGTAAAAAGTATTAAAGTTTACAATTTTTCTTCTAACTTCAGCTTTTAACGCATGATTTCGGAATTAAGGCTAGTGGTGTTAGAAACCAAATAGGGTTATAAGACGTTGTAGCACGATTTTACCAAGGAAAATTGGGATAGAAAAGTTATTTCTCTTCGAAGAACCCGACGACGTAACAGATAGAAAATTATTAAGAGTTGTAAGTTGCCAATTCTTCGGCGGGCCGAATTAGTTTAAATCGGAATTTACCTTTATCTTCTGAGGAGAAAATCAATTCTAAATAAGGTTTTTATGGTTAAAATTTCACTTTTAAAAGTCTATTTTCATGAAAATGTGTGAATTTGTGTGTTGAATTTTTCGGATTGCTTATTTAGCTAGCTTCGCGGGCCTCAACTGGCCCGCGGGCCGTAGTTTGGGCACTCCAGCTCTAGGGACTAAAACGTTTCATAGAATCTGAATGCATCACACATTTCCATTGGGCAACACCTGGAAACGAAGCTTTGCTGAAATGAAGAATATCGCGCAATGATGGAAGGTAGTTCATTGCTGTCGATTTTCACAAAATATCAATTTACTCAAAAATGCCTCAAGGATTTTAATTCTAGTCCATACAGTGATAGAGCTTGCGGTCATAACTCACACGTCTCAAAAAATGCCTTTCTAGCTTTCAAAAATATATCGAGCTTTACGCCCGGCTACCTCCAAGCTGTCCTGACGATAATGTAACCTATGGCATTATTTTATATTCCATGTGCGTGTGTGCGTATCGCGGCCATTTTTTATTATTCTAACAAGAAATACCAAGAATCTTAGGTCATTTCGACTCTGAAAGAATTTCAGTTAGCAGGTTTCAGAAATAATGTCCATCAAGATGAGAGTTTTCGTGTATTAGTAGTGCAACTGAAACTTAAACAGAGGTCCGCCGCAGAAGTATGGGAATTCTCTTTCGCGCTTGCATTCATCCACCATCGAGAGAGACTCATCTATTGTCTCCGTCGGCGTCTTGAGTCTATCTAATGGCTTGATGTGACGTTGCGGTGCGACACTCGGAAATTTTTAAGTTCCGCGTCTGAGGAGCATTAGAGTCGTCAAGAAGAAGGGACTCTTTGAACGAGGTCCAATGAATGAGTCTGTGAGGCCGGGAGGATGATCTCTCCCCTTCTATGTTGCCGATATGCGTGTCCCTCGGGAGAGGGAGGAGGCTGCGGAGACAAGTGAGGACGGACTGAGCAGAGGGCGTGGGCCCCGATCTCATTCAGGCTCTTACGTTCCTTTCGACGGCGGTTATAGACCATCTCTCTCATCGAACTCCTTATCTTCTACCACAGAAATTTAATGACTCGACATCGACTATTGCATTTACTCAACGTACTCGTTGCCACCCAACGTTCTCTTGTGGTAATAAAGGAAAATTCGCGTGAAAATATTGCAAATGCAAGATTTATTTTAATTGAGAAAAATGTTGTATAGCAGAGTTACGCATCTTAAGGTTAAGTTGATGGGTAGGACGGACATAAGAGATCAAACAACCTTCCTTGGCGTAATGTTGGAAAATTAGGTAAATTTCGTGTGAAAATGATTGTTAAGGAAATGAATCTATGGCGTCAAAGCAACCATTTTCGTTGGAGACTTTGAACTTAAATCACGAGGTAGCGGATGAAAACCGTTTTCCCAAATATCAGCCATTTTATTTATTTACAGTTACCACGAATATCGCATATTCAATGATACGTATGCACTATTGCGTTTAAAAAAAGTCAGCACTTTATGTCAAGCCAAACCTTGATTGGCGTTGTATTTTTCAGAAAGTTATTTATCAGCTATACTTGATTCCTTTCTCGATTTATCTTTGTATATTTTAGTCAAAGGATTACAAAAGAGAAAACGCGAAGGAAATAAATCTCAAAATTTGATAGTAATGAGGCGTGGAAATTAATTTTTGGTACAAACGTTCCATATCGATTATTACGGACTTGTCTCTAGCGTAAAAAATAAAATAAAACGAGCATTTTAACCACATACCACAACTTTGCGCGAGACATTCGCGATACGGCTAGCAGTTAAAGCGCGCATTCATTTTTGCATTTAGGAAACAATGGTACCCCGTACCCTAGCATTTTCATTCATGACCGTAAAAGTAACTCCGAAAACCATGTCGTGGGTAGTGGAGAACTTTTTTTCGGGAGTTAACCGATGAGAGAGTGTGAAGAGAAAGAGGCGACAACGTGGCAACATCATATGGTCCCTTTTTCTTCCAGCGGACCATCCAAGTCCCAAAAGGGCAGGCCTAAGAACACATGTGGCAGCTATTCTCCCTCTCTCTCTCTCTCGCTTTCGTGCCTTCGTCTTCTGCGTCCTCTTTCCAGTGCCATCCCTTTATTTCTTGTAGTGGTATACGCATTCCCTTCTCTCTCCCCATCCCCTCTCCCTCCTCCCCCATGCCGCCTCCTTCCTCTCCGACCTCTTTCTCGTATACATACATATATACATCCTTCTCCATCTTAACCCTCTTCACCCTCCTTTTCCTCTCCTTTCACCCCCTCTCTCTCCCTCCCTCTCTCGACATCCGCCCACACCCATCCGGCATCCGACGTCGGGTGCTGTAAAACGATTCCATCAAGTGCATTTCGCGCTTTCATTGTGCGCCCACGGTTTCCTGAAAACAAAAAACAAGAGAGAAACCGTCTGATCTCATTGCATGACGAAACATTAACGCTGCGATTAAGAACATGTTTCGCGCAGCAAGTGTATATAATAACTGGAACGATAATCGAAGCCTCGTTTACTCACTCGTTAATTTAGCGTGACATTCTTTTACTCCCTAATTTACGAAGTTAATGAAGTGTTGCGATCGTTAAAAAAATCGACATCGAAATTCCGACGAGCCATGCTTGTTTCAGGGGACCTGAGTCCGAAAAAGTGGTTTTTGCTATTCTGTCTGTCTGCCACTAATCTGTATATTCTTAGTTGTTCTTATCGAAGAATGCACACGAGACCAGCTGGATTACTCTCTCACGATATTTGCCGTTTCACGAATGCCAGTGGTTGGCCGCATTCAACATGTGTTGCCAAGACATCTTTCCACGTTAATCCGGCTTTCTCTCCGCTGTGAAGTATGAATGTACATACCTATGTACAGTCTGCCAAAGCTTTAGAACAGTGGTTCTCAAACTTTCAATTGTCGCGGCCCCCTTTGAATTGAAAACAGTAAAAATAAGAAACTTTATTGCAAATTTATTCATTTTATGTAACTATTTGTAATTTTTATCGCATCGTTTTTACAAAAATTCCCTGATAAAATTTTATTATTCGTGAAAACTTGATTTCACTCTGCATCCAAAATAATTTCGCGGTCCCCAGTTTGAGAAACACTGCTTTAGAATTTCAGCATATTCCTTGACAGGGATTGTAACATTTCCGTTACAATGCGAAATTATATGACGGCAATGACACAAGCACATCAATTTCGGCGTGTTGATGACCACGTGATTTTGAACAGAGGTGGAGGAAAATCGTTTTGGAGACTGTTAAAAGAGACACAGACCCAGTTGAAAATTATAACTTTTCATTCCAACGGAATTAATCTCCCAAGAATGTCACTTTTGAAATTAAAAGGGGTAGGCAAATTAAAGTGATACATTGCAGTCGCTTCGGATTTGAATTCCTAATTATTTAAATGCAGCCAATCCTCGAGATAAGCGGTTTTGCACTTACGCCAATTGTATTCTCAGGAACATTTTTAAAAATACGCGACGCTGTTCACCTTGTGGCCCCTTCATGAGATCACGTGATCGACCGTGCTTCCTGTGTTATAAATAATATCATTGTAATTAAAAATGTACGTAAAACATTAATATAAAGAAGAGCATCCGCGAAAAAAGCCTGATAGTCTCATTCGGAACGTAACCCGCACTCGTTCATTTATTTTCTGTGGGAAAATAATTTCCGAGATACGCGACGATTTTCAGGAAAGAGTTTATCGCGTGACGCGTAGGATGCCCGTAGCCGATTTGGGATGCGTTACACCCAGCGCTTTGCCCGCACTGCTCATAATAATTTCATTCATAATTCGAAATTTTTCGATGTCATATCTTTTGAGAACTCGTCGATCGACCTAATTATGTAAGAAGTGAGGCGACAGAATCCCTCGTACGTCACATTTTTCCGTCTGTTGAAGTCGTTCGTAACGTCTGTATGGTTAAATCGATACATCATATTTATAGCCCAACAAGGGAATATCTCTCTTCCGTTTCATTTTGGAGCATCGCCCTCTCTCGTCTCCTTCGGCCTTTATTTGACGAGATGGGTCTAAAGTTTGCTTTAAGGGGTCAAAGATAATCCTTACGAGGGGAGCACAAGTGTTGCCAAATTATCTTCGGCTGGGAGGTCACGTGGTGGGAGCAGTTGAATTCTAACCCATGACATCACGTTTTAACGAGAAAGAAATCCATTTTCTTCGTGTGGCGCCTTTTCGTCCGTTTCCTTCTCCTCGCGGTTTCATTCGGTAGAATTTCGGTTCGACGTTAAAAAATTCATCCGTTCATCGTGAAGATCGAAAATTGCCGAGCTTTTGTCATAGAAATTTCATTTGGAAATGTGTGTCGCGAGTCGGTCGAGTTTTATCCCGCGAAAATCTTGGCCTGCTTCGATAGAAGTATAACTCTCGTTTCAAGTAAGAAATAGATTTTCCATACTCTATATATCCAGGATCGTTGTTTTAAACCGGTGTGAACATAGTTGCCGCCTCTGACCCAATCTAAACTCTTGAGACCAATGAAAAGAATTAACGTTATTGGTAATATTCAATCTTAAACGTAAATTTTAAAGAGTTCGTTGGCTACATTGTCAGTTAATAATTCCTATTTACTGTTGCATGGGTTTAATTTGCGGTGGTTCACTTTAAAATTTGGGAGCTCTGGACGGAAGTCATATCTGTAATGTGCCTCACAGTTACTAGGAGATACATTGCAACAATTGCTTTGGTTTCCTCCAAATGACGCTCCAAAAGTTAGCACTGGCTAATGCATCTCACAATATAGAATGTGTTCATACTGGACATTAACAATTTTTTCCAAAAGATCTTCATATTCTTTTTGGGGGGCCCTGGCGGCCGTCCTAGACGTCCTCCTGTAAATTCGCCCCTGTTAATTTTTATATAGCATAAAATAAAATAAATTAAATTGTTTTAATATTATCCGTTGCTTTTTGTTATTTCCGGTAACATTTCTCATTCGAGTTCGGATGTGAATTTTGCGAAATCTGAGTAAATCTTTTTAAAAATTTGTTATAATGAAGAACTCAATGATTCGAATAAATTTACTCATTTACTCTTAAAAGATGATTTGCGTCCATCCAAATGTAATCAGTTGGGGAAAATACTAGTAATATATAATAATATATTATTATATAATGATATATAATAACATGTATAATATATAATAAAATAATGATAATCATTACTTAATGTAGTCCGTAGGGGAAAATACTAGTAATATATAATAATATATTATTATATAATGATATATAATAACATGTATAATATATAATAAAATAATAATAATCATTACTTAATTTTTCATGAATTCAACAAGAAGTCTGAGATTTCTTTCTCGGTGGAACCGTGTGCAGGCCTATGCGTTTATCATATTAGTCACCTTTGCCTCTTATCTGGTTTTTATACATGAGGAGCAAATAGAGAGAAGATTCTATCAGGTTAGCGGCGGTGCGGAGGTAGTGATAAGGTGAAATTTTTGGATCCAGGGAATTCAGGACCAAACCGCGAAATGATGTAGTGAAATGGCAACGGTATCAAGGGAAAAAAACTCGACACTCAAGCGGATGAAAATTATATTCTTCTTTGTCGAACGATATCTTCAAACGGCTGCATGTGAATGAGCTTTAGCTGGCGTGTAATTCTATAAAACGTAACATCGAGGAAGAGAGTTTCTCCCTCCTTACTCTTTCAAAATCCTGAATTAATTTGGAAACGTTAGCGGTACGGTTCCATATGTCAGTGTTGTATGATTTTCGTATCAATTTTTTGGAAAAATCGAAATTATTCTGTCACCCCGTCACTATTACACTAGACTTGAGCATTATTAAGAATCATTGCATTAGAACAAACGTATGTTATGTATGTCGACTACTCGATTTTTGACTCCGGAAGGCATCTTTGGCCACAGTCGCCGAGTCATAATATGCTTGCTCGAGGGATGAATGACTAGGATTTCGCACTAGGCTGCAAGAAATGACTTCATACATTCCTCTTGCCATCCTTCAAGCTCTATATTTTTCTCTCATACTGCTTCCAAATGATTTCATGCTTTATTTCGAGAATTTTATCGTATTTGTTAAACAAAGGAAACAGTAGAATCATTCTCGACGCATGGACACGAGAACATTGTTTTGATGTTTTGCGGTCCTGTGTTTGTGATACCGATAATTATAGCCCGTTGTTATGAGAAAATTATAGATTATTATTTTTCAGTCGTTACATTTCTCATCGAATTTATTTTAGGCATCTTCATTTAACGCGAAGAATCGCCGACTTGGCGTTCTATATCTGCAAATCATGCCGAGTTTGGGTGCCCCAATAAGCCGACTTAGCTTTTTGAGGTCGATCGATCTATTTGAGCAATGCTGCCAAACCAAAAGGTTATCACGGCGTGTCATATATATGTGACAAGTGTAGTCTCTTAAAAAAATTGGTCCTACGTGCGACAGACCATTAACTCGGCTGAGATGAAGTTTTATTTCATGAGTCTTATCGTTCTTTCTTCAGTTCCTCTTCGCACATTTTGGAGTGCTCATTTCCTCATTAATTCACAAAAAGATAATTGTATTAATTACATGGGTAAACTGCATAACCATAAAAATGGCGGGGTTAGCCACACTCGAATTTCAACAGTAAATCAGCTGTCATCAGCGGTATTTAACCTATCTTTGATTTAATAGCAATGTTCTAATTGATATAGATTAACCAAAAATTACTAGCGACCACGAATAATACGTGATTCGGGCCGGTGCGTTTTGTGACTATATAGGTAATCGATATAAAACATTAAGTGAGTTCGATAATTTTATTTCTAAAACTCCGATTATGCCTTTAGTACATTGGTTAATTACCACCGCTAATTTTTGAGCTTTAAAACATGCTCCGAATTAACACAGGAGGAATTCAAATTTATTTTACCGCTAAAAAACAAATTTAGCTGACGTCAAGAAAACCTCTCTGTATTAATAACATGAAGGATCAAAAAATTACTCTGTTATGTCGGAATTTGGTGAGCTACGCTAAAATCTTCGAATGTATTATTTATTTAAATATAAATTAAAGGGAGTTATTTGGGAGCGTTTAATTTTTTATAAAAAATCTTTTTAAAATAGCATAAACCTTTAAAACCTAATATAATTCGATTATTATCTTTAGGATTTTGAAAATTCCGTAAATAATAAAATCTCAAAACGCGAGCAATATTAAACCATCAAGCGTAAACTATTCCCTCTGAAAGTCATCCCTCCTACAAACACAGCGTATTAGAATGCTGGGCGTTTTCGGGCTGAAATAATCCGGTCCAAATTCTGAGCTGCTTTCGATCTAAAATGGGGTTCTTTGGGAGACGGTGAGTAGGGAGCTGTTTGGGAGGAAATAAAACGAAGGGGCTGGAAAGAAGCGTGAAGAGCTTGTAAGAGAGATGCTGAGAGGGCGAGAGGGAGATAGAGAGAAAGAGAACGATGGAGACTTGAGGGCGGAAGCTCCATAATTGCCTCCATGTGCTTCCGGGAAATGGTACGCGATAAGGCCGATCGAGATGTTTGCCGCTGCGGTTTACTAACGGCGCCCTCACGACTGCCAATCGCGTATTAACATTCATTGAGCACTATCTCACGTGATAACGTTCTTACAAAATGGTTCGCATGCCGAACGGTTAAGTTATACTCGCTTGTGGGTCGATTTCTATATTCTCCTTTTTCTGTGGAAATATTTACGCTTCATTTTTATTTTTGTGCTATTCGCAGCATTTATTACTCAATGGCAAAGGGAGGGGTGAGCGTATATGAAACTTATCACGGTGCATTTTATCTATTATTCTCTGTCGAAAATGATTCTTCGATAGAACATATAGTTACAAAACAATCTGTCCTTTTTTAATCGGAAACTATCATTATAAATAGCGGCTTTTTACATATATATATATATATATATATATATATATATATATATATATGTGTGTGTGTGTGTGTGTGTGTGATATAAAACCTAAGGTACTTCTAAAAAAGCTACAGAGCTGAAATTTGGAAGGAAGATAGGTCATTGGATACAACCTCTGGAAAAAATCCAAAATTCCAGAAAAATTTATATTTATGGGGTGTTTTTGATCCCCAAGTCCAATTTTAAACATTCATAAGAAAAGCATTGAAAACTCTACAGGGCAATAAACTGAATTCAGCCAACGACGTATACATATGATGACGTGATCATTTTAAATTAATTTTTTATCCGGATACGTACTAGAAGGCACGGACGATGACACCATAATCATAACAAAAAATATCCCAATTTTTAGATAAATTTTAATGTAACATATAGGCTATTGTCTTAATGATGATTATAGTTATTGCTGAAAAAGGGTGATCTGAGCCATGAAACTTGAAATTCGAAAACTTGGACGCGAGCCGATTGCTACAGAATTTAAAAATTCCTGATAAATGCCTTAATTTCTGGGAAAATGAAAACTATTATCCTATTTAAAAGGGCTCTGTGTAGTTGAAATGATGTCGCGTTGGGTTATTTACGAGTTTAGATCTTGGTTTATGGTGATTTTTTTAATGCAAGCACCAACAACTCGTATGATAAACAATAAAAAAAGGCGTGAACCAGACAACTGTTTGATCGGTGTTTCAGGAATCAAACCTATTCCGGCCTAACGCTAATTTTTATTATAGAGCGCATCAATAACCATTGACTTCATTGTGGAAATTCCTGTTTATGAAACATTTTATGATGAATATATTCTTTAAAAACATTTTCCGTTCTATATGGGCAAATTATTTGTTTATTAATACTAACTGTTAAATTCCTAGCCCATTGCGTTCAGTTTCAAAGAAGTCTTTGCCTTTCCCCGATAAAAATTTGTTTTCTCCGCATTCGTATGTTATCATACGCTACGTGTGTTTCTCTTTCGATGTGCATTCATAAAAATTCCTAACCTCCCACAGAATTGTATACGTATGTACCTTCGTTGCCACGATAATATAGGCTTCTTATTGCTCTTAACTGAAGTACATATTACATTTTTTATAAAGTTAATCATTATTTTCTTCTGCTTAACGCGCTTAGAGGGAAATTCGCGTTTTGGCGGAATTTAAAAATAGTATTTTCTTTTTAAAATGTTTTCGTTTCCATAAGAGTCTTCATTAGAAAAAGTATGTCATAAATAATTGAATGTATTATGGTTACAATATCTGTAGCCATCGAAAAATATCCTTAAGGAAGACGTTTTTTACAGGAGTCGAAGTACATTTTAATCCTAAGTGGGTCTGCTTTATAGGCGGCGGACTTTATTGGATGACAAATATAACTTAATATTCACGGATTTTGCATTCTAATCTTAAAATTTTTGGAAAATACGAATCGGTAAAAATAGTCTGCTAAAATAAAAAATAAAAATCTAATTAATATTCACCATCTACATATTCGTCGCACACAATCGTGACATTTTGCGACAAAATATTTTACTACGGTTTAAGAATGATCGCCAACGAGTATTCCAAATAGTATCTTGAAATCGTGCAGCGTTAAAAAATATTAACCGAGGAGGAAGTGCATTGTTCTTTGCAACATAAGGACGTGTTTTGGGTATTTTATTACACCTTGTGGAGAAAACTTTATAAAATGTCAAATAAAATGCAACTAAACTAAATTTTGCTAACCATCTATTAATAAATTTATTTTTCACTTGTCGCCTCAAAATAAATTGATGGTTTCTCAGGCGTTTTTGAAGCAGCTCTGGCAAATTAGCGAAAATTGTTGTTTGGATATCAGCGTGTTACGCTTGAGTCGGGAAATTCCCGTCTTTCTTCTTTGGACAATCTTCAGATTCCTGTGCGCCTTCAGAAATTTCCTCTTCAAAAAAAAACAGTCCTTTGATTCGACTTCGCAGATCGATTTTCGATGTAACTATTTTTACGCGAGACCTGTGTTCTTTTGTGATTAATTAATTCCCGTATCATGTTCGATTTTGTTAATAACTCCGCGTAAACAAATAATAAGGATTGTAAGTTTTATACAACAAATTGTATTCACTGATCCACAAAAAATAAACTGGAAATGAATAAAACGAACTAAAATCCAGTAAATTTTACATACATAACAATCACATTTGTATAACAGTATTCCAAAACATTAACAATTTGTATTAATTCTATGTGGGTTATATGCTCGTTCTCTGCTTTCAGTGCCGATACTTGACTGGTCGTAAGAATAACAAAGCGGTCTGGAACTAACCGGGAGAGTAGGGGGTATAGTCAAATAATGCTGATTAATCAAAAGATAAAAGCGTATCGTTTTTCTTTTGGATATTTTTCATTCAGACGCGTCCTCTGGGGCTAAAGGATGCTGTCGTCTAAGCGTCCTATTTTTTCATTAACGCGATTAAACACCCACTCGCTCCTGGAGACGCATCTGTCGAAAGCTGACTTCATTCGAAAGGAACGTGAGTCCTTTTGAATTATATTGTAAATGTTATTATCTAAAAACGCCGAACTGCCTTGTACAGCTTATAAATGTTGTCATTTATGTTTTATATCGGGGGATGTTTAAAAAATCATTGACTATTGGTTCTTACTTCTCAACGCCTAGCTACTTGTTCCATTATATTGCCCAATAACAATATGCTAGACGTTGAGAAATAAGAGCCAAAGTGAACATTATGCGGGTCAAAACGACGTAGAGCAGGGTTTACCAACCTGTTAAGTTTAACGAACATTGTGTTACTTCATAGAATATCATGCGATCAATACTATATTTTTGCCATAAAAATGAGTGAAACGAACCAATGAAAAAGCTACGACAAATTTGCTTTAAAACATTAACAAAGAAAACGACCCAAAAATTGAATTCCTGGTTCTCGCGATTTTAAGAATCGCGTAAGATCACCGCCTTTCTTCCCAAGAACACAGCGTTGATCGCGAACACCAGGTTGATAGCTCCTGTCGTAGACTCTTGTAGCAGCTAATGGCGAACTTAAATTTTTATTGCCATAACTTGGTCAGAAAAGTCAAGGAAAATTGGGCGCACTAATTATCAATTTCGATGAACCGATCGTTAAATGATATGAGGTTATATCAGCTTTAATTCGATTTTCCCTTTTCTGAAATTCATGGTTCGTTTAGTAAAATTTTTCAATGTACATATTTTTCGAAGCAGTTCTGCAACGTATGGAAAATAATTGAAATACGGATGTATGTAGTGTTTGAGGTAACTGAGCACAATGTCAAAAACGAGAATCTAGGAGCAAAGACGAACAATTATGGGCACAGAATTGGCAGAATATATCCATTATGTAAAGAAAACCTCTGTAGAGCCGTAGAAAAAAACAAAGGAATTAGGAAGACATTCACACTGGACTAGAGGAAATTAATAGATCTATATACTCTCGCACACAACAAAGCAACTATAAATGCATCGGGTTTATGAGAGATCAATCAGCGCCAGTGACCTTTCAAATAAATCACACGCAAGTTTACGGGGCATTAATGCTCGCCGATGGCCTTTTCAGGATTTTGCGACCAATCCCACCGAAGTGTTCATAATATTTTGGTAAGCGGTGAGTCGTCTATCTAGGCAATATTTCTCTACTTCATCATACTTAACAATATCTTAACACAGCGATTTACAAACATTACAAAGCCGCGTGCCCCCCCTTACATAAGAAAACTGTCTTTGCCCTCCACTCCCGTCTTTATTATGTTCAATCAAAATTAATAAAAAATATCTACTGGACCTACAACAGCCATTAATATAGCCATCTTAAGAAAAACATGTACGAAAACGATGGATTCTAACTACTTGAGGGTTAGAATTTGACGGCTGCACATTCAAACTACTCGATGCAATTTCTTTACTAGGGAGCCCGTTTGCATGGCTTGAATTGCTTTGGGATCCGCAATATGGGAGGCCCGTCGGTGCGCTGCACCGACGTTAAAAGCGCCCCTGTAGGTATTACGAGCAAGATGATTAAACTGACAGTAAATATGTGAAATCTTTTGCGCCATTTCCCCCTCTCCCGAATTACCCGCCGCGCCCCTCCACTAGGAGGGGGTGCACGTTTCACAGTTTGGAAACTACATTCTTAAAACATCCCTTCAAAAAATTTTGGCGACAATTCTATTCGATCTGTATTTTTTCGAAATTTTGTCAAAAAATTTCCGTCTAATATTGTCACAATTTGTACTGTCGTCATCTAAATGAGGGAGAGTGAGCAACGCATGCACTCCTTAACTAAGTTACACTAGATGCGCTGCCGTTAAATTAGAAGTGGAAAATGAAACGAATAAAATCCATTCCTTTTTTGTACGCGAATCACTCGCTGCCAATTAATCGGTGGTGTGCTTTTGGTGTACTTTATAAAAGATATAGTTTGCTTTCGTGTACGATTTTGAAATATAACGAAGTCAGAACCCCAGTAGTTCTAAAAAAAAGTATTGCTTACCAATCAAATATTTACATCACCAATTTATGACATGAAAATATTTAGTGAATGAATTCATTTGCACTATTCTGATCTCATTGTATCCTATTTTTATCTATTTTAGGAATTCCATGTTGCTTATGTGTTCATCAAGATGGCAAATTCGCCTAGACCTGGAATTTGGGCTCTTGAGCGATCAACCGACAACGGTTTAACTTATAAGCCTTGGCAGTATTTTTCAGATTCTCCAAGGTTTGTAGCTTACACTCACATCTTTAAGCCGATTACTTAAATTCATACTTAGATATTTTTTAGAATATAGGCCTATAGCTTCATATAATGAACATTTATTTTATTTTTATACCATTGATTGCTGTTCTTTTTCAGTGACTGTGAGGCTTACTTTGGCAGTGATGCATTCGGTCCTATTGTTAGAGATGATTCTGTTGTTTGTGAAACCGAGTATTCTAAGGTGGTTCCTCTGGAAGGTGGAGAGGTTTGTAGGAATTATGAACCATATTCTGCCTATATTATAAAAAATAAGCACATGTTACCTATCATTCAAATCAAATGTATTTTACAGATAGTAGTTTCATTGTTGAACAACCGCCCATCTGCCAATGATTTCTTCAATTCATCAGTTCTTCAAGAATGGACAAGAGCTACAAATGTACGTCTACGGCTACTGCGAACCAAGACTCTTCTTGGTCATCTTATGTCTGTTGCTCGACAGGATCCAACGGTCACCCGCAGGGTTTGTATTTTGATTATTTCACTGATTGTAAAAAATATTTGAGCATGTGTGTTATATAAAACTTTTTATGGCACGCTATAATGAAAGTTTTTAAACATAAAAATAAAATTATTTTTCAAAATCTTATCAATCCCCTTCGCAGTACTTCTACTCAATAAAAGACGTCAGCATTGGTGGCCGATGTGTCTGCAATGGACATGCAGATTTATGTGATATCACTGACACCAATGATCCATACAAGTTGTTATGCAGATGTCAGCACAATACCTGTGGTGCACAGTGTGAACGATGCTGTGAAGGCTATGTTCAGAAGGCTTGGAGACAATCTAAGAGCTATGAACCATTTAACTGTGAACGTAAGATTAGCAATCAATTCTTCGCATGAAGTAAAGTTAAAATACTATGAAATATTGATTACTTAATTACAGAAATTAAATTAGGTCATGCCTATTTCATCATCAGTAAAAACCTATTTATAATTTATTTTATTTTTTCTTAAAGGGCTTGTCATTGAATGCATTTTGCACTACCATAACTTCTTGGTATTTTATAGTTTTAAATACAATACTGGTGAAGCCAAGATGCTTAAAGCCAAATCCTTACTGATAAAAACTTCAACTTTAAATGTTTATTTATTAAAGAATTATTTTTCAGCCCTCTGAATACATAGCCGTATATTGTATTTACTCGTACCCTTGCTTTTTGAGACTGACTCTAGGTGGAAAAAAGTTCCCAAGCTGCATCTCAAAAAATCACGATTACATAAAAAACATTCCAGAAAACTAAACATCGCTAATAAATACCATTAACCGTGCAGAAATATTTGTAAATATTGTCATTATTTATAATAACAGTATTTCTGTGAATGAACTGTAACATTAACTTCAACATCAACTATAACCGATCAGCAATATATTCAGGGCCGCGCCTAGGGTGCTGGCGCCCGGCTGCAAGATATTTCTGTGACGCCCCCATGCTAGCGAATTTTGCGGTATGAACAAATACGACTTTTTTCATCGATAGAGAGTGCAGACAAGCTGATGGATTTCTGTCGATGTATCCCAGAACGAACTGATTGAAATAATTCGTTGCATAAATATTAAGATAAACATATAATATAATATCTGATTGAACGTAACTTATAAAACGCCGCACATTTGATTAAAAGTCAATACTCTGTCCCCTTACCTTATTGAACAATCATAAATACCAATATTTTTTTGTTATATTGTCAATTTACAAGTCTAATTAGATGCGATATTTATTTCGACTATAAGAAAACAAAACTTCAATTATTTATGCATTTCTACGTCAAAGTCCCGACTTCGTATTTTCATTTTAAGATATTTAAAAATCCAATGAAAAAGTAGATGTCAATAATTCGATTATTATTTGGAGAAATTGTTATGGAATTTGAATTCGGTACCTCTACATACGATCACCGAAATACAGCATATGGCAAAATTCACGCAATATCATGTTATATTAATTTTGCGTTTCGGTGTTTGACATTACTAAAACTATAGTTTATTAATTAAATAAAATGATTACTTTAATCGGTAATAGTATAGATAAATGTATAAATAAATTAATATACATGTAACTACAAAACATAAAAATGTAAGACTAAGATGGCTAAGAAGACAAAAAAAACAAAACTAATAATTTGCATTATATCTGAAAATTCCATTTACCAGATTTTATTGATTTTTCGATCCTATTTCAAATATACCCAGTCATGGCAACTGTACTTTATTTTGTTTTTGGTCATAAAAGATCTTGATTAATTTTCTAGTTATTGAATAGAACTTAAACATCCATTGCGTTTAATTTTATTTATTGAATTTTATGAAAGTATTTTTTAAAACTGTTTAGAACAATCCTCAAACTCGCGCTCCTACCAAAACACTTTACTCATTCCTCACCTTTTAATAATACATATCAGAACATATATCAAATCTTTTTTAGCAATCCACCCTTAAAGATATTTTCGACCTACCTCTCGAACTTTTATAACTTTATGAGTATTAGCAAACCATCGCGGATCTATGTGATGTACAAATAAGTGCGAAACCAAACGTAACCCAACATACACACACTTAATTGGAAAGTTGTTAATAATAATAATTTCCACTAATAAAACTAGTCTAAATTATATTCTATAAGAATATAATTAACAAATAAAGAGTCGTGCAAATACAAAAACACTGGCGCCAGGCTTACGACAAAATGATCCTCCTGCTATTCCGCCGATCCTCGTTCTTCTAAGTAAAGGAATCCTTCTTTCGTATTCAAAAGTTATCTTGTGTATATAAATCGATAAATTTATGTGGACTCGATACAAGGACCGAATACAGGAGTACATTACTGTAAACTCACTCTTCAAAAATTAGTGAATATTCAATAGCGTTAATAGTTAAAATTGTTATGATGTTATAATTATGACAGATTTAGCTGCCTATTCAAGCTATCTTTTATAACTACTTACCTACATTTTCATCAAAAACTCAAAACAACTGAGGACTTATGAGCGGAAAGCAATAACAGAATTTTCGAGTAGAAACTGAAACACGTTATATGAAATACCTCCTCGATTAAATAAAGAAAATAAACACTACGTATGTGCAGTTTTCCTCTGCATGAACGATGACCTCCTCAGCTCCAAAAAGAAATTTTTTTTTCGCTGAACGAACTATAGGTACTATCTTCCTATCTTCTGTTCACACCTGTTCACACCTCCTATCTTCTGTTCACACACCGTTGAGGAAAAGCGATCATTCTCCAACGAAAAAGGATCGCCGCCTTAACTGGAGCTCCTCGCTAGGGTCGGGATAGCAATTAACAGAGTAGCGCCCCCACCTCCTGGCAGCTCCTACGGTGAACCCATTTTCGATCGCCACTGATAGGTGTTTTAGCGTCCTTAAGTCACGCGACCGCGTATCGCAAGGGATCGGAAAAATTTTGCTTAGAAAATTTCGTGTCATTTTAGTATCTCCCGCTTTCCCTTTTCACTCTGA
This sequence comes from Tanypteryx hageni, assembly GCA_028673005.1. Taxonomy (NCBI): domain Eukaryota; kingdom Metazoa; phylum Arthropoda; class Insecta; order Odonata; family Petaluridae; genus Tanypteryx; species Tanypteryx hageni. Next base: position 70,352,146 of record CM054113.1, read on the forward strand.
ACAAGAAGGAAACATTCTCAAACAGAATGAACAACTTGAATTACGACAGTATATAGATACAAATACCTTAATGGGAAGGCGCCCGGGTGCATTGCACCCACTGAACCCCGGGTAGGCGCGCCCCTGAATATATTCATACTACAGGATACAAAGCCGAAAGCCAAAAGATTCACGACAATCGAGAGTTTTTTACCCAAACAAGCTGCAAGCGGAAAACGAAGAGAAATTAAAAGGACTTCCAAGCTGAAGTGTCTCTCCTGTAAGAAATCTTGGAGTGTGAGATCAAAATGTGTTGATGACTAGATTCACGACAGATTAAGGCATTTTTTTCACAACCACCAGCAAAAACTGAAATGTATATAATTCCATCATCATACTATTTATAAAAATAATTTAGTGTCTGAGGCGGTGTCTGGTCAAGTATAAGTATATATCTATGACTCAGAAACTACATAATGTAGTGGAATGTGTCATTTTAACCGCAATAAAGAGTATAGGGTGGTTTTTAAACTGATACATTTGATCAATTTATTTTTTTAAAATATTTTGTTTTCATTTTCCCCATTTAAAAACATGGAGATGAGTATAGATTATTTTTCATTTGTACATTAAAATTACTATAAATCATCATACAAAATCAGCACTTAAACTTGAGGATGAAGAATATTATGAAGTTTTATTTTCTCATGTTTAAATTTCAAATACAGATTGATTTTTTCTAAAATTGAGTTTTAAACTACAAAAACTCTAGTTCTCACATGCTGGTTTAGAAGAAATTACTCTATGCCACGGACCTAACACTCATGCAATCTCACACACTCTCCAGATTCCTATTGTAAACTGAGCATTTTTGTTCAAAAAAGTTCATGAATAAATTGGCCAAAAAAGGTGAATGTGGGTTCTCAATTGCTGTCCAATCATGTTTGTAAAATTTTTTATTGAATAGGAAAAACTTTTGTTCCATGCAGAGTTTTGAAATCTTGGTCTATTCAATGGATATGTAGGGAAAAACACCTATATTAGTGAGTTACTCTTTGAGAAAATTGAGTATAATATTTATTGGGCTGTTAGAAATGAGACATGACATCAAAAGAAACTAACGCTTGGGAATCACTAAATATTAAATTTTTGGTATTTTCAATGAAATATTCAGCATTTTTTTGTAGGTTTTTAAATTCATCAACTATCCATTTAGAAAGGAGATGTGTGGGAATCAATACATGACACAATAGGTCTCATAGAAATTCCCAGTTTCTGGATTTCAGGTAAACAATGTAATATTGAGATGGTAGGGTTTGAAACAGCAATCTTATAATGTTAGATCTCTTCTGAGTTTTGGGCAGTTTTTTATGGTGTCTTTGGTAGAAAAAAATCATTTTATTAAAGAGGATTTCTTGTGAGAAGTGAGTAAGATCTGTTTTCAAGTAATTGTTCAACTTTATCAAAATAATCATGCTGATTCATGACATGATGACAATGGAATTTCCTTTATTGGCTTTTAAATAAAAAGTCTTTTAATTTTTGATGAGTTTGTAATCAGGACTGGGAAGGTGATTTATAGTGCTGTTTTTTATATTAAGTTCAAATTTTATTTTCCAAGCAGCTCTTAAATGATTTTTGATAGTATTTTTCAGGTTTTTAATGGATGATTCAATGCCTATAATATCATCCAAAGGAGGTTATTTGTGATGGAGGCAAAAGTTAAGTCCTTTACACAAGAGACTGAGTTCTTGTTTAGTGAATATTTCTTGGGACAAGTTATGGACAATATTGATGTCATCAAAGTGTTCCATGTGGTCGCTAAAAGATTTTATGTTTTGTGCATATGTGAGAAAAAAGTTCCTGGTATGTAGTAGTTTATCCTAAACTGGAGTGTACTTCCTTTTTATTATTTTTACTAGCATAATTGCCCATCAAATATGATGGGTATGTGCAGTTTATGTATTAAAATTAAGGTACTTCCCATTCTTCCTCCCTTTCTGCCTTCCTCCCATTCACTTCCTTCCCTCTTCCCCTATTCTCTCTCTCCCCCTTCTATTCTCCATTGTATTTTCCCTCTCTCTTCTTTCTTCCAATTCTCCATCCTCTCTTCCTTTTCTTCACCCTCACTTCTCCCCGTCCTCCCTCATCGTCCCACCCATTCTCCTAAAATTTATTAGTTTTATTCAGAGGAAGTGCAATATATCCTCCCTCAAAATAGTGCCACAAACAGACATTTATTTCTTTTATTACCACATCAACCCTAAAAAAACAAATCCCTATTAGCTCATTATATAAATTTCTGCCAAATTTCAATTTGCAATCTACATCCTTGATCGAGTTATTCGCGTTTTAATAGCTTGGCACTTAGACCAATGGACAGACAACATAGCCTTTTATTATTATTTTGTGGTTCTTTTAAACCTCTCTTTCTTCCCCTATTTTCCAAACCGTCCTCAAGTCCTCCATTTTTCTACCTAACTCCCGTAATCTATCACCCAATCCTTCACTCTATAAATTTTTTACATGCTTGGTTTGTCCAGCACATTCCTCAGATTTTCATAACATTTTTGGTTCAATAATATTGAATTTAGCTCATTGTTATGATTTTTAGTCTTTTTGAATAGTATTCCAGGTTTTTAGGTATTCCATCTTGTAAATAACGCAACGAATGTTGTTTACATCGATTGCTATGAAAATCATTTACCTATCCTTCTGTATTTCTCTTCTTCTTGTATTAAAAACCTTCAAAGCATGCTTAAGCCCATTAGGATTGAAATAAAAATAGGATTTTGATGTTTAACAATGTAATTGGTAGGCACGGCAACATCCCATTAAAATGGCAGAATTTCCCCAAAATATGTAAATTAAATGTTTAACCTGAGGGATATCGAATTGTAGGCAAAAAATATGAACAGAATAAGAAACGTTATAATTTTTCCTTTGGAATGATCCAGATCCAAAGGTTGTAGGTCAATTTTTTATAATTTTAATTTCCAAAAGAAGAAAAGTTTGTATGTCAAAAAGATAATTTTTACGTGTTATCTTATGAGGAATGTAAATCATCCCTGGAATTAAACCCTGGAGGTTTTTCATAAATTTTCCTTCATGATAGCATTTTTATATCTGAATAGATTATCTCTGCCAAATTTCAAGTTTATATCTGCATATTTGATCGAGTTATTTGCATTTTAATAGCGTGACATGGACCAACATAGTCTTTTATTATAAGGGAAAGATGGTTATTCCATTTTACCCCTCGAGGCACTATAAGCTTGGTGGGCGAGGGTCTTGTGGCCCATTTTCAACATTTTGCAGCCCCCATTGGGCCCATACTTTGAAATGTCCTGGTCTAACGACAGGCTCAGGCAAAATACTCCAAGATCAGATGCTCAGGGAGGGGGAGACCGATGCTCACATAATTCTTAAAAAATTTTTATTCTATAAAATGCCTTTAATCTGATAATTTTATAACAAATAGTTCGTGAAAAACAAAAGTTTACTAGGATATATGTAAAAATTATTTTGCGACCTGACATCATCTCCTTCTGTGGGACCATCCATGCATACATTTCAATCTGGCGGATAGTGGTTAACCTATAAACTACATAGTTTAGCTTTTACATAGCATTAAAGAGCACATTAGACAGTAAAGTACAAAATTAATACATCATGCCAATAAATTAGAAAACTTATATATAATAAAAATTAAGTGTAGAATTTACTTACAATTTATTATCTTTGAGGTATGACTGATTTTAATTTGATGAGGAGTGGATTGTTTGTTTGAATGCCCAGCCAATTCGCCTCTCTTACAGCACAAATGGGTATCTCAGAGGTAGTGCAATGAATAACCGGGGAGGGAGGAGGGAAACCCGGTGCCGGCATTTGCCTGCTCTTACGAAGAACACCAGGGGGGCCAACGGCTTAACGTGCCTTCCGAAGGACGGAACAGCTGAATTTGCGCGGTCTCCACAAACCACACAAACAGGGGGCCGGGTGACCTTGGAAAAATCCTACTTGCGCAGGATTCGTACCCGATGACTTTTTCAAGCATCAGGCGAGTAGCAGCCAGCGTCCTAACCACTACACCACCGGCACCCCGAGGAGTGGATTGAAGCCTTCTTAGAGGACTCTTCTTCATAGTCACTCACTGTAATGGGATCATCAGGGTCATCTGTTGCAACAGGAACTTCTTCAACAGCAGAGGTGGATGGGGCAGCAGAGATGGATGGCACTGATTCCTCTTCTTTAATTTTGGTGAAATAGGACATCAAAGAACTCTGCACAGCTGCCTTCTTTTTCTCATGATAAATCCCCTTGTAGCATGCCAAAACATCTGATATGACCCTTGAGACTGATGCAAATCTTGCAGTGTTTGGATTCTGTCTTTCAAAGAGCTCAAGTGCTTCATCAATTTTCTGGAAACCCTCCGCCATTAATTTGGTGGTGAATTGTTTCTCTTCTGGAATCTCAGGCAATTCCTCTTAAAATTATTTGTCTATTTCCCTCTGCTTCTCACTCTCAAGCTTAATTAGGTCCTTATTAGATAGATCCTCACAATGAGAATTCAGCAGATCAGTAACATCATCTTCCTTCAATTGTAGCTCTAACTGCTTTCCCATTTCTATGATACTGTGTGTTAGTGGTTTTTTTTAAGGCTCTCCTCAAACCAAGTAAAATCCTTGAAAAATGGTGAATGCAGTTTTTTCCAGGTAGAATTCATTGTTGTGTTCTTTACCTTTTGCCAAGAGAGTTCAACGTTGATGACTGAAGCATAAATATTAAAATCCTTCCAGAATTCCTTCTGAGTTTTAGGGTGGTCCTGTTCAGTGAATTTCACTGCCTGAGAGAAGGTCTTATGAATGTGGAGGGTTTTGAATGAGCATATTACACCTTGATCCATCGGCTGTAACATGGAAGTTGTGTTGGGAGGAAGAAACACAACTTTAACATCAGGATAAAATTCATCTAAATGAGGCAGATGTCCAGGAGCACTAGCAACATTTTGAAAGGAATTCCCTTCTTTGCACAATAAAGCTTTACTTCAGGCACAAAGTGTTTGTAGAACCATCCTTTGGAATTTTCTAGAGTAATCCAAGCCTTTCTATTTGACATCCAATTTATTTGAAAAGATGCTTTAGTTACATTTTTCAATGCAGGAAGGGTTTCTGAATGATAAACGAGAAGTGGTGTGAGTTTGACATCTCCTGCTGCATTACCACCCAGTAACAGAGTTAGGCAATCTGTAGCAGCTTTAAAGCCTGGCATGCATTTTTTGTCTTTGACTATGCAAGTTCTTTCAGGCATTTTTTTCCAAAATAGTCCAGTTTCATCAACATTAAATACTTAATAAGTGCTATAAATTTCCATCTTCACAATTTTGGAAAATATTTTCACGAATTCTGCTGCTGCTTTTTCATCAGCACTAGCTGCTTCAGCAGTTACTTTTATGCTATGCAATCAAGCCCTGGCTCTAAACCACATAAACTACCCATGGCTTGCTTGGAATGGCAGTGCATCACCCACATATTTATTTACTCTTTTTTAAATGCTCATACAGACTCGTAGCTTTCTCTTGATTAAGGCTTAGGCTAAGAGGAATATGGCATTGGTTCTGATCTTCTATCCAAGTAACCAACAAACTTTCCATTCTTTCAATAGCACCACTTCTTTTTTTAGTAATAATTGTCGAGTGCATTGGTGTGGAAGCTTTTATATGTTCCAAAATTCTTTGTTTTCTTTTAATAATTATTTCAATCAGGACCAGCGTGATATCTTTGGAAATCCCTATGAAAGTACGATTTTTGGGGCTCCTATGCAAATACTATTTTGGGGGCCCCCCTTCTTTTTCTACAAGGTGTTCCAACAATAGCTGTCATGTGACCTGGACTTGTGAGACATCAGGGACAGGGGACTCTTTTTCTAGAATTGGCACTCTCTATTCCATATGAATTTAGTGATATGTTTATTTCTGTGAGATGGAGGGAGATGGATGGAAATGCCTTAGGTGGTGAATTTTTGCCCTACGGTCCTTGTTACAACTTTTAATGATATATGACTAGTAAAATGTTAAATTAACTAGTGTAATTGCCCGTCAAAATAATGGTAGTATTTTAATCATGTCTATTTGAAGTAGTATTTCTTTTGTAAAACCTGTCGTTAACGGAAAACAGATATTAAATTTACATGAAATTTGGAGCTAAAAGAACGCTATTGTTCTTATGAATTTCATTTTACAAATGAAACCATTAACCTGATAAATAATAGCTAGATAGATGCTGAATTTACAAAGAAATAGCAGAATACTATCGATGCTTCTTCGCTGAAAGGCTTAGCAAAACTAAGAGCAAGGAAATTTTAACCCTAGTGTTCAAAGCGTCTCAGAACGTCTGAATCTGAATCTTCCTCTGCTGCCTAAAATATTTCAGAATGTCTGAACCTGGATGTTTCCAGTTTTTCTCTATGACACATCACTTGAAAAAAGGAAAATGTAAAAATTGACATCACATAATTGCTACCTCACTTTACAGCAGAGAATTTAGTTTATGGCCATAAGATACTGATTTTCGTATTTGCATCTGATCCCTTAACACAGCCCATTTATCTGTATTAATGTGTATAAATATACTGTGCCAGTTATTGATGATGACAATGAGTTATAGTCTAAACAAAATTTGGGGTCCCCTCTCCTGGGGAGGCCCTATGTGCAGCATACTCTGCATGTTCCATCATGCTGGCCCTGATTCCAATAGTGGAGCAATTGAGGCTGAGAGTATTGCCAATGCATTATGGAGTTTCACCTTGTTCATGCCTTTAAATGATATCCACTTTCATTTCAAAATCGATTGATTTTTTTTCTAGAATTCGATGTCTTTGTCACTTTTCTTTTTTCAGCCATTTTGAAGGGATATTAATACTCAAAATAACCAAAACACACTGAGCAAAAGTTGGATGAAGCTATCACAAGCAAGACCAAGAAGCTACTGAGATAGAATAACCAAAACACATAGAGCAAAATTTGGATGAAGCCACCACAAGCAAGACTGTAAGGCTACTGAGATAGATTTATTGATGATTCACCATAAGCATTTACATTTGTTTACATATACATAGGAACCCTGCAATCTGCCATAAGCATGTGGCAGGGGAGAGAATCATGAGTCATTTCCATACACCTCAGTGTCAGCAGTTTGTTCATATGTTCAGAGCACGTTCGCTATCTAGCAGTTCATATGTTGTTTGTATGTATGAGTTGAGGACTGACTGTACTTCATTCCATCCCATGTACAATGTTTCTACACAATATGCATTCGGTCACCTTGACTTCTTGGATTTTGCTTATGTTTTTAAATTTTAAACAGTTTGAGTGATAATTTTGATTTAGTATAAAATATACAACTCCTCGAACAACTCCCAAAACGCCAACAAAATCAATCTAAAAGTCTACTCCTAAATCTCAGACTACATCCCTTTTTTAATTCCCCTTACCTCCTGCCAATAGTTTTTTTTTCTCTGCTATAACTACTCATCAACTATTGCAAGCAAGTGGAAAATATGATTTCACACAAGATATTATTTATTAGTATCAATTAATATTTATGATGTTTCTATGTTCTAATTTGTTTATATGTCAACATTTAGTATTTGTTACTTTATAAACTCAGTGATACAATATTCCTGCTAAATTTTGGGTGAAAAATACATGAACTTGGAGGGTAATGCACTTACATTTATAACATGTATTTATGTGGCAAATTGTGGTCTGCTTAATGTTCATCCGCTTAACATATGTGTTTTTGAGATTATAACCTGTATGTTATGTGCACACTGCCTAAATATTTTATGTATATGTATGATGATTGCATAACTTTTAAATGCAGGCAGGCTTTTCATTCAAAATTTGGTCATATTTAAAAAAATAAACAACTGTCAAACGATATTCTTTCTTCAGCTTGCAACTGTTTTGGGCACAGTGATGAATGTGAATACGATCCTGAGGTTGATGAAAAGAAACTTTCTTTGGATATACATGGAGAATATGATGGAGGAGGTGTTTGTAAAAACTGCAGAGACTACACTGAAGGAATCAATTGTGATAGGTGCAAGCCTGGTTTCTTCCGTCCTTTTGGAAGACTTCTCAATGCAACAGATGTGTGCGAGCGTAAGTATGAAAAATCATTCATTTTTATAACACGAATCTCTACACAAAACTACCTTTGCAAATGTGGCCATTCCGTAAATAACCTCTTTTAAATGGCAACATGCTTAAGAAGTAGTGAAATATGACATACAATAATATGCAAAAAATTTTAAATTATTATAAACCACATAGAAAATTGATTCTTTTTATTAACATAACAACCTAACATTCTAGCAAATTAATGCTTGTTTAAAATTTGTATAACTATATTTTTTAACAGAAAATAAAAAATAATAATTTTTCATTTTAGCCTGCCAGTGTGATTTCTTTTATTCTACGAGTAACTGTGCTGAAGGAACTGGGCAGTGTGAATGTAAGCCAGAGTTCACACCACCCAATTGTGACAGCTGTAGCTTCGGTTATTTTGGCTACCCAGATTGTCGACCATGTGATTGTCATTTAAATGGTACCAGAGGTTTTCACTGTGAAGCAACTGGGGGTCAGTGCCCATGCAAACAAAATTATGCTGGGAAGTTCTGTGATTCTTGTGCTGAAGGATTTTATAATTTCTCTCTGTGTTTGTGTAAGTAATTTCTTTTGTCAATTATTCTTTTAGAATTTATTCTAGGTTGGCATAATGTGAGGGTCTACCTTTCAATTTGAAGGATGATGCAAATTCCCATTTAAATTTTATTTCAGCTTGCAAGTGCAACCCATTAGGCGCTTTATCTGATAGCTGTGATAAGGACTCTGGAAAATGTGCATGTAAAAGCAACTTTGGAGGAAGATCTTGTGATACTTGTCAAAATGGATATTATAATTACCCTGAATGCACATGTAAGTCCTAATATCTTTACTATGAGCATAATTGATTTCTTTGGTACACTCTCTATTCTTTTTAAAATTGCCAATTAATATGGGGTCGTTCAAGCCAATTATTTCATGAATAAGATGAAATAAATTGTGAATGTGAACTTTTATGAAACATAGGCAACAATATTACATTTATTAATTATAATTGTTGCTGCTCCTTATGTTATCACTGACTAAAAAGATCAGAATTTACAATAAGTAGATTTTGATAGTAAAAAATTACAAAGCTTAGGATAACCATAAGTAAAATCAATAAGTAATTTTGACTTTTCAGTTAGCAGTTCTAATTGGGTTATAACATGTACCCTTATTAAACAAATTGATTCATTTGTTTTGTTATCTATTTAAGATTGCAACTGTGATGCAAGAGGCACACTGCCTGGAGTATGTAGCAAGGACACAGGAGAATGTTCGTGTCGAGAAGGGTATGGAGGGCCTCGCTGTGACCAGTGTCTGCCAGGATATTATGGATATCCTGACTGCCGCCCATGCGATTGTAGCACTCAAGGGAGTGCCTCATCTGTTTGTGATGCCTCAGGACGTTGCCCCTGTTTACCCAACTTTGCAGGAAGAACTTGTCATCAATGCAGCCCTGGTTACTTTCAGTACCCTGAATGCTTGGGTATGAGTTTGAAAGTGATTGTTAAATACATTTAGAGAATAATTAGATTCTAAAGTTATATGTTTAAATGAGTTTATCATCATAACTTCTTCTAAATATTGTCAATAATATGTCTTGTAAGAATTGTATTTTAGTGAAGCTTGTTGAATTAAACCACATTATAGTTTTTAAAGTTACCTGTATGAGCTCCGATGCTGTATGTAATGTATTTGATCAATTGTTATATATCATATTTCATGCTGAAGATTTCTTCATTTAATTTTTCTTAATATCCTTTTAGAGAATGTTGAATAAATTTTCTACAGCTAAGTATTACAAAACTATAAATATTTTTATTATTTCTGGCAATAAAAATTACTTAATTAAAACCAAAATTTCTGTGTGCTGTAGAATTTTAAACTATTGATTTAAAATTCTGATAGCTACCATTTTATTACAAATAACATTTTTCAGCTTGCAACTGTGACTCTCAGGGATCAATTGGAATTTCTTGTGACAATGAAGGAAGATGCCAATGCAAGCATAATTATGATGGCATCCATTGTGACACATGTAAAGAAGGATTTTATAATTTTCCCATCTGTGAAGGTATTGTTCCTTACAACTATTTCTTATTGGCAATACAATGAAAACTTGAAAATGAATCATCATTTTAAAAATATATGGATAATAAATATACTTAAATTTCTACAAATTCATTGTGGGTGAAGTCTGTATTATAAACAATTTATGTATTTTTATGCTTTCTTTCAAAGAGTGCAACTGTGATCCATCTGGTGTGATTGAGTCTTTTACTGGCTGTGGATCTTTACCTCCTGGAGAGTTGTGCCAATGCAAAGAAAATGTGCAGGGAAGAATATGTAATGAGTGCAGACCACTTTATTGGAACCTTCAAGCTTCTAACCCAACTGGATGTGAAGGTTATGGAAAAGATAACTTAGTTAATTCTTAAGCTAATTTAATGTGTTCTTCAATGATTCCTTGAGAAAGCATTGCTTCTCAGGATTTTTATGAGATTTAGTTTTAACAATACGATGGAATAATATGGAGGCTTAAGTGATTCAATTGTGCATGAATACATTTTGAGAAGTGATGGTCCTTTGCTTTTAAACATTATCTCAATATTAATTGAACATAAAATCTAAATTGCATTGCATATATAAATATGAAAACAACAAAAAAATAATTGTATACTCTAAGTGCAAAAACACGTCAAATATTCATACTACCTCCAGATTTAAGATAAAATTTGTGCCTATTTCAATTATTTTGTCAGCAGCATTTCTTTCATTAACTTGCTTTTCTTTATTCTTTTTATTTTCATGAGATTTCTTCCAAATCACTATTAGTTGAAATAGCTGAAAATATATTTTTTCTGCATCATGCATGCCTTATACAGTAAAAATTCTTTTTAACATAATGGAAATGCAGTTTTTATGAAATGAAAGTCACTGGTTGCAAAGAGCTAAAAAACATTCATTGATATGTTAGATGCCGTGAAAGCTCTAATTAAATTCAGAAAATTGTGCCCTAAGTATTCACAGCTATTTTCTAAGTTTTGATTATAAAGTTAAATTCACAATGATAAGCATGTGTTGTTGAAGCAAGCAACTCATCAGGTACTGATCTTTGATGCTTCAAAACAAGCTTAGGTTCTTCAAATCAATTGGTAATATCGTTTACTTGTATTAAAACATGCTTGTAAGCCTCTCAGAAAAATTTTAAATTTACCTTGGTGTAAATTGGCTGTTTCCTCTTTCCTGAAAATACCATTTCAGTGGATTGTACTTGGTACCAAACCATTCTGGAAAAAACAGGATTTTGCTGTACAACTTTAATTAAACCTTATATCTGTATTCCCAGGCAGATTAGATTTTAAAGTTTCGTTTTGAATTTTTAAGTACATATATAATGGTTAAAATCTAAACACATAACTTTGGTTATTTTTTTATAGATTGCAACTGCTATATTCCTGGTGTGATGGGAGGTATTGGAGAATGTGATCATAAGACCGGGCAGTGTATATGCAAATCTTCTGTTACATCTCGAAGATGTGAAGTTTGCAAGGATGGAACATTCAATCTCATGGATCAAAATCTGTTTGGATGCAGTGGTAAATATAGTCAATAACTTTTGATCTCAGCATAATTTTTAGTTAAAGATAGAATCAAAATACAGAATTAAAAATACAGTATTAAAAATATCTCACTAAGCAATATAATATTATATTGTTGGCCAGAAGTTTTATATTACTAATGTATCATTGAAGGTTATTAGATAAACCCCTTCAATTGACTAGGTGCTATCAATTTGACAACTTTAAATAGTATTTAGTTTGTTAAGAAAAACTGAATATACTGGGTTTTGAAAATATGTTTCAAGCTTCAGGCTGTGGATTCAGAAGGAACAATTTTCAACATGGGTCAAATGCCACTTCATAGCTGAGATACATTCCCTTTGTGTTGTTCATGCCACTATGGCAGCATGGGCAAGACTTGTGAAACATTCTGTGTATATATTCAGCCATTTTCCAGCATATGAGGCAATATTTAATATGTCATGAGGAAGCATATGTAAAGATGCAGGGGTATCATAGAACACCTGCTGCAATACAAGGATATGAATGAATGGCTTGCTTGTTTGTCTAATATCGATCTTCACTTGTGAAATTAATATTGACAACTTGTATACTTGATGAAGAAAAGTCTACATTGTGGAGCAGCATATTTACTTCTGTTTTGTTAATTTATTTTTATTTATTTTCATTGCAGATTGCGGTTGTGATATTGGAGGCTCTGTAAACAGTGTCTGTGAAAAGACTACTGGGCAATGTCTATGTAAGCCTCGTATTGAAGGTCTCACATGTACTGAACCTCTCAAGGCACATTATTTTCCCACTCTCCATCAATACAAATATGAAGCAGAAAATGGAAGAACACACATGTATAGGCGTATACGTTATGGATTCAATGAAAATGTATTCTCAAATTTCTCATGGCAAGGATATGCTGTATTCTCTCAGCTTCAGGTCTGTAAAAATATAAAGTCTATTTATATTTTTTTGACTTAAGCATGCAGAATGGAATTCTTAAGTAAAGATCATCATCATCATCACAGGTAATCTGTCCATAGACAGGTCTGTGATTATTCATGTGTAAACCTGGTTCTCCATATACTCCAATTTTCTGCTGTCCTCTTCATATCTTGATAACTCTCTTTCCCTTTCAAATCGTCTATCAGCTAAAATCCTTTCCTACCTTTTTCCCTTTTTCCATCTAGTTTTCCTTCTAACACGTCTTTAATCATACTCTCTCTCCTCAGGTAATGTCCAACCCAGTTTGCCTTCCTCTTTCTAATAGTCTGTATAGTCATTTGCTTCTCTCCTACTCTTCATAGGACTTCATCGTTTTTCATCCTATCTGTCCATTTTATCTTCAGCATTCTCCTCCAAGTCCACATTTCATAGCTTTCCAAGTATTTGATGTCATTTTTCCTTAGCATCCATGTTTCTGCCTTGCATAAAGCTATACTCCATACAACATTTTATGAACTTCTTGTGGATATCTTCCCTTATATTCCCCATACTTAGGTGTTTCTCTCTTCTGAAAGTCGCTTTTGCTTTTCCTATTCTAGTCCTGATCTCATTCTTACATTTTGCTTCTCTTGTTATGATACTTCCAAGGTATTTATAGTCTGAAACTTGTTCTAAAGGCTTTCCTCCAATACTTACGTTCAGATTCTCTTCTTTGCCCGATATTCGAATGACCTTGGATTTTTCTGTATTCATTTCCATACTGTATACGGTATGGAAGTAAAGATTTTGAGTAGTGTTATTGAAGAATATATTGCATGTTATCTGAAAAAATCTAGTTGTATAAAGTCAAACCCCAATTTTGCATCCTCCCTCCCCCTATATAGTTGCATACTGACCATGAATCATGGTGAACAGAACTTCCATCTTATGATTACATAGAGCAAGCATATACCTCAGTTTAATACCATCCATGCTTTAACACCAATGTCAGTGATGGAAAAACAATGGTGCTAAATCAGGGTTTGACTATATACTTTAATGATTCAACTTGAAATACATTATTGCAGTTGCTGTCATTGATAAGAATAAATATGATAGCCATGTTAAATTCCACTCTTCCATATGAAAATATAAATGTTATGCTTAAGAGTATGCAAAGGTAGATTATATTCATAAGTTGGAATAGAGTGAATAATAAATGATTCTTTCATACAATAAGGTGATATTAGAAAAGTCAAATAATGGATACTTTCTATTTTGTTACAGAATGAAATAATTCAAGATGTTTACATTGAAAAATCCTCCATTTACCGTATGGTCCTTCGGTATGTGAATCCAAACCCAGAACCTGTACTTGGAACAATAACCATTACTCCAGATAACCCCAGTGACATAGAACAAACATTCCATGTACTGCTAAAGCCTACCAGACAACCTGCATTTGTCACAGTATCTGGACCTTCAGGAACTATCCCATCTCCAATGGTTATGAATCCAGGACTTTGGTCTATCAAATTCAAGAATGAACAAAGTCTGTTTTTGGTAAGCAATCAAATTATAAAACATGTTGTTGACCATTATGTTTATGCTAGATAATTATAGGAAAACCATGGATTTTTGTGACATTTTCCATACATAAGACTTAAAAATTCCTTCCTGTGATAATTCAAGCTGAATATGCCTTTTCTTCCACTTAGGCTATTTATTATTACTAGTACAAAAGCCTGTCAATATGACGGATATGCGTGGATTAAATATTAAATTTAAGACACTTCCTACTCTTCCTCCTTTTCTCTCTTCCATTCTCCTCCCTTATATTTTAAGTTTATATTCAATTTCTTCAGATTTTTTGACATTTCATAAAGAGGTTGCTATGGTAGCTGACATTGTTGATCTCGGATTTTTGCATTATTGGACTCAGACTTTCAAGTGCATTTACACAGCTTACAATGAAACAAAATCATTAAGGATGAAAATCGATTGAAAATTTGTGAAAAGTTTCATGTAAATTTAAAACAAATAAACATGTAGCATAAAAACTTTGTCCTAAACGACTCTAATGTATTGTAATGATGGACAACTCAACATTTTAAATAGGAAGATACTTCACATGTATATTGAAAATATCTTTATGTTTGCAAATTTTATTGGGCAGTTTAAAGCAAATTACTATATTGATAATGATTATGATTAATTTCTTTCAATAATTAAGCAAGATATTTGATTTATAGTGATTACAAAAAATTTGTGAATTAAAAAAGCTACTTACTAAGTTCTTTCATCTTCAAGGTAAACAAAACAAAAAGCTAATTAAAATATTAGCGGTCGTATGTTCGTTCGCATTTCTTCCATGCCTTAGAAATGGCACTGCAGTAAACAAACCTATCATTCAAATTAAGCCATCATTACTTCCCTTTCGATTTAAATGTATTCAAAATATATAAGAAGAGTTCTCACAATTGATTTCAAATACAATATCAAAGTTCATGTCATTGCTTTTAGATATAGATGTAATTTTGCTAGATCAGCAACAATGCCGTTGCCCTTGACGACGAAATTTTGTCGTCTAAAATTTAGCCAAATTTTTGTGTTAATCACGAATTTGTGGAATGATTCAATGCATATTCAAAAATCGATTGCTGGAAAATGATTATCCGTTCTTTTAGGCGTCGTTTGGTGCAAGTCCTGTATTCATATCGCAATTCCAAGTGATTTTAAAATGCAAACGAAAAATAAGCTGCAACTGTGCAAACACACAGAAAGAAAGACAGAATTCTCTTTAATATATGTAATAGATTATTCAATTATTTTTCTATTCTTTCAAATAATTCAGTGACTGACTTGTTCTCTCTAGGTATGACGATGATAGACTATGTAAAGCTTGCATTCTTTTGAAAAGGGGTTGAAAAATAATTCTTTATTTGAATACGTACATTGCTGATGTTGATAAACTGATTAAAATTATTGTTTTTCTTTCCAATCCTTCTTCGTAGGACTACTTTGTTCTCATGCCTTCAGCCTTCTATGAAGCCACCATTCTCACTGAGAGAGTGAATACGCCATGTTTTGTTGGGGAGAATAACAAACTGGGACAAGCACCCTGCAGGCACTTCCGCTACCCAAAGGTTTCTCAGTATGACATGGTACTTGGTGAAGGTGGATTCTTGTCCACAGGAGAGAGCAGAGAACCTCTAAGAGAGTACTTTACTGATGAGCAGGTACTTAGATTTAGTTTGGTTGCAGCAAAATTACAATTAAGCAATTATTAGTATGTATGATTTGAATTGATTTTGAGTTTATACAGAGTAATAATTTGTTTCACTTCTGCATCTTACTATATTCAATGGCATCTAAGATGCAACAAGATTTTATAAAACAACTATAAGAGTAATTTATTATATTATTATTATTTCATTATACATTCTATGTCTATTCTTATTTTGAGCTAATCTGTGTGTAGATATTGGAGGAACTTGGACAAGATGAAATGCCTCTCGTTAATAACAATCAGCAAGAGTTACACCTAGACTTGAGATTGACTAAACCTGGACAGTATGTTCTAATACTTAATTATTTCACTCCTGATGAAGATGGCCAAACTTCAACACTGGATGTTGAAGCTAGTTCTGCAACAGGTAAAATTAGAGACTCAGTTGAACTTATGTAAAATTCCATCAAATATGAGCTCTTCAAATTGAGAAAGATTTATTTAGAAACTGATTTTATTATTTTAGTAATCCAAAAAATAATAGAAATTGAATAAAGAAATTTCTCTTGAAACAAGAATTACAAAAATATAACTGTGTAAAAGTTAGGTGTATGTTTCCTTTTACTTTTATTTGTCAACTGCTTATTTTCCATTTGTAAAAAGATGATCAGTAGTGTTGATTTCTTGAGTTCCAGTTATGGATTTTAAATAATTTAATCCAAAATTTGTAAATTTTAATGAAGCAATAGCTTATTTTAAAATGTAAATGCTGTTTATAATTTCTTTAGCATTATCATCATCATCATAAGTAGTCTGTCCGTAGACAGGTCCGTGATTATTCATGGTTAAACCTGGTTCTCCATATACTCCTATTTTCCGCTGTCCTCTTTATATCTTGATATCTCTCTTTCCCTTTCAAATCGTCTATCAGCTGAAACCTTTTCCTACCTCTTTCCCTTTTCCCATCTAGTTTTCCTTCTAACACGTCTTTAATCATACTCTCTCTCCTCAGGTAATGTCCAACCCAGTTAGCCTTCCTCTTTCTGATAGTCTGTATAATCATTCGCTTCTCTCCTATTCTTCGTAGCACTTCATCGTTTTTCATCCTATCTGTCCATTTTATCTTCAGCATTCTCCTCCAAGTCCACATTTCAAAGCTTTCCAAGTATTTTATGTCATTTTTCCTTAGCGTCCATGTTTCTGCCCCATACAATGCTATACTCCATACGTAGCATTTTATCAACTTCTTGCGGATATCTTCCCTTATATTCCCTGTAAGTAGTTGTTTCTTTCTCCTGAAAGCCGCTTTTGCTTTTCCTATTCTAGTTTTGATCTCATCCGTACATTTTGCCTCTCGTGTTATGATACTTCCAAGGTATTTATATTCTGAGACTTGTTCTAATGGCTTTCCCCCAATAGTTATGTTCAGATTCTCTTCTTTACCCGATATTCGAATTACCTTGGATTTTTTCTGTATTTATTTCCATACCGTATTTTCTACCTGTTATCACTAGTCTATTTATCATTTTTTGTAGCTCCTCTTCCTTTCTTGCTAGAAGTACTTGATCATCTGCGTATTTTACTGTTCTTATAATCCTTCCTCCAATTTTGAAATCCCCTGTGCCTTCTAAAGCTTCTTGCATTAGACTTTCTCCATATATATTGAATAGGGTTGGCGATAGGCAGCAGCCTTGTCTTACTCCTCTACCGATATTTATTCCGCAGGTGCCCACATTCTCAAACCTGACCTTTACAACTTGATTCTCATATAGATTCCTAATCAGTCTCCTATCTTTCCAGTCTACACCTATATCCTTTAATATCTTCATCAACTTTACCCAATTTACTCTATCAAAGGCCTTCTGCCAGTCTACGAAACATGCGCAGATATCTTGACTGTATTCTATTGCCCTTTCTGATATGATTCTAACTACTCCTATAGCATCTCTAGTTCCTCGTCCTTTTCTGAAACCGAATTGATCTTCCCCTATTATTTCTTCTGCCTTTTTCTCCAGCCTTTTATTAAGAATCCTCGTGATGATCTTCGATGTGTGTGACAGAAGGCTTATAGTTCTGTAATCTTTACACTGCATTGCCTTTGGCTTCTTCTTTAGTGGGATCATTGTTACTTCTAGGAAATCCTGAGGCCACTCTCCCGTGTCGTAAATCTTATTAATTAATTTCGTGATCGCTTTTAGTCCTTCTGATCCTATGACTTTAAGTATCTCAGCCGGTATTCCATCGCTGCCCGTGGCTTTCCCCTTCTTAAGTTCCACTATCGCTTTTTCTACTTCGCTCTCCATAATACTTGGTCCTAAGTTGTCTTCTTCAATGTTTTCCTCATTTTCCAGTTCTATTTTTGCCGCTCCTGCCTGTTTGCTGTATAAATCCTTAATGTATTCTTCCCATACCTGTGCTACATCCTTTGTTTCTGAGACTATCTTCCCATCCGTATTCATAATTCCTTTACCACAAATTCCATTAGACTTCTTATCTTCTAATTCCAGTGCCCTAGCGTACATCATATCGTACCGTCCTAATTTCTCCATTTGTTCTATTTCATCACATTTTCCTTTTAGCCAATTTTCTCTAGCTTTATCTGTTACCCTTCTCAACTCATTGTTTATACGCCTATAGTTGGCTCTACCTTCTTCACTGTTAACGTTTTTCCATTTTCGTCTCTCATCCATTTTCTCCAGCATTTCCTTTGTGATCCATGGTTTTCTGATTTTCTTCTCTTGTTTTCCAATCTCTTTATCCAAGGTATCCTTGATACTGGTTTTAATTTCTTCCCATTACATAACCATGGTCTTTGGTTTGTTTTTCAAATTTCTTAGGTTATCTTCCAACTTCATGCTGACTACATCCTGCCTTTCTTTCAGTTTTTCTAGGTCCCAGGTCTGTCTTTCTCTTCTTGTTTTTCTTATTTGTTTGAGCTTTGTACTCATGTCAAGTATTAGAAGGCTGTGATCTGAATCAATGTCTGCTCCTTGCAATGCCTTGGCGTTCTTTATGCTGTTCCTGAATCTTTGTTTTACAAGGATGTAATCTATTTGGCATCTCATTCTATCTCCTGGGCTTTTCCATGTGTATAAACTTCGTTTATGGTTTTTGAACCATGTATTAGTCACTACAAGGTCATTATTGATGCAGAATTCTACGAGTTTCTCCCCTCCTCGATTTCTCTTCCCAAGTCCGTATTGCCCGACAACATTTTCTTCCTGTCCTTCTCCGACTATGCTGTTCCAATCTCCCATTATTATGCAGTTTACCTTTCCTCTTCCGTCTTCTTCGTAAATTTCATTAATTTGCTCATAGATCTCATCTATTTCTTCATCGTCATGAGCTGTCGTTGGCATATATACCTGGATTATCAGCATGTCCACTGGGACTGCTTTTAGCTTTATTGCCATCAGTCTATCGTTCGTTGCTATTATCTTTGTCATGCTTTTCATCATATCTTTCCTAAGTACCAGAGCTACTCCCCTTTCCCCACTATTTCCTCCAGAATAAACTACCGTGAATTCTTCCGAGTCGAACTGTCCTTCTCCCTCCCATCTAGTTTCGCTTAGCCCTATAATGTCAACTCTATTTCTTCTCATTTCTTCTTTCAAGTTCTCTAGCTTTCCTGCCTTTCTCATAGTTCTTACGTTCCAAGTCCCTATTCGTAATATGAGAAGATAAATTCACAAAACAGTAATTATAAATTATGCCTGCTTTACCTTGTTCAAACCTCTATTGAAATTTAATATGGAAATAAAAATTTCAGGAAGAGAAAAGGGGAGAGTAACTATGTATCCTTGCCGTTACACTTTTCTCTGTCGTCAAGCTGTGAAAGATAAGTATGGAAAAGTTGGAGTTTTTCATCTAGACTCTAATTTCATTGGATTAATTCTTATGGTAAGTAGTGTAATAATTTGTACTATTACTTAAGTAATACAAATATAATTTAGTCTCATCAACATTAACTTGATATATTTTCAGGGAGGTGAAAACTCCAACATTGCTATAGAATCGGTGGTTGCCATTCCTTATGACAAATGGTCAATTGATTATATTGAACCAAAACCTGCATGTGTTAGGAAGGATGGAAGGTGTATGCAAGCATCATACCCCACTCCTCCTGATTCAAAGAAGGTAAGGTTTTTCCTTAAAAATAAATTGTTTAAATTAAAGACTTGTCAGTGAAAAATTTATCTTATAAGTTTTTAGTTTTTGAAAATTTAAAATGTAGAGGACAAAAATACAAGCAAATTTGTCTAATTTTGTAAGTAATCTGATGGTTTCTGATGCTAGCTAAACTGACAAATTCAATCCTTGGCCAATATTTTAAAATATAACTCTTAAAAAAAATGGTTAGGTTTCTATGTCAGGTGTAGAATTTTGAAAATTTGAAATTCTCTTACTGAAATAGAAATATGTGCTTTGATATATACTCAGTGGAAAAGCAAGAGGGGAGCAGAGGGGGACAGTTGCCCCTAGGCGCAGGGCTGCAAACTCATGGACCAAAAATTAACTTTTCTGTTAATAAATAATAATAATATTATAATATTTGCCCAATTAAAATGCTAGTGTAGTATTCTTGGGTTTTCATCACATTCTATACATTACATTTGTCTGGAAAATTGTACAGAGAGCAAAGGGAGAGGGCTGAATCTCTGTGACTTGCTCCAGGGCAAAGGAGAACCTAGCTATGCCACTGTGTGTGTATGTGTGTGTGTGTGTGTGTATATATATATATATATATATATATATATATATATATATATATATATATATATATATATATATATTTGTGGTAAAGGAATTATGAATACAGATGGGAAGATAGTCTCAGAAACAAAGGATGTAGCACAGGTATGGGAAGAATACATTAAGGAATTATACGGCAAACAGGCAGGAGCGGCAAAAATAGAACTGGAAAATGAGGAAAGCATTGAAGAAGACAACTTAGGGCCAAGTATTATGGAGAGCGAAGTAGAAAAAGCGATAGTGGAACTTAAGAAGGGGAAAGCCACGGGCAGCGATGGAATACCGGCTGAGATACTTAAAGTCATAGGATCAGAAGGGCTAAAAGCGATCACGAAATTAATTAATAAGATTTACGACACGGGAGAGTGGCCTCAGGATTTCCTAGAAGTAACAATGATCCCTCTAAAGAAGAAGCCAAAGGCAATGCAGTGTAAAGATTACAGAACTATAAGCCTTCTGTCACACACATCGAAGATCATCACGAGGATTCTTAATAAAAGGCTGGAGAAAAAGGCAGAAGAAATAATAGGGGAAGATCAATTCGGTTTCAGAAAAGGACGAGGAACTAGAGATGCTATAGGAGTAGTTAGAATCATATCAGAAAGGGCAATAGAATACAGTCAAGATATCTGCGCATGTTTCGTAGACTGGCAGAAGGCCTTTGATAGAGTAAATTGGGTAAAGTTGATGAAGATATTAAAGGATATAGGTGTAGACTGGAAAGATAGGAGACTGATTAGGAATCTATATGAGAATCAAGTTGTAAAGGTCAGGTTTGAGAATGTGGGCACCTGCGGAATAAATATCGGTAGAGGAGTAAGACAAGGCTGCTGCCTATCGCCAACCCTATTCAATATATATGGAGAAAGTCTAATGCAAGAAGCTTTAGATGGCACAGGGGATTTCAAAATTGGAGGAAGGATTATAAGAACAGTAAAATACGCAGATGATCAAGTACTTCTAGCAAGAAAGGAAGAGGAACTACAAAAAATGATAAATAGACTAGTGATAACAGGTAGAAAATACGGTATGGAAATAAATACAGAAAAATCCAAGGTCATTCGAATATCGGGTAAAGAAGAGAATCTGAACATAACTATTGGGGGAAAGCCATTAGAACAAGTCTCAGAATATAAATACCTTGGAAGTATCATAACACGAGAGGCAAAATGTATGGATGAGATCAAAACTAGAATAGGAAAAGCAAAAGCGGCTTTCAGGAGAAAGAAACAACTACTTACAGGGAATATAAGGGAAGATATCCGCAAGAAGTTGATAAAATGCTACGTATGGAGTATAGCATTGTATGGGGCAGAAACATGGACGCTAAGGAAAAATGACATAAAATACTTGGAAAGCTTTGAAATGTGGACTTGGAGGAGAATGTTGAAGATAAAATGGACAGATAGGATGAAAAACGATGAAGTGCTACGAAGAATAGGAGAGAAGCGAATGATTATACAGACTATCAGAAAGAGGAAGGCTAACTGGGTTGGACATTACATGAGGAGAGAGAGTATGATTAAAGATGTGTTAGAAGGAAAACTAGATGGGAAAAGGGAAAGAGGTAGGAAAAGGTATCAGCTAATAGACGATTTGAAAGGGAAAGAGAGTTATCAAGATATGAAGAGGACAGCGGAAAATAGGAGTATATGGAGAACCAGGTTTAACCATGAATAATCACGGACCTGTCTACGGACAGACTACCTATGATGATGATGATATATATATATATATATATATATATATATATATATATATATATATATATATATATATATATATATATATAAATATATATATTTATATATATATTCTATATAGACACAGTAGTCTTGATAATCCAAGCTCCACCTAATCTTAGGTCATGTTCTCACAGACATTGCAGTGAAAAAAGATGCATGGCAAAGAAACAAAAGACTCTCGATGGTTTTTTCATCATTAATTTACTATGCATATTTTTTATTACTGTGTTATTTCTAAATTTAGTTTTGTAATTGTTTTCAATAATAAATTTATCTATATGAGAGAAAGGATACTATGGCAAAAAATTGAAATTTATGATTAAACATTTTTGTATAAAAAAACCAACTCCTAAACCCTATGAATGAAAAAAATTTTATATAGAATAACTTCCTTTATTAAAAAAATTTGTTTTAGAAATCTGTGTGAGTGAGTTTGAGTGCCTGTGTGTGTGTGTGTTTGATCTTAGTCTGTTTGGTCTTTGTCATCATCATGAGATGCATAAACCATCAGAAATTTGTTTGAGATATCTAGTCTCTGGGGAGAATCAATTTTCTGTAAACTTGATATATTTTTAACTGTTTACCTCTAAAAAAAAATGTTTCTTTCATATGGTTTAGGAGTTGATTTTAAATTTTTTAAAATTTTTTAATTGTAAATGTAAATCTATCTAAATACATATATTATCCAACCTTATTATTAATATATCCATGTACTATGAGTTGGTCCCGTTTATCTCAGATTATCAAGATTCTACTGTATATATATAAATTGTGATTTGCTATGATATGAAAATCCTAATTATGGCTAAGAACAAGATTAAATTAAATACATTTTACTCACTGTGTAATTTTCCTTTTTAAGGTTGAATTTGAATTGGGAAATGAAGATCAAATTGCCACTGTTTTTCCATCTGGTGTCTTTGACAATGCCACTGGATTGATTTATTTAGATCATATCGATGCAATGATTGATGTACCAGGCAAAGTTCCCAGAGAAGGAGCTTATGTATTTGTTGTCCATTACTACCAACCAGATTTTCCAGGTGAAGTAGCAAAGAAATCACTCATTTGGTGAATGCATATTTTTCTATCATTATAAAATTCAGAGTTATGCTTATGAAAAATTCTGAAATTTTCATGTTCTTACTCTGAAAAATCTTTCATATCCTGGTTTGAATAAATCATTCTAATGAATGCATAGTGATTTGATCAATTTTCTCCAAAATTCAGAATTTGACATGGAGGTAATAGTGCACAATGGTCAAATGTATGAAGCTCGTCTACCAGTTGAACACTGTCCCTCACATTCTGGATGCAGATCAATTGTGCGCCAAGCCGATGGAAATACTAACTTTGAACTGACTGAGAATTTCATTCTTACTCTCAAGGTACTGTAGACAATTTCTAATAATTTGTTCAAATATTCCTTTATAAGAGCAACTTTTAAAAATATAAGTGAATAGATAGTGGCTCAGTAAAACTTAAACATTTCTGATTTTTGTTTTTTTAAATAGTACAAAAAAGAAACAATGTAAATTTAAGATTGCTTCATGAGAATTACATAGTTTTAACTGATAAAAATCTATAGTAAAAATAACATTATGTGCTTACCTTAGATTTAGAAAAGCTAAGTCTTTTATATTCTTATTCATACTACCATTTTATATTCAGGAACCTAACCATAAAAACGTATGGTTAGATTATGTATTTGTCACTCCAGCTGAACTTTACTCTGATAAAATATTGCATGAAGAGCAATTAGACCAAACTGGTCTTTTCATTAAGCAATGTGGGAAGAATGAATTTCATATGGACAATAATACTACAGGCAAGTATGTTTACATTGGATGAAAATAGTTACCATTTAGTCATAAATGAAAATTAGTTTCAAATACAAAACAAATGATAATATATAAATGAACTTTTATTAATAACTTTTTATAGATGATACCTTTATATACATTAACTTAATTTTACTTACTTTTGCTTAGGTTACATTATTTACAACATTTACGTTAAACTTTAATGAAGCTTGAAGTCTTTCTAGTATTGCCAAAACAGTTAGGTTACATACATAATCCCATATGACTTTGTTGTTCTGAAAAATATATCTCATCAAGAGATCTTACTTGAGAAAGCATGACATAGACTTGACCAATGTGAATTTAATATAAAACTTGTAATCGCATTTTAAATGGAGAATCTTAATTCCATATTTATATATTCATACTTTGTTCAGTTAAACCTTACTAACGGTGATCACAGGTATAAATTCACAAAATATTTATCATTTTCCCTATAATCCAATGTAATGTACCATATTGTTCGACATTTAAGACGCACCTCAGTTTTTTAGATCTATCTCGAAAAAAGTATTTTGGTTCACCAAGACATTTAGGAAGGGCCATGTCATGTATCATTTCCAGTCATGATTAACACTGTATCTTGCAACATTTACAGAAAATATTACAGCATGATAACAATTAAATATAATGTTGTAGATATACTTAATTTGTAAAATAAATAGGGTTGATCTAAAACATAAATAATTCCTTCGAGACTTGTATAGCTAAATGTGCCCTGTGTGAACTCAGCAGCTGTATAAATTAAAGCTGTCGGAGTATTCCGCACACATCACATGTATAGATACCCTTTACCGATAGTACTTAAACTTAAGTGAAGATATTTTTATTTAATGGGATAAATAATAAATGGAATGCATATGTAATAATGATACATACGCTCAACTAGTCCTTTTTCTTCTGCAACTTTTTTGCCACTAACATTATGATTCTGATCGATACAGCAATACCACACTTCCTCTGTTCTACTATCCATCACTTCCTGAAATGTAACCAGGCGATTCTGTATCAATAATGAGACCCGTGTCTCGGGGTTTTTGTGAATGGGCCCTTGAGTTAAAAAAATCGGCATCAAAAATATGCAAAAACATAGCAGATAGCATGCCTAGCAGCTATGGCATGGGCCTAGGTTCGATCCCAAATGTTCTTTTTTTCAAATTATCTAAGCGTTATTTGAAAAGTAATATTCTCCAGTAAAAATACACTGTGTGATTTTTATTAGGAGGTAATGAATGCAGAAAAATATAATAATGGTCATTTAAATTCTTTATTAATGTCTCCACAGTTAATTTTCGTGTTTTTTTTATATTCACATATGCAAAATGTTCAAGGAAATTCACAATATTCATTATTTTCTCTTACGATTGTTGTCCACCACAAGGCTAATATTATCAATAATATATAATTAATATAACAATTAAGTTAACAATAATATATAATTATACATGACCATTCTTGCACGATGGCATTTTTCATGCTACAAACCATTGTTACGACTGCAATATTTAAAACACCCATTATTATATGTTTCTGCATTAATTATCTCCAAATAAAAATTACACAGCATATGTTTACTGGAGAATATTACTTTTCAAATAATGCTTGGATAATTTGAAATAAAAAAGACATTTGGGATCGAACCTAGGCCCATGTCGTAGCAGCAAGGCATGCTATCTACTCAGCCATTCTCTTTCTTGTCAACAATTTGACAATTAAATCTACTAAGTTTCATACAATGTTTTTGCATATTTTTTACACTGATTTCTCAAACTCAGTGGCCCAATCACAAAAACCCCTTATTTTCGATGAAGAATTGCCTAGATGCATTTCATCAAAATCTGTGACCCAAAGGTTGTAGCTTCTCCTTGTAAGATATATCATATCCCATTGCAATAAATATAGTTATTTAATCAGAACTATTTCAGATAAATTAATTTTTTGTTTTCTGTTAATGTAAATATTTTTCATCAATGTTGGCTTCCATTCAGGATTTTGTAGAGATGCAGTGTTCTCTATAACATCTGACTTTAACAATGGAGCTCTTCCTTGCCAATGTGACATAGAAGGCACATTAAGCTTTGAGTGTGAAAAATTTGGTGGGCAATGTCTTTGTAAACCCAATGTGATTGGAAGGCAGTGTCTGCTCTGCAAAACTGGATACTTTGGATTTCCCAATTGCCTGCCTTGCAAATGCCCATCTACAGCTGTGTGTGATCCAGAGACTGGTAGATAACTATATTCTTTATCATAAAAACAAATTATAATTTTTAAACCATAATAATAACCACAATAAGCAATTTATATCATTGTTTTTTAATTGAGGCTGACAGTGACTCTTAAATGTTTTTAACTAGGATCCTGTATTTGTCCTCCAAGAGTTACGGGTAAAAACTGTGATGAATGTGTTGCTTTCACTTACGGCTATGATCAAATTATTGGCTGTGAGGAGTGCAATTGCAATCCATTAGGAGTTGAAAAAGGCAATTTGCAATGTGACCTTCTCACTGGTCTCTGCAAGTATGTAACATTTTCCATAAGTGTCTATTCGTCCTCTAATATTTGATGAGTCTAGTAATAAAAGTGTTTGTTGTACAATTTTAGATGCAAAGAAAATGTGGTTGGGCGAACTTGTGACCGCTGCCTCGCAGGGTTCTCATCTTTTCCCTTTTGTGAGCTCTGCAGCTGTGATTTGCGAGGAACAACCCCTGAAATTTGTGACCAGGTTACTTTTCAAACTCTCTATATAAATTCACAAGATAAACCTTATTTTAAGAATAAAACTATGCTAATATATCTCCAAAACATAATTATAATCTTAATGTTAAAATTGAAATAAAAAGTGGAACCACATTTTTGTCATGATACATTACAATATTGTAATTTGTTTCATCGATTAGTATGTTATATTTCACCTAAATGTTTTATTGCCATTTCAAGTGGAACTCAACTCAACATGGTTTCATTGTATTTGTTAACAAATTATAATTTTCAGTTTATCTAAATTTTAAGTAAATAAACAATGAACTTCACCATTTAAGAATTAATTTTGATGACAAAAAATGCTGTTGGTGATGAATGTTTAAATTATAGATTTCATTCTAGAACCTTAAGCTTTAATAAAAAAAACAGCAGTATTGTATTTACTACTATTTGCATTTTTATATTTCAATAAATTTTTTGATCAGTGTTGAATTCAGACATTGCTGACTGGGAGCGAAACTTCAGGAGCATTTTTTAAATAAATATTAGTTTGAAGTTTGAACTACATAAATAGTTTATAATTATAATTATAAAAATATCACATTAAATTCAAGCCAAATTTTAGCAGATATTATATAATTATAAATCTTACATGATATTTCTACAGCCTCACTACCACTAGAAAAATCTTTGGAATGTGTAATACATAAATATCAAACAAACTATTGATTCACATGTATATAATATAGTATAACTCACATAGTTGAATATATGATAGTATAAGTAAATGCTTTAAATTAACCTGAGTCGCTTTTGTTTTTCTTAGTGTATGTGTCAATAACTTCATCTATTAATGTAGTTGGCAACTCATTGGGTACCTCGATGGCAATTTTCATGCAGTCCTGCAGTGTTTCCTGACCCATTCTATTTCTTAACTTTGTCATGAGACTATTCATTGTGCTGAATGAGTGTTTAGCACTCACAGTAGACACCAGAATGCCACATAGCTTTACACACAAAATCTTCAGTTACATATCCAATATTGGATTTTAAAATTAATTCCAAATGGTTCTTATTGTCTTAGCATTCAACTTCAGTTACATAAATGAACGAATATCATTCCACAATGCTTTTGTTATGTGATTGGTTGAAATTAACACTTGATGTCACTTTCAACCAATCATCATCATATTCCCTATGTAAGGGACTAATAACATTTTTTATATTAAATAAATTAAATAAAATTTTAATAATTCTCTGGGAGAAATTTTATTCCACAGTGAGTGAAAATCTCTCCCGGGCCTTCCCTTGGATTAAACATTGTTTTTGATTACCATGAAACAACAAAGTATCAAAGATTCTTTTAAATATCTACTCAAGGTGTCTGACTTTTAAGACATAATTTAGACTTTTAAAAGCAGTACCTGATCGAGGTATTTTGGCACCCTGGGCAAGGATCCATTTCAGCAATCTCAATTCTTTGAAAATATTTAGAAAAACATTTTATTTAAATTATTATTGCTTTAAAAAACTAAGGATATGCATTTGAAGATGACTGCTCATTGAGCAACATTCAGTGCTTGCCAAAATTTATCTAATTGCAAACATTATATGAAGATTATATTGAAAAAGTACTTGGGCAGCTGCCCAGATCACTGGCTGTTTACAAATGAAATTATTTATGTATTAAATGACTAAAAGGTATAAAATATATTCTAAATATAAATAAAAATTTTTGTTTTATAGTATTCTGCAGAATGTTTCTGTAAGAATAATGTGAATGGTCTGGCTTGTGACATCTGCAAGGAAGGAACTTTTAATATTCAAGAGAAAAATCATGATGGTTGCACAAAATGTTTTTGCTTTGGAAGATCGAGTATATGCACAAGTTCATCTTTATACAGATCAAAGGTATAGCATCCAATTAAGCAGCAAATTCATTTTCTTTTCATTTTAAATGTGTATTAGTTAATTTCAAAACATTATGTCCTATCCATAGATTCATACTTGAAAAAATAAAAGGGTGTGTGTAAAAGTCTTTTTTTTTGTTGATAAGTAACTACAGAAATTATTTCTAAAACGAATGTCTGCTAGGCACTTAGTGTAAGGCATTAGTAAATATTTTTGCTAATTTTACTCTGGAAATAAATGATTTGAACAAGCAGCATTTTAGCATAACAAATAAAATTATCAATTTTTAATATAATAAAAGTGCCATTTTTACTGCTCATCAAAGTGCAACTTTGTTAAAGATTATGCATGACAAAAATATAGTCTAATCAGTGCAATGTTCCATTAATTAAAGCCTTAAGTCTAAAACAACAATGATCCTGTGTTACCCATAATAATCTTCATCTCAATTATTTCAAACAGGTGTCGCGTTTGGAAAATTGGTATTTGGCCGCAGTTGAAGTTGGAGGAGGTTCCAGTAGTAGCCAAGTTACCGTGGAGCCTATAAATACTCTGCCAGAATTATCTGAGAGAGGCATTTACTCAGACCTCACTTTAGATGAGCTGGTTGACAGGATAGCCTATTTTGTGGCACCAGAACCATATTTGGGAAATAAACTCACATCTTACGGTGGTGTTCTTAATTTCACAATTAACTACTCAGCTGGTCTATTTGGTGAGAACATGCTTGAGGAATTTTGTTTGCTGCATGTTTCATCTCACATAATCTATTGTTATACTTACAAGTACATATTTAAATTTGACAAATTTTTCATAATGAATTTTTAGGGAGTGCAGTCAGCGGTGCAGATATTATTCTTCATGGAGCTGACATGTATTTACTATATTTTGCATTGGAACAACCACCTCCTCAAGAAAGCTATCATGCAACTCTTGATCTTGTGGAAATGAATTTCATTCTTCCTAGTGGACTTCCTGTTACCAGGGAGCAGATCATGCAGGTCCTTCAAAATCTTCAGGGTTTGTACATAAGAGCCACCTTCTGGGAGCCTAGTGTATTTTCCAGGTATGCAAACCGTTTTCTATCCTAAATTATGGATTAATTTTTTACAGGAAATTTTTTAGTTTTTCCTTCTCAATTATGATGAAATCATTCATTCGAATTTCTTCAATTTAAGGCTAGAGCATGTAGTACTCGAGACTGCAGATAAAGATTATAATCCAAAAGCAGGAAAAGCTCTATCAGTAGAGCAGTGCAGCTGCCCTCCAAATTATCAAGGCCTATCATGTGAGGAGTGTGCCCCTGGTTACTTCCGTTCAAAGGTTGGAACTTACGGAGGATTTTGTATTCCATGTCAATGCAATGGGCATGCTGATACATGTGATCCTATCACAGGGGTTTGTTTGGTAGGTAGATAAGAAAAACTATCTGTTTCATCATTGAACATATTAAACCTTTCTATTTCCTGTGATATATGTTTTATACAATTAAAAAGTATTTGGTATAATTTTCTACTTTTGATAACTCCACAAAATTAGAATATTCCTTATTTAACACATTTGTGTTGCCTTCCAAATATTGGTGAAATTTCCTCAAAAGCCAAATTCGTCATTTTAGTTTTCTTATTTGAAATCATTTTAAAATAAGGAAAAGTAATTTATTATGAATTATGAATTTACTATAAAAATAACATATAAACAAATTTCTAACTAATCCAACTTCAAATAAAATCTCTTTATTTTTTTCAAAACTACCCGAAAAATTCTAAAAAGTAAGAAAAAAGAATAAAAAGTTATAACTAGTGTCCATTTAAAAAATAAGATGCAAAATTTCCCAAAAATAACAGAAATATAATAAAAAATATATAACATTTAAAATCTCAATTGAAGACTACTCACTCGCAAAACGTATTAAAACACAATAAAAAGATAACAAATTGATCACTTGAGGTCTAAACTTTCACTGGGTGCCTTTCTTAGGGATGTATCCCTCAGTGCAAAGCATATGGATCCAATGGTAAATGAAACTGCATACATCTGCGATGCACATGTGCATTGCTGGGCTGCCGGGATAGCTTGACTTGATGCACGGGTGCATTAAGGGCAGCGAATGTGTTCAAATGTCTGAATATTTGGAAGGACAAGTCATAATTAACTAGCAAGCCTAGAGGACATTTATACTAATACTCAAACTAACTTTTTAGTGGCTTGATGTTTTACCCGTATTTATAAACAACCATGGCTATCAAAACTCTTTATTGTACTTCTGTGATATCATTCATTCCAATTGATTCCTTTCAGACTTCTGTCAAGCATCCTTTTTAAGCTTTGTCTCTACTTCTTGCAATATTTCTTGAACTTCTCAATAATTTCTGCTATTCCCTTCTGCTGTTAGTCTTTAGCAATGCTCTTGATTACCTGATGATAGTCATGCTTCCAACTCTTGGTGCATATAATATTCAAACATTATTCATTATATATTTAAATAAATTCTTTGTCCCTCAGTTAAAATTATAGTGATGTCCCATAACACAATTATGGTATGCAAGTACAAATTAACTCATGAGAAAGACAATTTTCCTCTGTGCTCATTTAAATTTTAATAAGTGTTGAATTGTATGTTGCGTTCCAGGATTGCAAGCATAATACCACAGGAGACCATTGTGAAAAATGTGTTAGGGGATATCATGGAAATGCCACATATGGAACACCTTTTGACTGCTTAATATGTGCATGTCCCCTACCAATATCATCTAACAAGTGAGTTTGGGAATAAAAATTTTTTGATAAAATTTAAATACTGACGCATATTTTTCAAAATTTGACATTAACATAATGAAAATGAAGCTTATATGTTAGGACAAAATTGAAAAATTCTAAACGGTGAGAAAATTGTTGAATTTTACAAGGATACTGTTAAATAGCCTTTATAATTCAATATGGAATATGTGACTTAAAAACATCTCATAACTATTACAGCAAATAAACAACTAAGATATCCTTACTATAGTAAGAGGTGGAGGCATGTTTTCTCAAAATTTATAGGGTTCTTGTTTGCCATCTTCTTTGGGGAGGGGTACAACCCATACCATTAGAATGTATATCCTAACTAGACTTTCTCATCCATGAAAACTTTACTCTTAACCTCAATAGTTTGGCTACAATACCATTTCAAAAGTTTTGCATTTTCCAAATTTGAAGCCACCTAGTGGAAAATCTACAAGCTAATTGGAAAATCCATAGATTGATAAGAGCTATCTATTTCAAAAAGAATTTTCCAAATATCTCTTGATTAAAAAAATTTCATTGTCCACATATATACCTTGGACTTTTTTGCTTTTAAGAAAACATGCTAAAAAGGGAAAGAAATATTAATATTATTATTATCGATGGTGGAGCTATAAACATTTCAGTATTGTCAGTGATTGTAGCAGGAATTGCGAGGAGCCCATGAGAAAGATGCAGTAGTCCATTGGAAATCAAGGGACCCTTGTGGTTTGGTCTCATGTTCCAATAATTCTATAAAGGGAGACATTTTGGTGGTGTTGCATTTGCTTTGGAAGTGTCATTTTTATTTTCCTTCTCACTTTAGTTTCTCTATTTACTAAATATATGTAGTGAAAGGGAAGGTAATCTGCATGCAAAAAACATTTCATTTTGCCTGGTAAAAACATGAGGTGCTGGTTTAATATGATAGAAGACCCTGCAGCAAGTTTAACTTCAAATTAACATCTTAGTTATTATTTCACTGCATAATGGGTAACACTGGCAGGCAGGGGCCCTATCAACAGGTGGAAGCCTTGGAGCAATTGGTCCATTTGCTTCACCTTTAATCCAGTCTTGGGTGCACCTTATATTCAGGAAGATTTTTTCCTAGATTCATTCTTGAAAAAAAAAGGGTGTGGCTTGTTTGGAGGGGTGGTCCACATGCGAGTAAATATGGAATACCTGTTTTATAACAACAATTCAAAATAATACATAATGTGCGATGGGCTCCTTGATTTTTTTCAGTTTTGCAGTTGGGTGTGAAGTCAGTCCAGATGGAATACACATCAGATGTGAGTGTTATCCTGGATACTATGGTCCACGATGTGAATCTTGTGCTGCTGGATACTATGGGAGACCTGAAGTTCCAGGCATGCAAATTTTACTATGATTCAAATTTTGTCATTTATTAATAGCCTTTTCGATGTGCCAGATTACAATTTTTACATTCCTATTGGATTATAGGAGAATACTGCAGGCCATGTGAATGCTCTGGGAATATTAATCCTGATGATTTTTCATCTTGTGATTCAGTATCTGGAGAATGCTTGAAATGTTTAAATAATACGTTTGGAGAGGCTTGTGCTCTCTGTGCTCCCGGATTTTATGGTGATGCTGTGGATCTGAAGGATTGCCAAGGTAAGTTTTTTTGATGTAAGCAACTGATTGAATTTTTTTCTTATTCATATAATGGTCTTCCATATAGCAATGTTTTCTGATTTGAATCATAGTATTGTTGATCTAATCATGAACTTTTAATCATATTTTTACCTAATCAAAGAATTTAAAAAAATGTGGATTTAATTAAAACAGAAACAGAGGTACATATTAAACAGAAAATTTTATGCATCAAAGGAAAACTGCTGTTGCTTTTAGTTGATATGTTTATTTAAAAGAATAGGTGACTTTAATTATGCTACTGCTAAGAAGGCTATTGTGGTCTACAGAAGTGGTATTAATGGCACTAATGGGGGATGGGTAAAATTTTAACTATCTAGGAAAGATTTGGGGATAAATCATAATCATAATTTATTCCACCATTAACAAAATACATGCATTTCAAATAGGTTTTGTCAATAATATAAATAAAAAAGTACAAGTACATTATATACACTAAAATATAATATCCATTGGATGTTCAAAGAATTCATTCACAGAATAAAGTGATTTGTCAACAAGCCAACTGTGAATAACTG
Source organism: Tanypteryx hageni (assembly GCA_028673005.1). NCBI lineage: Eukaryota > Metazoa > Arthropoda > Insecta > Odonata > Petaluridae > Tanypteryx > Tanypteryx hageni. The sequence goes on from CM054113.1 coordinate 70,385,936, forward strand.
TTTTAAATTTAGCCAGAGAAATCTTCCTGGCAGCATCAGGAAGTCCATTGAAAAACCGTATCAAAGAAGAATTATAACACCTTAGAGAGGCTTCCAACCTGACATGGGGGATTATTAATTTGTCTTTGAATCTTGTATCATGAGAATGGAAATTGGATTAGGTAGAGAAAGATTCGAAATTTTCTTTAATATAAATTAGATTTTCATAAATATAACAACTAAGCACTGTTAAAATTCTGTTTAGTAAATAATGGTCTACAGTTTTCTCTAGAAGAAACACCTGATAATATCCTTAAGGTCTTTTTGAAAAATAAAAACTGATTTAACAAATGAGACCTGCCCCCAAAGACAAACTCCATAAGGAATATTTAAGAAGCATATGCTATGTAAGCCTGAATATATTGAAGTACAAGATCCTTTTTACCTTCAGTTTTATTTTTACAAAAACTTAAATGTATACATAAAATCTTTTTAGCTTTTAGATATAAGTTTATTGTAAGGCTAAGTTAACTGTGAGTGACATAGTTGTACTATTTTCTCATTCTATCAATTTAGCTGGTCCTACATTTGCCAAATATTTTTTCCAAAATCCCATAAATATAATTATATACAATATATACACCCACTCCCCACTTAACGCTGTCCCGATTAATGCTGTTCCGCATTAACGTTAAAAATAATTTAATACCTTTTTCTGAATTGCACTTGCGTGTTCCACATTAACTCTCTTTAAAATTTTTGGTGTTATTTACGATGTCCAGTGCATAGCACCACTGCACAGTGCCTCTGCGCATTTACAACACACAAGATGTCAGTATTTGCAGTTGCTTGATGGTTCTGTGTACACTTCTTGATGTTATTGTAGGTTAAAATATAGAGTGAACTTTGTTTAAATTATATTTTCCATTTAAATAAAAAGACCATGAGTGATAACCTGTGGTTAGAGGAGAAAAAGAGGAAAAACTTAACTCTTGAGTGTAAAATAAAGAGACTTGTAATTCCACATAAATTTATTCAAAAACGACCTAGGTTTTGTTGCATTACAATGAAACCTAGGTCATCTTTAAATAAATTTATGTGGAATTACAACAAGTCTCTTTATTTTACATTATGAGGAAATTCCACCAAGTGATGCCTGAAACCATTAACTAACTTACAAGGTTAAATTAATAATTAAGTCCATATCCGGCAACATTTACAGAAAATATTATTGTGTGATAAGTTAAATATAACGTTTTAGATAAACTTCATTCATAAAATAAATAGGGATGATCTAAAACATAAATAATTCCTTTGAGACTTGTATAGCTGCGTGAACTCAGCAGTTGTATTAGTAATTTAAGCTGCACGTGTCACATATTTAATGGGGTAAATAATAAATGGAATGCATATATAATAATGATACATATGCTCAACTAGTCATTTTTCTTCTGCAACTATTTTGGCCACAAATATAACAATTTTGCTCGATACAGCAATACCAAACTTCCTCTGTTCTACTATCCATCACTTTGTCCTCTAGCTGTGGCCATTTAAGACCCACCATACAAAGATTATGTTTCTCTTTTCCTATCAACTTCAATTTTTCCATGTTTTCTCCATTCATGTATCATTTTTTTCTGTGGGAGGTGGACAGAAATGACATGCTGCTGCTCGGTTTCCATGCATTTTTGCATACTGAATTACCTGAATCTTACAGGTAATAGTGTAGGCATATCTTTTCGTTCTTGTAGCCATTACGGTCTCAATATACATAATGTTATTTATCGTAGATGCATATAAAATATTTATGACATCTACATGACTTCTACTGTTCTATGGCATTAATTGCTCTATGCAACAGGTTCATTAGGAACTAACACATTGTAAACATGCTGAAATTGTAATCCCTGTGAGCAGACATGTATTTAAGTGTAATAATGAAAATGCCTCCTCTGAATTTACGTTGCATAAGGCATTACTGTATATATTAACAAAGTTTCACTATTAATTATTAATAATGTATGTTTTATAGTTTATACAACGGATGACTACCAATTGTTCCATTTTGGGGAAGAGTGTGTAATAATCTTACCTTTGGCATATAAGACACAGGCTGATTTTGGGGGTCATTTTTATGGGAAAAAAGTGCATCTTATATGTAGGGTATGAATTTTTCGAGTTTAAAAAAAAATTTCATTTGGAGGGTAAATATCAAGTTTTATTATTTTCCCTTTCATTCGGGTTAAAATTGGGTATAAATAAGTTACACATTTTTTGAGGTTTTAAAAGAAAGTTCAATCTCGGGTAATTTTCAGGTTTTATTATTTTGTAATTCAGATAAAATGATTTTAAAATAAAAATCTTGTTTAAAAATTTAAAAGTTTTATCAACAATCAACATTTTTTACTATATCTTAAGTATGGTTGAGAATGTGATATTTTGTGTTAAATGCCTCCAGGTGGAGAGGAACACCTTGCAGGCTGCACAAATATCTTGTTTTCCAATTAACTTCTTTTGAAAACACACCAGATATTAGTGAAATAATTTTTTTTGTATAGTTTTCAACTAAAAGACAATTGAGCTCTTTTTCCTTATCCTATCTAAGATCTAACAACAACTAGCTAAGGTGCATCCTCAGCTATTCGTGGCACAAGCAAACCAAGGAGATTAAGACTGTTACAAAGTAAACTTATGATTAAATTGTTAAAAAGAGAATAAACAGACTGATCATGAACATCTCAGACTACACTCATGTGCTGAGGTGTAATTTGTAAAAATTTGTGCTTAAATAAAACTAATAATTTTGTGTTTTTTCAGGTTTTACCCAAAATTTAATAAAAATCGGGTTAAACCAAAAAAATCCATATCTTACTTATATGCCAAGTGGAAATGCTTATAATTCAAGTGTATATGCCAACAACTAATGCTGGTGATGATGAAGTAGATCAAATGTATGAACAGATTACGGAGATATTGGAGGAGGTGAGAAAAGGAAGGATCACCACCATAGTAATGGGAGACTGGAACAGTGTAGTTGGAGAGGGACAGGAAGATAATATAGTGGGAAAATATGGACTAGGCAAGAGAAATGAAAGAGGGGAGAAACTTGTGCCATAGACTTTACTCATGGAGAAGCCCAGGAGACAAGAGGCGATACCAGATAGATTAAATATTAGCCAATGAAAGATTTAGAAATAGCATTAAAAATGTGAAAAAACTACCAGTGGTAGATATCAATTCTGACCACAACCTTTTGGTGGCAAATATATTATGTAGACTGAAGAGTGTTAAGAGAAACATAAGAGTTAACAAGAAATGGAACTTAGAGGAACTCTTAAAGAAAAAGGAGGCTATCATGACTGAGCTGGAGGAAAGGTTAGGGGAGAGAGCTGAAGAAAATAAGAATAATGTAGATGAGGACTGGAGATACATCCATAGCAACATTAAAGATGTGATGGAAAAGAAAGTAGGAAAAATAACGGGTGAAAGATACAAAAAACCCTGGGTCACAGCAGCCATGCTGCAAAAAATGGAAGAGAGTAGAAAGTGGAAGAACAAACACTGAAGAAGGCCAAAGAAAGTACAAGGAGTTAAATAATGCTTTAAGATGGGAAACAGATAAAGCCAGAGAACAATGGATAAATGAGAAATGCGAGTAGGTTGTCGAGTGTGAAAGAATGTGTAGAACAGACCTCATGTAAGCAAGGGAACTATTCAAGAAAAAGACAAGAAAGATAGAACATAAAGGAATCATGAACATGCTGTATGACAAAGAAGGAAAGCCATGAAATATTGAATTAAATGAAAAAGAGGATGTGGAAAAAGACCAGCTAGGACCAAAGTACTCTCGAGTCTGAAGTTAAAAGAGCAATTGATGACATGAAAAGAAGGAAGGCTGTTGGGAGTGATGATATACCAGTGGACGTTCTTAAGGTTTTGGGGTCGAAAGCAGTTAAGCAACTCACAAAATTCTTTAACCAAATATATGATACTGGCATATGGCCTGAAGATTTTTTAGAAAAAGAAGTGCAAAATGTTGTAAGGATTACAGAACTATTACTTTAATTTCACATACAGCTAAAGTTCTAACCAGAATAATAACCAAAAGAATTGAAGGTAAAATAGAAAAGGAGCTGCAAGATAATCAGTTTGGTTTCAGAAGAGGAAGAGGGACTAGATATGCTATAGGATGTATGAGGATGATGATAGAAAGAGCACTAGAAGTCAATAAAGGTATGTATTTTTGTTTTGTAGATTGGGAGAAAGCTTTTGACTAAGTTAAATGGGATAAAATGTTGGGTATTTTAAATAAAATAGGAATAGATTGGAAAGATAAAAGACTGCTTAAAAACCTTTACTTTGATTAAAAGATTAGAGTCAGGGTTGAAGGAGAAGAAACAGAAAGTACTTCAATAGGGAGGGGAGTGAGGCAGGGATGTCCTATTTCACCAGTGATATTTAATATTTATGCAGAAACAATAACAGAAGAAGCGTTGATGGAAGAGAAAGGATTTAAGATAGGAGGTGAAAGTATTACCACCATTAAATATGCAGATGATGAGGGATTAATAATAGAAGATGAGAAAGAACTTCAGAGGATGACAGACAGACTAGTGGAGGTTGGCCAACAATATGGAATGAAGATCAATGCTGAAAAAACGAAAGTCATGGTGGTTTCAAAGGAACATAAAGAATTAAATATAATGGTAAATGGCCAAAAATTGGAACAAGTAAGTAGTTTCAAATATCTTGGCAGTATTTTAGTGCAGGATGGAAGTAGTACACAGGACAGCAGAAGTAGGATTGCAATGGCAAAAGCAGCATTTAACTAGAAGAAAGAGCTTCTCACAAGCAAGAAAATAAATTTAGAAACAAGGAAGAAATTAGCAAAATGCTACATATGGAGTATAGCTCTTTCTGGTGCAGAGACGTGGATGGTAAGGAGAAAGGAGGAAAAATATTTAGAAAGTTTTAAGATGTGGGTAAGGAGGAGGATGATGAAAGTGAAACGGACAGAGAAGAAGAGGAACGAAGAAGTATTAAAACTGGTGGGAGAAGAAAGGATGCTAATAAAAACAATCAGGAAAAGAAAAGCAAATTGGATGGGGCACATATTGAGAAGACATTGTTTACAAAGGATGATCTTAGAAGGTAAAATTAGAAGAAAAAGAGGAAGAGGGAGAAAATGAATAGGAATATTAGAGAATATAAAGCAGGAGTATAGTATGTATAGAGGCATTAAAGAGGCTTCTAGGGAGAGAGAGAGAGAGAGATGGAGGCAGCGATTCAGTTAAAACCTGTCTTTGGACAGCAGCATGATGATGATGATGATTAATATTCATGAAAGGGGATGGCAGTAGCAAATATTCTCTGGAAAATGGGGTTGTTCTGCTAGAAAAGGTTGAGGACCCCTAATCTAGAGTCATATTAATGATTGTAAAATTAAAAAATCTTATGTGGCCAGTGCATGACTTTCTCCATACCTATAATATTTCTATGAATTCCAAATAGGTTAAATGATAAAAAACATTTTAAGAAATTGTGAGAAAAATTCAAAGACCTTACAAAGAACAAACATAAACTCATACAATAGCCTTCTGATATTGGATATAGCCACAAAGCTCGAACAATTAAGCATAAAAAGGAACATTACTAAGATATAACTTAATGTAAAGTGTTTACAAAAGTTGCCTCCAGATGGTGTGGTGGTAACAAATAAAAAAATAAAATTTTTAAAAATATCTCTTAAAAATTGCATTATATGGGAAAATGTTTCGAATAAAGGTTGTAGAAAATTAAATTACCTACAACTTTTATTCCAGTAATTTTTTACATTGTTCAAGCATTAAAGCAAATATTTGAAAAAAAAAACATGTGTCAAGAGTAAACACCCACTTTCGATTGACTGATTTTAACCAAAAACAATCAACTCTTGTTCCTTTCATAAAAGTGTCAAATATAAATATGTAAAATATTAATAGTTTCTGAGTTAGAGCATCGACAAAATTCCTATCACACACACATGCAGACATCATCGAGAAAATCGCCAAAACATGTTCAGGGGATCTCAAAAGGTATATTTCCGTTGAAATCTCAAAATCAATTTTTTTTCATGATAACAATACTTTCCCCTATATGGAGAAAGTAAAAATAGCAGATGTACTACTTTACCCAAAAGTTCAAATATTTCTGAAATATAACAACATTATTTCATCAATAAAACTATTAAAAATTATCAACTCATTGGATATATATTATTAATATGAAATTGTTTCAAAGGTTGTGATTGTGAAGAATGTGGAACAGATATTTGTAATAGTCACACAGGCCAATGTGAATGCCAGCAGAATGTCATTGGAGAAAAATGCGATCGATGTGCAGTAAACCATTGGGGATTCTCAACATGCCAAGTAAGTTTTTGAAGACAAATTTTGCACATATTTAAAGGTAGGGGGATATAATCTAATAGAAATTTAGAAGCTTAAACTTTAATCATGCTCGAATGAAAATAGAAATTGTTTTAGCCACTTATTAAACTACAGTCAAGCCCCTGTTTAACCCTATTGTTTGTTTTTCACTGATGTTTTTTCTATAAAAGAGGTGTTGGCAAATCCAAATAAATACTCTTATCATGTATTTCATTAACAGAAGATTTGTTCATAAACTTGCAATAGTGCTAAGTGAGATTGGATCAGAGTTTAACTGTATAAACTGTTGATTTAGAAAAGAGCTTCTCAAACCCAGGGTTCCACGGAAGTGGTTCAGGGGTTTCGCAAAAATATGTACATGTACACTTGGGTTCTGCAAAAATATGTACATGTATAACAGAAATGATGTGGTTTAATGGCCTTTATGTCAATGGAAACCATTCACTTCTAATTCATATATGGTTTGTTATTGCAATTAAATGTTAACATTGGTTGATATAAATAAATTTATATAGTATCACATATTGGATACTTCTAAGATTATGGTGATGGTGGAAGTGCCTACTTGGCACAGCTGTGTATGTTGCTGCGACAGACTTTCATTAGTGGGGGAAGTATGGCTTGGCATCAACCCAAAGATTTCCAATTTTGACTCCCTCCTCCCCTGCCTCCCCAAAATATGCTTCAAATTCAATTTTTTTGTTTTATCATTTAAAAGGAATATTACATTGATTATGACATCAACAAATTTCCCCACAACATTAAAATTACTTGATTATATCTATTTAGTTGTCTTTCACCTTCTTTAACCTTAAGTTGAATTTTGATTGGAAGATGGAGTGTGGTATAATGTATTTCTACCAACTTTATTAACTTTGCTTTGTATATATATATATATATATATATGTTTTGGACCCCATCTAATCTGAAAAAATCTGAAGCTGCTTGAGGGTTCGAACCACCTCACCATCACGTAAGAATGAGTGATTTAGTCACCTCAGCCACCAATTCTCATGTTGGTACTGCGATAAATGTTTATTTGAATTCGCGTGGAAAGATAGACAAGCATCCATCATAGCAATGAGATTAAACAAACTATTGTCATTGTTCATGGTGTAATATGTCTCTTTATTTTAATGCAGATTTGTATTGATACTAGCATTCCTATGTTTTTGGAGGGATATTTCTGCTAATAATTGTAAGTTTTTATTTTTTGTAATTATCATTGATAGTAAGTTTTTATTTATCTTATTTATTTAAATTTATCTTTATTTATTTAAGATTATTCTGAAAACTGTTTTCCCTAAGAAAAAGCTATTGAAAACCTTGTTGGTGATCAACAATTTCACTCCTACTTGTATCAAAAGCTGAATTACTCTGAACTAACAGTATATTTTTGTTGATTTTAAGCAATATGAATTGATAAGTCAGTATTTTCATTAATGAAACAAAAGATACTATCAAACTTCTTACTACTTATATACCAAAAATTCTTACATTTGCCACTTAGTTGTCTACTTCTGATTGCCATTCTCTCAGCTGTAAAAAGGTTAAATATAGAGACCCCCACATCACTCAACAACTGGTAGATACTTTTGCAACTTTTTACGCCCATGCAAGCAGAAAGGTTATAATATATTATAAGAGTTTATTCATATTTAAGTATTAACTCTATAAAAGTTTGTTATAAAAATTCATTTTTATATCTTCACTTGTTTATGTTTTTTAATACGAAATAAAATGTAACAATATTAATTTATTATTTATCAGTTTTGAACTTTGAAGTATTTTTGTGTGAAGAGCATTGTGGGGTTCTGCGAAGCAGTATCCAGCTTGTAAAGGGTTCCGTACCTTCAAAAGGTTGAGAAACTCTGATTTAGAAGATTAAATATATATTTTTGTCTTAAGTAAATTTGTCTCATTACATCTTGAACAGTCTACATATATTACATTTCAACATAATCTAAGAAAATATTTTTTAAAAAGAGCCTTAAACTAAGTGTCATAAACTTAAAATTCTAGGGATGCAATCCTTGTGAGTGTAAAACAGCCTCTGAGTCATCTCAGTGTGATGATTTTAGTGGCCAATGTAGATGTCGTCCTGGTGTAACTGGTCGCACATGTGACCGCTGCTCTCCAGGATATTGGAACTATAGCCCAAATGGATGTGTTTGTAAGTTGAATACTAGTGCATACATTCATATTTTTTGTTTGTATTTATTATATAAATAAGGTAAAGTGAAGTGTTGATTATCCAAAATAATTGACTATGGTCTTGGTTCATATCATTAACTTGTTTGTGCAAAGAAACACTGATTGAATTGGGTAATAAATGAACTAGATAATCATACACAGATGTGCTGTATTTTTGGTAATGTAATACATATTTTAGTGAAATGGAATAAATAAGTATGAAAATGATTAAAACATTTTATTCAATACAGAATTTGATTTTACTTGGTGTTTAACTTAATCAGTATTTTTTGGGGATAAATTTCAAAGTCAACATTTTTTTGAGACAATGATATTCCAATTATAGATGTTTGGATAATATATGATATACTGAATTGCAAATGAAGATTTGGAAAATAGTATAAATATTAATAGAGAAATTCTTCCATGGAAGCATCAGCATTTGATTTTTGTATGTTAATAAATAAATTTCAATTTTATGATTAGTTATTTCTTCTATAACTTAGAATAATTATAAACTATCTTAATTGGTTAGAATGCTTTGTAATAAAGTTTTAAAAAATTCAGTTGTAGTATGTGATCTAAACTTCCTTTAAATTTGATTTTTTAGCTTGTGGTTGTAACACTGAATACTCAGTTGGCTTGGGATGCAATGCCAACACAGGTCAATGTGAGTGTCTGCCAGGTGTGATTGGAGAAAAGTGTGATCATTGTCCTTACCGCTGGGTATTGGTACAAGATCAGGGCTGCTTCGAATGTGATTCATGCATCCATAGCTTACTTGATGTGACTGGAAACTTATCTGCCATGATTGCACCTGTTTCAAGAGATTTTGATGTAAGTACATTCAAAATTTATGTAGGTATGCTTTCATTTATGAAGCATATATCTCTGCACGATATTATTACAGTCATACAGTGCTACCATTGGAGGCATAACTGATGATTACCGTATATATTCTATATTCCCATCATTTCTCTTCTTATATTACTTTAATTTTTAATCTCATTTAATCTAATATTTTTTCTGATGTGTTCAGTGTTTGAACATCTGGTACATCCTCAAAGTCTTCAATTCCAAGACCACTCATTGTTAATTTAAAGTAACCTCATATTACTATAATAAAAGCTTAGATGTGTTTGTTTGTATAATGCTGACGTCATCAATACCACTTTTTAAAGCATTTTAACAAACATCCTGATTAGGTGGAAGGTTGAAATTTCACAGAAATGTTTGATTCAGATATAAAAATTAAATGACAAAAATAAAATATGAAAAAAGACCAGGGCTTGACTCCAGAGGGGGCAATTTCCATTTCCCATATGATACCACGTAAAAAGCGACTTCTTAAAGTGCAGACTTTTATTCTTTTGGAAATTAAAATTAGAAAGAATAGGACATATGATCATCGAATTTGAACTAAGGTTTAGGAAAATTAATGAAGTTTCTTATTCTATTCATCATTTTCTGCCTACCGTTCAAAATCTCTCATATTAAACATTTAAATCACATATTTTGGGAAAATAATGGCTTTCAAATGGGAAGTTGCCTTGCTGACCACGTCATTGTTAAACTTTGAGAATCAAGTATTGTTTCAACCTGCATATGTGTAATATGAATGCATAGATTGCCTTAAATTATCGTATGATTTTTTGTGAAATTACATAATCCTAATGGGACTGAGATTTAGTTTAGATTCTTTTTCTTATCTAAATGACTACATAGATGCAGAGTAAGAGAGAGGGGGGTGTGAGGAGGGAGAAAGGAAGGAAGGGATATTGAATGGAAGGTGCAGGGAGTAAGGGAGGTATATAATAAAAAAGGATGGAAGGAAAGAGATGAAGAGGGAGATGGAGAAAAAGAGGGAGAGATATGTATTGGGACAGGAGGGAATGAGAGATGGGGGAGGTGGGAGAAAAGAGAGGCAGAGAGAGAGGAAAAGAAAGAGAGAGGAAGGTAGGGAGACAGAGGGAGGGAGGGGTTATTATTATTATTACTTCATTTTTGACAAGGGGCTCATCATTAGAGAGAACAAGAATGAGAAAGAAATTCTTCCGAGTCTCTATTTTGGCAAATTTTATACTGGATCTTAATCAATAATTACAGCTGTTATTATTCATTTCTAAGTACCCCATAAATAATAAATTCCTTAGAGTCATATTGGCGGGCTTTTATACCTTAGTTGGGAGCATGAACAAAGGCAGGTGAGTCATGATTACTGCGCAGAGAGAGAGAAATACACGTTACATTGCTGCCAAACTGCCAGCCTGTATAAGCTTATGCTTGGAAAACAAAGCATAATGCACAAAGTCCTATGCCGCTATGCCACAAGCATTTGCCATTCACTCTTGACAGTTGGCAACATTGTAACCAGCTGTACATGTGCTCTGACTCGTTTTTGAAGTACTGATACACTTTATATACAATTTATCTTGATTGTTTGTGCAAAACCTTGCATTTACTTTCTTTTTAGAACACCACAAGATGGTACTATTTAAATCTCAATCATAAAACATGCAAATAATCACGAAAATCACGCTGCAAATGTAAGTACCGCATGCCAAGAGTCACTGTAACTGACTGACGCTGATTGGCCAAGTGAAGGAGTGAGAGAAACAACGTGACATTCCTTGCCTTCTGCGCATCCATTTGCCACCTGCCTTCATTCGTGCTCCCAACTATAGTATATGTATAATTTTAAAATCAATTAAAACTTTTAAAAAATTAAACTTATAAAAACTACTGATTTGAATATGTATTGCCTGTAAAATATTCATCTATAAAATTACTCAATAGAAATTTCCATATATGGGAGTTAGAAGAAAGCAAAAAACCACGATGATTGAACTGGCTTACTTCTTTTACAGACGGTAGCATTAGGATATTTCACAACCCAGAGGCTACTTTACATCAATAATTCTGTAGAAGAATTTCGTCCTAAAGTGGAGTTATTAGATCCTCTGCGTGTGGACCTTCGACCTATTGAAAATGATCTGAAAAGTCTGCAAGATGCCTCAAAGAATCTTCACCGATCGGTAATTGATGAGAATGTTTATAAACTTATTTCTCATTAAAATCTATTTTTAGTTGCAAATACAAGATTTCATAAATCCTCTCTTCAGGCTGAGTATGCAACAGATAGGAGTATTAAAGCCAAGCAAGAAGGGGATGAAGTCCTCACAGAGGCATTGCAAGTTGAGGAATTGATTCAGAAGGCTGTTGACCATGCCACTGAAACTGTGATGGAAGTCAGCAGTCTTGCTTCCAGCTTGGAAGGAGGTGCAGGTAAGATCAGATTAAGCATTGACCATCCTATCTTTCACCCATAGAACCAAACCTTGTAACATGAAGAATGTTACATACATCAAGAGGTAGGTGTATGATTATGAGTAATCTCTGAAATCAATCATGCCTTGAGAAGTTTCCGGATTTATCTCAAGAAAACCACCTAATCAAGACAATCAACTTTGGTGCACTCATTGCTTAAAAGAATTTTCATTTAACTAGTTATGAAAATGCATTTATAAAGCCATATGTGAGAATGATGGTGATTATATCAGGGAGTTGCCTAATAAGCATAATATTTAAGATATTTGGTTGTGTATTACTGTGACCTTTCTCTTAAAATGTTGGTAACCAGGCATTTTAATCCTACCTGACCCCTGGGTTTTCTAAAGCAGTTTCTCAACTGGTGGGATGTGAAGTTCATCTACGTGGAATGCTAGGTTTCAAAAATCACTCCTAATAAAAACATTGGCAGTAAAAACTTCACCTTTAAATTCAGAGATGGGAGCTGCACCATTCACTATTGCATTGGTACCTTTGAGCACCGATGGATGGCTGCGTATTTGGGCTTGCAGCTCCTTATCTGTCCACAAATTAGTAGTCAAAACAAAAATTTGATGTTTTGTCTTTTGTCCTCTAGATGATTTGCATTGTTGCCAGTTTTGTGTAATTGCATATGATTGATTGCATCTGTCCACATATTCATAAAATTTAGATGCTATTTTGAAATTTAAACAATACCTTGGTTCCAATAAATAATATGATGGTAACTAAAATAAATAAATATTCCATTATTTATTGATATTGTGTTAATGAGTACCGTATTATGCAGCATATAAGATGCACTCCAGTTTTTTAGAAGAATTTTCAGGAAAAAAAGTATTTTGGTTCACCAAGGCATTTACGAAGGGCCAGGTCATGCATCATTTCCAGTCATGATTAAGTCTGTATCTGGCAACATTTACAGAAAATATATCAGTGTGATAACAATTAAATATAATGTTTTAGATAAACTTAATTCATAAAATAAATAAGAATGATCTAAAACATAAATAATTGCTTTGAGATTTGTATAGCTAAATGTGCCCTGCGTGAACTCGGCAGTCGTGTTAATTGAAGCTTTTAGAGTGCACTGCACATGTGGCATGTATAGATACTCTTTACCGATATTACTTACCTAAATTTAAGTCCAAGATGATATTTTAATATAATGGGATAAATAATAAATGGAATGCATATGTATTAACGATATGTATGCTCTTTTTCTTCTGCAACTCTTTTTGCCTCTCATAGGTACATAACGATTTTGATCGATACAGCAATACCAAACTTCCTCTGTTCTACTATCCATCACTTCCTCCTTTAGTTGTGGCCTACACCTTATCTGACCGTAAACCCTTATTGTATGCGGATGATACATCTTGTCTCATTAAATCTGGTGATAAACCTGACTTAATCAATAAATTAAATTCTTCTGCTCAAGAAATGCATCATTGGTGTCTGTCCAACAGTCTAGAAATAAATTTTAAGAAAACTGTACGAGGGTGAATCAAAAAGTTCCCGGAATTATCATATAAAACCAAAAGAAACTCAAAAAGAACCATTTATTTTGGAGTTATTTTTCAACATATTCACCATTTAACTCTAAACACTTTTCCATTTGATGTCGCCATCGTTCTAACCCATTTTTGTAGAAATTTTGATCGTTTGAATGAAACCAGTTCAAAACTGCTTGTTTGGCCTCACATATCAATTCCCAGCAAAATCCCTTGATGTGCTCCTTTAATTTGGGAAACAGAAAAAAATCCGAAAAAGCCAAGTCTGTACTGTAGGGTGGGTGAGACAATGTTTCCCAGCGCAATTCTCGAAGCACAGCTCTTGATACCGTAGATGAATGTGCTGGAGCATTGTCATGGTGAAACAGAATTTGTCGGTGCAGTTTCCAAGGCCTTTTTTATAAGCGCAGCTTCAGTTTTTTTAAAACTTGTTTGTAATAACCTCCTGTTACTGTCCGTTGCCTATCAAGAAAATCGACCATGATTACACCTTCATTATCCCAAAAAACAATTGCCATAACCTTCTCGATTGATTGTTCAGCTTTGAACTTTATTGGTCCACTTGACCCCCTTGATAACCATTGTTTAGATTGAATTTTGCTTTCCGGATCATACTGGTAGATCCATGTTTCATCATCAGTCACTATTCAGGGAAAGAAATCTTCTGGGTCTGCATCAAATTGGTTGAGGAACTCAACTGCATGGTCAGCTCTCTGAGTCTTGTGTTCAGGGCACAATGCTTTCGGTGCCCATCTAGCAGAAAGCTTGCTTAATCCTAAACTATCTTTGAGGATTGATTGAGCTGAGCCATATGAGATGTCCAAATGATTGGCTATCATTTGGACTGAAACTCGTCTATCTTCTTCCACAATTGATTGGACGGTGACCACGGTTTCTTCGTTGATCAACGTTGATGGTCTTCCACTTTGATAGTCATCTTTAATGTCTTCTCATCCAAGCTTAAACCGTTTAATTCATTCATAAACTGCAGTTTTCTTAGATGCATCATCCTTGTAAACTTTCTGCAAAGCCTGAATAATGGCATTCGATTTCCATCCAAGTTTTGTCAAAAACATTACGTTTACTCGAATCTCAAACTTTAAGTTATCCATACTCATGAATTAATGGGTTAGAAAAACTGCTTTTATATTATAACAAATGAATGAATTGTTACGAAAAATTGAATTGTTATGGCTAAGATATTGCTAGTTTTAGGCAACAATGCTTTGTTATTATTTGGAATGCAGGAACATTGTTACTGAAACTTTCCGGGAACTTTTTGATTCACCCTCGTATATCTCCAATTTCACACAAAAAAGTCATCACTGCCTTCCAGTCCTCTTATTAGAATGAACGCAACCAACATTTAGAGGTCACTGTAAATTCAATTTCTTGATTTGGCTATTAGTGAAGACCTTAGCTGGAATGTCCATATTGATGCTATTCTTAAAAAAATTTCAATTGGAATCTTTATGTTGCATAGACTTGTTCACATTGTTAGTATTGATATGTTGAAATTGCTATATTTTGCCAAAATTCATTCATATCTTTCCTATGGCATAATTTTTTGTGGGCATGCCAGTTATGCCAACAAGGCTTTTTCACTGCAAAAACAGGCGATTACAACTATGTGTGGGGTTTCCTATCGAATTCATGGAAAACCACTGTTTTCTTTCTTAGGTATACTTACATTTCCATCAATGTACTTTTTTAATTGTGCTATGTCTGTTAAGCAGAACCATGCCCTGTTCCAATCAAACCAGGAATTTTATGCTTACAACACACGTTGTAAAGGTGACATCACCATTAAAATCTATTGGTTGGCTACTTGCCAGAGAGGCACCCATAACACAGCCTCAGCTATTTATAATAAGCTGTCATGCAGTGTTAAATCTGCAACAGCTGTTTCTTTATTCAAGAAACATTTGAAGTGTTTCCTTCTTAGCAAAAACTTTTATAGTATACAAGAATTTTTTGAACCCTTAAATTATCATGTTTTCTTGAATAATAATAATAATTAATTAATTAATAATAATTGAATATCTTTGTATTTTTTTCCATTTTTGTTTTTAAATTTCATACTACTTATTAGATTTTCCTTTGTATGCGTGTAAATATTATTTAAATGCTATATGTTGTGTTTATTTTGTCTCTCACTTTAGTTTTATTATCGTTGTGAATTTATGACTAGCTCTATGTCTGTACATGACCAACAGAGTTAATAAAATAATCTAATCTAATCTAATTTAAGACCAACCTTACGAAGTCTATGTTTCTCTTATCCCATCAGCTTCACTTTTTCCTCGTTTTCTCCATTCATGAATCATTTTTTTCTGTGGGAGGTGGACCGAAATGACATGCTGCTTCTTGGTTTCCACTGCGTTTTTTGTGCATTGAATCACCTGAAGCTTATAACTAATAGCATAGGCATATCTTTTCACTTTTCTAGCCATTAAGATCTCAATACACGTAACGTTATTTATCCTAGATATGTATAAAATATTTATGGCATCTACACAAATTCTACTGTTTTGTGGCATTAATCGTGCTATTCAACTAGGAACTAGGAACTAAAACATCTCAAATGTGCCGAAATTGTAATCACTGTGAGTGGCCAGTATTAAAGCGTAATAATGAAAATGTGTCCTCAGAATTCATGTTGCATAAGGTATTACTGTATATATTAACAAGGTTTTTACTATTGATTATTAATAAATTATATTTTATTGTTTTTGCGATTAATGACTGCCAATTATTCCATTTTGGGGATGAGTGTGCTTGTTAGTGCCAGTCTTGAGAACAGTAATAATCTTATCTTCTGTGTATAAGATGCAGACTGATTTTGGTGATAATTTTTCTGGAAAAAAGTGCATCTTATATGCCAAGAAATATGGTATTTAAATATAAGGCTTTGCATTTCTTTTTCAGGGGATTTTTCCTGAAGATTGTTTATTGTACCTGGTGATATTTGTAGTATATGAAATAATTCATAGCATTGTACTTGTGGTTATTCATAGTATATGAAATAAGTTGTGGTTATTTTTATAATCAAATTCTAATAGAATAATGTATTATGTTTTGTGAATAAATCTTCATTAATATTTCCCTGCCACATAACTTTGATATGCCCATAACTGTTTTTACTTTCTGGAACATCCAATTATGTGGATTTTATATTTTGTGTTTACTTTTTAGTGGATATAAAAGTTGATTTCATTAATTTTTTATTTAAATTTTATTTTAACTTAATACATAATTCATGCATACATGTCATATTATATTATATTAATATTACTAGTGCAATTGCACTAGTAATATTATAAAAAAATTTCAGCAAAATTATTGCAATACTTAATGTTCTTAAAAATTTCTACTAATGGCTAATATTATACTAAAATGTATTTAACAAAAAAATCCCCATTTTGGAAAAGGTTAGGTTTTGTTTTTATCATGATGGAATGCAGATTTTTTTGACGAAATGCTAGTTGCTATATTATAAGATGCAAAAGGCTGAGAACCGCTGTTCTGAAGAACCACTTCTCAGTATGACACTAAACCATTTAAAATAAAACTTTTTACATTTTCAATATTTGAAAATTAAATTTGAAAGTTATATCCATCAATCATGGTATCATTTTGTTATGGTTAGGTTAGGGTGACCAGATGTCCCGGAAATTCTAGGATTATCCCAGATTTTGACTTAACGTCCTGTTGTCAATATTGTTTCTACCTTACAAAATCTCCTCGCCACAAAAATTTCATAAATTTGTTTAATCAGATTCACATTATATTGGAAAATACAAAAATTGCTTATTAAATCTTGTTACGATCAGTCGTATTCCTATTTTTCAGCATTGAAGAAAGAATGTTTCAAAAATAAATTTTGTATGATCTGACAAACAAAACAGCTTTGATGTTAAAATAATCCATAATAATAATCCATATGTGTATTTAAATTAAATATGATTTTAAAGTTTTTTTTATTAAAAATAATAAAAATTTGAAAGAGACAGGCAGGCGTAGTCTAAAAAATTTATGAAAAATTATATAAATTTATATAAAATGAAATATAAGCCATATAGTGTTATTTTATTATCTATGCTATTTATTATTTGTTCTTAAAGTAATTATTACCTTTAAATCATGATATATTGTTGTAAGATTTTTTACATATTCATTAAATTGAAATTATTTGTTATTACATTGAACAAAATTGTGCTCTGTTTTTGTGAAGCTTATTTACTTTTAATTTAAGTACGGTAGAACCCCAATTGTCCATCCTATATGGGACTGAAGGATGGTTGAATAATGGAAATGTCGGATAATACAGAATACTAATGAAAAAACAGGTACAAATAGTATCTATAAACTTGGTTTATTACTAATTCCGATGAAATCACAATATGGCCATCAAATACAAACTATATCACAAACTTAAATAGTATTTATAATATTTTTGCAAATAAAACAGTTCATTTTATAAAGTAGTGAGAGATTGGAATTTGTTACCTTACTAAAAACCAGCTTCGAAAAATTTCAGTTTATCCGTGCATTTTTTTGCCTGATTCTTATGTTAGTCATGTCAGATAAAACGGAATATTGGATAATCTGGGTTCTACTCTACAAATAATTAAAAAGATACAGAAATTCACGTCCCAGATTTTTCCTGATTATGTCCCAGATTTTCTTGTTCAGATCATGTCATGTTGCGACTTTGCATCCTAAGAATCTGATCACCCTAGGTTAGGTAGCAATTGAAGCATGTCTCCCTATTTAGCAGAACCATACAGAAAGTAAAATATATGTAGAATATTTTTCTGATTTTTCTTGCTGCACTTTCTTTTTGAGTATTTTTTGTGTTATGTTCAGTCTTATATATAATGTGTTTTTCATGTTGCCTGAAAGGTTGAATAATAAGCAGAGAAACACTCCTCCCTCCAAAACATGTTTTCTTCATCTGTAAAATTTATTCTGTTGTATTTGAAGTTTTTCAACATTATTATATCTTAGAAAATTGAGCTATGAAGAATACTGCCTGCTATTTACAATAAGATACAAATTATTGGCAATGACTTTAATGTACTAATGTTACTTCAAAGAGAAAATTTGATGGAAGTTTTAACCATACCACTTAGTTGATAGTAGCTCAATAACTTTGGCTAAGATTAATAAAGGTGAAATACTCCTTTAGCCAAACAATTAGAGGGTTACAAAACCCAATGCATTTCGCCCACAAGGCAGGCATTGTCAGGGGTAAAACCTGTTTCAACAGTGACTGAGAGCCAACTGCAAGGTTTGAAACGGAAAGTATTAAGAAGATGACCGAGGAACAAGTGAAGCACGTTTCAAACCTTGCAGTTGGCTCCCAGTCACTGTTGAAACAGGTTTTACCCCTGACGATGCCCACCTTGTGGGCGAAATGCATTGGGTTTTGTAACCCTCTAATTGTTTGGCTAAAGGAGTATTTCACCTTTATCATACCACTTAGAATAATTACATGTAATTTTCAACAAAAATAATTTTTCTGTTGTATATATAAACAAATCTTTTAACAGAAATAGTTAGTAGTAAAATTTATTTAATAAAATATAATTATTAAGGAGATAGTACTATTCAGAAGATAGATCTCCATCATTGGTCACCAACAAGTGTACAGGTGGTTGCTTAATTGACCCCCTTGGGTAACCGCCCTCTTTCTAGAAACTCTTTCTGTGTTACAATAAAAGGAACTTCTTTGCTAGATATAAATGAAGTGGAAATTTTTTAAGTATTACATAGTTTTTTATTGTTATGTTGAAACAATTCCAGGTAGTCATGCCAATTTCAATGAATACCCTTCTTCTATTGCTTACTTTTTACTCTTTTGCTTTGAAAATTAATCAGTCTTGCTTCTGACTGCTATCAGTACAAGCAATTTTCTCCTGATGAGATTAATTTTTTATACTGAGTATTTCTATATTTAGTGGTGCAAGATTTTGTGGCTGATGTTATTCAGTTTTGTTTAATTTGTGTCCATTACTTTTTTAACAATGAGCATTTTAACAGTGGAAAATCATATCATGCAATACTCTAAAATTCCTCATGTTTTATTTTCTATTTCTAAAAGTTCTTTTTAATGTTGACATTTGATGTTACTGGCTCAAATGTTGTATGAGTTAGTTAATAAATGTATTAGTTCAGTTATTCAGCCTTTTCTTACTTAATATTCAAGCAAGACACTTCAAATTTTATTATATAAATGTGACTTGATGAATTTCACTTTATTTTTAAGGACCCAAGGTTGACCATGCTCTTCAAGAGGCGCAAGATATCCTTCAAGATATTCAAACCTTAGATTTCTCATCAAATGAAAAATCAGCAATTGATGAACTTCAAAAAGCCCAATATATTCTTGATAATATTAAAGATTTTTCACTACCTGTTTCCAATCAAAGTAAAGCTTTTGAAGATCTTCGCAAAAAGATTGACGAGTTTGACTTTAAACTTGAGGATTTGAAAAACAACAGTATGATTGCTGATAATAAAGCCAATGAGGCGGAATCTCTCAATGAGGAAAACAGGCAAGTAGAAAAGTGAAAAATCATGGCAATATGGTTTAAAGTCAATTTTGACTTAACAATGATTTTTTCTCAAAGAGCTTTGTTACAACTACAAATATTTTTTTATATTTAGGAATGCAAAATTAGCCACAAAGGTTGACACAGTAAAAAATCTGACAAAGGAAACAGAGTCTACTTTAAAAGAAGCAAAGGATTACTTGAAAAATGCTTCTGACATTCTCACTGGATCTGGCATTGCTTTCGAAAACCTATGTAAGTGATGCCAAAAGTTTAACCATTATTAATGATTGTGACAAAATAACTTAGTTTATCATAACAACAAGTAACATTAAATTAATTCCTTGTTAAAATGATGTGTTACTCAAATATCATCGAATTCAACTGACAGCAGTGAATATAATTAGTAATTAGTATATTTATTTAAATCTGTAAAATAAAGTTTGTTGACTAATGTAGTCTTCTTTTCTGTAAACATTTAAAACTGACCAAATATTTATTTGACTCTTAGATAAGAGTATAGATGATCTAAAGGAAGCGAATAACCAAATGAATACATCAATTCAAGATAAGGAGAAAGAGCTGGAGGAAATAAGAGAGCCGGTAGAAATGGCTGAAAATCATTCTGAGGAGCTTAGAATTAGGGTATGATGGTATTATTGGTAGCAATTCTTTCATGAATATAGCATCTGTTTTTAACCAGGAAAATACAATTTAAAAACATTATACTACTAAAATGTTCAATGGATTCTTTTTGGAAATTTCCAGGCTATGGCATTATATGACCTCTTGGCAGATACTCGAAACACATCAGAAAGTGCAGTTGCAGCTGCCAATGCATATAAAAATATTGTGGAAGCAATTGGAGAAGCTTTACAAGCTGCTAAAGATGCTGGAAATGCTGCGGATAATGCTACTGCAATGGTATCCAATGGCAGTTATTTTCTTTTATGAGATGAGTTGGGAAATTTATGTTGAAATTTTTATTGAGATTAGACAATAAGATCCCCAGATATATACAGGATGTCCTGTAACATGTGTGCATAACTTCTGGTGGTGATTCCTTGGTTTATTCTATGCAAAAATGTCTATATCAACATGGGTCAAAATCTCAACCATTACAGAACTACAATCACTTGAAGTTCGAGCTCTGATTTTTTTTGTGAAAAACTTAAATAATGTGCATCGCATAAACACATTATTTACATCTCTGGACATAGATTAAAGAGATGCATCTTTCTGTTTATGGAAATGTGAGTTGAAAACAATAACGCTGGAGGAACTCTGGGTCAAACACTTTTTCCACTACGCTGATTTTTGTGAAAAGCTAATAGCACCTTCACACAGAATGCCTACACGAACCATACAAATTTCACATTCTGCTGATTTTCCGTTCTTGAGTTTTAAGCAAAAATGTCCACAATCACGTCCAAGTGGAGCATCCTGAGGTCGGCAAGGAACAGGGAGGCATACTGTGCAATGCTGTACTTATTGTTACTGCTATGTAGAAACAGGTATAACTACAGTAAGTATAGCATTGTACAGTATGCCTCCCCATTCCTTGCTGACCCCAGGATGCTCCACTTGAACAAGATTGTGGACATTTTTGCTTACAACTCGAGAACGGGAAATTGGCAGCTTGTGAAATTTGTATGGTTGGTGTAGGCATTCCGTGTGAAGGTGCCATTAGCTTTTTGAAAAAATTGGCATAACAGAAAATAGTGTTTTTGAGGTCAGAGTTTGACCAAGCATTCCTCTAGCATTGTTTGCAACTCACATATGATGTGTCTCTTTAATCTATGTCCGGAGGTGAAAATAATGTGTTTGTGCAATACACATTTACGTAAGTTTTTCACAAAACAAAAATCGGATCTCAAACTTCAAGAGCTCGTAGTTCTGTAACAGTTGAGATTTCGACCTATGTTGATATAGACATTTTTGCATAGAATAAGACAAGGATTCACCGCCAGAAATTCTGCACGTTTCGCAGGACACCCTGTAGATATATCTGTATTTATATGCATCTTAAGAGTACAATTATGGTTTCTTATATATAAGATGATGAAGCTTAAAATTAACATGTCTTGAGAATTAGATACCTATAAGAAGGAATTAGAAAAATTAATGACATGGGTATAATAGCATAAAATAATTAATGCATTTATTCAATAATTCAATGGATTTTCTTACTATATTACTATATCAGAATTCATCCAGTACATATATTTGTTCTACAAGTATGACTTATTTTATATCTGTTTCACAGTCTCAGGGCTTGGGAGAACGAACTAGTGAATCAGACTTACGTTCCTCGAAACTGTTACAAGATGCTAAGGATACATTAAAATCAGCACAATCTTACCTGCAACCAAGTTTGGATGCAGCTAAACAGAATGTTCAGGAAGTAAAGAATTTAAATCACTTCACTGATGATGCTGATAAAAAAGTTAACAAGTAAGCCATCTTGATTCTTGAAAATGCTTAAGGGTAATTTAAAGATGATAAAATTTTAACATTTCCATGAACTCCTAATATGTATATTTATGGTTTTAGCATGAAATATTTTCATTTATATATATTTGTCATTAGTATTAAGTTATTTAATAAATATAAATCAAATTTTACAAAATTTCCATTGCTGCTATGCTATAGTAAATTCTACTTTGTGAAATTGTCTGGTTATGGTATGTCTGTGGTTTTTATAAAAGGTTTTTGACACTGAAATTTGTCAACAGCGCTCTTGAGAATATTCCGAGCAAATCTTTAGAATCTTTGGCCCAATACACTACCACAACAGCAGAAGAGGCAGGTCAAATGGCTAATGATGCACTTGCCAAAATAACTGATATTGCTCAAAGTGTACCAGAAGACTTGAAAGAAGCCAAACAAATTCCAAAATCGATAGATAATGCAATGAAAGACATTTCTCATATTCAGAGCCAAGGTAAGTTTTAAATAATCTCTGTTATTATTCTTTCTATTGTACCTCTACCATGCAATATATATATATATATATATATATATATATATATATATATATATATATATATATATATATGTATAGAGTAAAACCTCATAAGTTCAAAGTTCAAGGGGCCACAAAAATATAACTGCGAATTATCCAGGTTCGAAATAAGTGAACTTAAAAAAATCGAAATTTCTTACGATCTGCTACTTGGACAGTAAAATCACAATATAGTCTTATCTATCCATTCTGCTACAAAAGATATTGACCTTACAAGTTTGTACACATGGAAAATTCATGAAGAGAGCTGAAGTGACCACTTAATTCATGATTCACGAACACCACCACATGTGAAAAATAGGTTAGAGCAAACATCCTAATTTTCCCTGTGTATTTCAAGTTACTCTTTTACGCCATGTTTTGGAAGAAAAGACTTTCTACCATGCACACTCAGCAAAAAGATTATGAAAATGCATGCGAAAAAGACTGGGAAAACACTTGTGCGAAATATTTTATAGATAATAGATAGGAACCATCACAAAGTAATTCTCTCCAATTTCGTTCAAACTTTCCATGCCATCAGTATGGTTAAAAATAATTAATTAATTCTTTATTAGCTCAAGGCAATTTCATACATTACATTTTAATTTTATTTCCAAGTCCCTATTCGTAATTTACTTTCGACAAATGTTTTCCTCAAGGCAGTCCCCGCCCGGAGATCCGATTGAGGGACTATTTTACCTCCGGATTGTTTTACCTCGAGAGAACTCATATGTCCAACCATATAATCTTTACTAGGGATTGTAATGTGGTAGTTTCCCTCTTGCTTTCCACATCGCAGTACTGTAGCCGTTCAAATCGTCCTGATCACGCCTACAGCTGTATTGGATATAGACCCAACCAACATCATTTGTTTTCGGCTCTATACCATACTGACAGTACTGCTGCCTACTGCCAGGCACTGATGTTAGTTTTTTTTTAATAAAACCTCCATTCGAGGGGTTTGAACACCCGAACTTTGCAATAGAAAGCCGACACACTAACCACTACACCACCAGTGCAATATATATATATATATATATATATATATATATATATATATATATATATATATATATATATATATATATATAACAGCTTACGGAAAAGGAAAGGTAAAATGGATATATAGATGGCAACAAGGTGTCGGGATGAGGAAACCCAGTGAACACTCACCAATCGGACGACTTCAGGTTGGCGAGGCCCCGGGGATGTCAAAGCGACACACGTAAAAGAACACTAAAACACAGAAACATCACAAACGTAGAAGCTTTCGGAATTATTCCTTCATCAGCTATATATATATATATGTGTGTGTGTGTGTGTGCACTAGGGGTGTTTGGATAGTTTTCAGATAGCACCTGCCACTCAGTAACTGCAGCACATGTAACTCTGTTAACAAGTAGACTTTTCCACTTTGTGTCTTTGAACTTATTTATGTACACTTTGCTTGTGTGAGTTTTGTAGTAGTTGAGTGTATTTGTGGACACAGTACCAACACAAATGCCAAAATGGAGCATAAAATTACAATCAAGTATTGCATGTGGTTGGTGAAATTGCTCATGGAGACAGTGTGATAAAAGCAGCTTTCTAATACAAATTTTTTGATTGGCATGATGAATTTTCAAGCAATACTTAAAGTATAAAAGATGAATCTTACTCAGGAAGGCCATCCATGTCAAATAATGTTAAAATTCATGCAAAAATTGATGCACTATTAAGAAGCTCTAAAAATTAAATTGAAATTGAAAATTGCAGCCAAAAGGCAGCATATGCAGAGACAGGTTAGATAGTACACCATGAGAATGTGCCGGTGCACTGATCACAAGTCGCATAGCAGGTTCTTGAACATTTAGGAGTGGAGGTGATTAGTAACCCACCTTATTCAACAGATCTTGCCCCCTGTGACTTTGTCTGTTCCTGAAATGACAAAAACAGCTCCAAGAGCATAATTTTGTGTTGGAAAATGAGATTAATAACCAAGTGATGGGTATTCTAAATTCTGTATCAAAAAAGGACTTTCCTCAAGTATTTGAGATAGGACACAATCCTGGAACAGCTACAGGACTTTGAAGGACAATAACAGTAGGATAGCGCTACAGCTAATATTTTGTGAATTGGAGGTCCAGTATGGAAATTTTCCAAACATCCCTCACATATAAGTGTGTGTATATGTATGTATATTGGCTGCAATACTTTTATGAAAATCTTCACAAACAAAAAGTAAAATAATTGCTTTCTTTGGAAGAATGATTTGTTTTTCTCCTTGTTTTGTAGCTGAAAGAGTAAGCAATTTACTCCCGGATATAACAAGCTTAATGAATAAGGTTGGGCAACAGCAAACTGACATAGAGGCTGCACAGATTGATTTGAGAGAACTAATTAAAAACTTGAAGACCAAAGTGGCACTTGCTCGAGAAACAGCAAATAGGTAAAGTACTCAAAGATATAAAACAGTGTTTGATGTTATTTCATTTATAAAATCACCCAATTTATTATATTCAATAACTTCATATTTGGATGACTAATTTTGTAACCTGCATAAAATATGCCAAGTTTATTAAAGTTGGAATCAGGAAAAGTTAAATTGCCACAGTGTGATTGATCATTAAAAAGATGCCAGGCAAATATGAATGCTGCTGACATTTTTTAAAACTTCATAACATTAGATTGTTAATAAATAACATTAGTTTCAATAACATTTTCCTTGCTTGAAAGAATATTGCTTATTATGTTAATCAGATTCCAATAAGAGAAAAACAGGACATTTCCCATAACCCTAGACATATGGAGAAATTCAATCACAAATTTTGCCATAATTACCATCTGGACTTCTATAAAACCTTTTACTGTTTGCATTCTCTCTTAGGTGTGTGTATAAACAAACTAGAAATAAATTTCATCATTAGCCAAGTGTATTAATAATAATATTTTGAAACTAGTTTTTAAAAAGTTTTAAAATACTGGTCAATAACTGTCCTTAAAAATTTTTGGGACATAGGGAAAATATAATTAAAAAATCTGATGTGGCCATCACATGACTTTTTCCATACCTGTAATATTTCTAAAAATTCCAAATAGGTTAAATGAAAATAAATATTTTAAGGAATTGCAAGAAAGATTTAGTCTTTACAAAGATCAGAAATAATCTCAAATCATAGCCTTCTGATATTGGATATAGCCAGGAAGCTCCAACAATTAAGAAAATAAAAAGGAGCATTACTAAGACATAACTAAGCACAAAGTGTTTTATAATAATCGCTGGTAGGTAGTGTGGTGATGGCAGCTAAAACATTTAGTTTTTAAGATATCTTAAACAATGTATTATATGGAAAAATGTTTCAAACAAAGGTTGTAGAAAATTATATTTCCTACAACTTTTATTCCAATATTTTTTTACATTAATCAAATATTAAAGCAAATATATAAAAAAAACAGATGTGACGAGAGTAAACACCCACTTCTGGTTGATTGATTTTTACCAAAAACTTATTGACTCTTGTCATTTTAACAAAAATGTCAAATATAAAATTTTGTATTGATCTGATTAATAGTTTTTAATTTAGAGCACACACAAAATATTTATCATATACACACTCACATACACAGACATCATTGAGAAATGGCCAAAATGTGTTCAGGGGACCTCATAATGTATATTTCCGTTGAAATCTTGAAATTGATTTTGTTCATGAAAACAATACTTTCCTATATACTATGCATAGAGAAAGTAAAAAAAGGACGTCTTGTAGAAGTTTATGCATTGACTTAATGCTTTCATTTTCATTTCACATTCAAGAATAAAGGTTGGAATCAAGATGTATGGAAATACTACACTTGAGCTCAAGAACCCTGAAGGACTCTCTCAGCTAGGTACATCAGCTCGAGTTTCAACTTACTTCAAGACAGATAAGCAGAATGGCTTCATTTTGTACTTAGGAAATGAAATTGACACAAAGAAGAGGTTAAGGAGGGTTGTTTCGGTAATCTGTTCACTGATAAAAATGTGTTCTATAGTTTTATGAATTAACATAACTGCAAAATTATAACTGTGCCATTGTTATTTTGCACAATCTCTGAAATTGGTACTTCTTGGTATAGTATATTTCCAAAATGGCTGATTCTTCCTTTACTTATTTAAGGATGACTTTATGGCATTAGAGATTGAAAATGGATTCCCTATTCTAAAAATAGACTTGGGGTCAGGATCACAGAGTATAGCAAGTAATAAATATGTTGCTGACAATATATGGTATCAAGCAATCATTGAAAGGTATGTTGCGGATGTTATGTAGTTATTTAAAAAAAATATTTCTGGTAGTTTTTTAAAAACTTTTTGCTTTTTATGTTTTATAGCAGAAATGATGGAAATAAATAACCTTCTGTAATTTTTGTAGGGTTGGCAAGAGTGTGAAATTGATAATTCGTGAAGAATCTTTGGATGGACATGAAGTCTTCCATGAGAAAGAAGTAGTATTGCCTGGAACCTCATCCATTCTCAATTTGGATCAGAATCTTTCCAAATTATTTGTTGGTAGCTATCCTACAATGTTCAAGATGCAACCTGATGTAAAATATTCAGCTTTTGAGGGAGAAGTAGAAGAGATGGTTGTTGGAGATGTTCCAGTTTCTTTCTGGAACTTTAATGATGCTGACAACAACATATATGCTTCTATAGAAAGGTAAATGAAAGTTTTTTAATTTTCAAAGAAATATCAAGAAAAAGTCACATTTTCTACCTCATTGATACAAAGACAAGTAATATAGTGGAAATGTTGAGATACAACATGTTGCTCATTAAAGTTATGTCATAACTACAACCCATGCCCTATGTATTAAAACCTTAATGTAGCATCCACATAAACTTACATATTGATTTCTAATACTCAGGGCCGGTTTTAGGCATAACAGCCAAACGTTAGGGTGGCCGACCACGGATAAAATAAACAATTTACCTAAACTATAGAAGTTTTTAAATACTTAAAATGGTATCTAACACATCTAGTGGTTAACTATGGAACTACGGATAAATGCATGCTTAAGAGCCATGCACCGTGAGCAGCTTTTGTTGCACAGTGCACAACTTGAGCAGGACAAGTGCACTTGTATTACATTCGATGACTAAATGTGAATATAGTGAATACCTATGTTTATAAAATTCTACGTACTATATTGTGGTATGTACATTGTATCATATTTAGTATTTAATAGAGCTAATATAAATTGAAATTTTCTGAGACTTTTTGTTTGCAAAAATGTCTTAAATATCAAATATATCTTTATGATGTTAATTGTATATAATATTATTGTTGTATATTAATTAATAACATGTGAACCAATCAGAATGGTTTAATTAACACTTCAATAATAATTTGAATTTATTAGAACCTGTTAAATAAACAACATTTAATTCCCAACAATTATAATTAATTATTTCTATTATTATGACAGAATGTAATGATGTCAGGGTCTGGTCCATTAAAGAAGAAAATACGTCTTTCTGGAAGCCAGTACAGAAAATTGAAAGAGCAAAAAGAAAAGGTTTCTACAAAACAGCAAGGAGTATTTCTATGATATTTAGAATCCGCACCAATCAAGCAACGTCACAGATTATATACCTGATACACAAAATGAATTTAAAGAGCATAATATCAGTTATACTGAAATTGTTGATATTCAAACTGAAGAAAATGCTAACCAAACCAATAATGATGTGAAAAAGTTATCAGAAGAAAAATTCGATTCAAGTATGCGACATAAATTTCTCAAAAAACGATAATGACAAAAACCGATGCTTTACCAGTACACAATACACTCAAATAATGAGTAACAGAGAAAAAACAACTAGAGGGTGGTTGGTTTATTCAAGATCACTAAACGCAGTATTTTGTTACTACTGCAAATTATTTTGCACAGTAAAAACATCTGTAACATCAGAAGGAAATTCTGACTGGAAAAACATATCGTTAGTTTTACAGCGCCATGAAAAATCACTGGAACAAAAATGGTTGGATACAAAAAATGGATTGAAAACTGTAAAGCAATTGATAGTGACATGTTGCGACTGATGAAATCCGAACAGAAACACTGGGTCAATGTTCTAAAATGAATAATAGCCATAGTAAAACTGCTTGCAGTTGAAAATATGGCATTCAGAGCCACAAAGGAAACCCTCTATGCAAAAAATAATGGAAAGTTTTTTAAATTAGTCCAGTTTTAGCTGAATTTGGCGATGTAATGGAAAACCATTTAAAGCGAATAAAAGACAAAGAATGTGTAATATTTAGGCAAAATGAAATAATCAATTTATTGGGAAATAAAATTAGAGACATAATCGGCAATAATATAAAAAAATCGAAGTATTTTTCTATTATACAACTATACACTGGACATTTCACACTAATTATTTGGTATGTGAAAATAGACAAATGAAGCAAAAGGAAGCTAGAAAACGGAATTGTCAAAATAGAGGAAAGATTTTTAAAATTTATACCGATTAACGACTCCACCAGTTCTGGAATATCAAAAAAAGTGGTGAACATTATCAGACAGCTTGATTTACAAATAACTGATATTCATGGCCATGGTTACAATAATGGGTCCAACTTGAAGGGGAAGAATAGTGGCATTCAAAAAATGATAAAAAATATGTATCCATGTGCCTATTTTGCACCATGCAGTGCCCATTCCTTAAACCTCATGCTGAATGATGTTGCCAACTGTAACATTGAAGCTGCAAGTTTTTTTGACACCATTCAGAGTATTTATAACTTTTTTCTGCATCAACACTCCATTGGAATGTTCTTCTTCAACATGTTAAGAATTTTACTGTAAAACCCTTAAGTCAAACAGGTTGGGAAAGTTGAGTGGATGCAGTAAAAGCAGTTAGGTACCAAATTGCGGATATATATGAAGTGCTCATTTCAATTTCCAAAGACGATTCTCTTACTGGACAAAACAGAACTAAAACCAAAGTTGAAGCTAGCGGTATTATAAAAAAAATTATTGTTTCAAATTTTTATTGTGTTGTTCTCTGGTATGATATTTTATACGAGATAAATATTTCTAGTAAATTGCTACAAGGAATATGTATTGATATAGTTACTGCAATGGAGTCTTTGAAACATACCAAATTGTTTCTTGAAGATTGTAGAACTGATGAAAAATTCTTTATTGTAAAACAAAATGCCGTGGAGCTTGCTAAAACCATGGACATGATAGCTGATTTTCCAAAAGCGATAGACTTATGATCTTGAAGAGGAAAGAAGCAGTTTGATTATGAATCAGTCGATGAAACAATCAGGAATCCTGAAAAAAAATTGAATAAATTTTTACAATGCCATTCTTGACACTGCCATTAATTTGGTAGCAGATAGATTTGAACAATTGATGGAATGTATGTAATTCTGTATTCAGGTTTCTATTTCATTTAGAAACAACATCTGATGATCAGTTAATTAAATGCTGTGCAAATTTAGAATCTGCTCTAAGTGATGGAAATGAAAAAGATTGGAACTTTTTGACGAAATTAGATCAATATTAAGACGAATAAAAGATTTCTCAGCAAAAATATTTTGACCTATATAGTAGAAAATGAATTAATATCACTTTATCCTAATATTTTTATTTCAATAAGAATACTGTTGACTCTACCGGTGACTGTGGCATCAGGAGAATGAAGTTTTTCCAAACATATGTATGATATATATTAATTTTTCTATGATAGGGACAAACTAGTCAACCTGCAGCCAAAGACAGGATTCAGATTTGATGGAAGTGGTTATGCCATCTTAAGTGGCACTGCATATCGCATGCGTCATCGATGTGATGTTCAGTTGGAATTCAAAACTTTTGCCAAAGATGGCTTACTTTTCTTAGTTGAAAATGAGTATTCCTTCTTATCCATTGAACTTCGAGGAGGAAAGCTGGTCTACCAAGTTAGTCAATTTTTTATAATCTAGAATTTTTTATGATGTGATCTTCAACTCCATTCTTTTGCATATAAAATTTGAGTCAAACTTTCTCATTTACTGGGCAATTTTCAAAACAGTATTTTCTTTCTTCCTAAAAATAATGAATTAGTTTCAATCAGTATTTCTATGCTCAGTAATAGTGCATAGATAACTATAAAATAAGCTACCAAAACAAACAAAAATTGTTGTAAAGAATTAGAAAGACTATATGGCATTTTGTGCACTGCTTTATAATAATTTCATTTATACATGACTTTTTTTTACAAAAGGTGTTCTCATATTATATTTCAGTATGACTTGGGCGATGGTATGGCTACATTGAGATCTAAAAAAGCATTCAGTGATGGATCATGGCACACTGTTGAGGCTGTTCGAGACAAGAATAATGCTGTCCTTAAGGTTTGCTTTATCTATTATAAATAGATAAATATATATTCAGACACATTTATTAATAATTATAATTGAGTTTTTTCTGTATTTTAACACTCACCATAATTTCTTTCATACCCAGTTAGTAGCAGACAGTAGTTTTGGTTTACTAAAAGTTTTTAGCATCTATTTCATTTCATTTCATTAAGATTATTTTCCATTTTGGAAATTAGTTTAAAATTTAAACATTTCATGTATTGCATTTTTATTGACACTTTATGGCAAACTAATATCTTGTTGCATGTGAAATTTCTTTTCCTGTAAATATTATGATTAGAGAAAAATCATTGTTCAATGAATAGTAATCAACATTTTATACAAGACCATTTTCGTTTGTACATTGGCAATAATTTTCTTTTGAACATACAGGTAGATGGAGAAATAGTTGATCAAGGGTCATCCCCTGGAGATGCTACAGAGTTGGTCGTTTCTGAATCTATATATTTTGGAGGATACCCTGGAGAGCATCACTTTACTAGTGTCACAAATATAGATTTTGATGGATGCATTGATCATGTGCATATAGATAGCACTCCTGTTGATTTAAGTCAAAATATAGAGGCATTAGGTGTAACTCCTGGATGCCCAGTAAAGGTAACACACTTTTTACTCTAAAAATGTAGCTTATTTATATGCCTTTAACATGAAAAATGACAAATATAATTTCATTTCTAGGTTGCCAGTATAGTTTCCTTTTTGGATAATCTTGCTGGCTTTATCCAATGGCCAAATACGACAGTAGACAACTTCCTTCAATTAAATTTCAAATTTAATACAACTCATAATAATGGACTGCTCTTTTATGCAACTGATTCAACTCAGACAAATGGTGTTTCATTATCATTAGTAGAGGGATCATTGGTAATGCTTGGGCCACAGGGCAAAATACAAATTTCTACCTCTACTTCTTCTGCATCTAATCCAACAAAGTATAATGATGGACAGTGGCATGTTTTGACTGCAACATATGATTCTGAAGCCATGCGTTTGGATATTGATGACTACGAATCATTTGTGTAAGTGTTGAGGGGGGAATGCAAAGTTAAAAATCTTTTTAACATGTCTGTGTGATGTAAATATCAAAAATACCTATCACAATATTGTATTCAAAATAAAGCCATACTATTTAGTTTCAAATGCTATCAGAGTTTGAGTCTACTAAAACTCGCAAAAAAGACTACTGTCATCTATTTAGGGCCTTACGGACATTAATTCTATCCCAATTTATCATTTGAATTTTTTTTCCCTTTGCACAAATTCAGCAGTATTTTGAAATAGATTTATATCGCAACAATCAAGTGCTAAAACTATTAATTTATTTCAAGAAATAATAAAATTATGTAGTTTTGAATTATAATTTTTGCCTGCAATAATTGCTTTTGGTGGTTAATAAATTACAGATCTGAAGAGCCCACCATACCACTTCAGATTCGTTATGGCAAGCTTTATTTTGGAGGGGTTCCAACAGGTTTAGAAATTGCATCAGGAGCTGTAGCCAATGAAACACCATTTGTAGGTTGCCTTGGAGAAGCTACTGTCAATGGAAAAGTAATTAATTTTGCAAATGCTACAAAAGGCCTTTATACTGTCCTTGGAAAATGTGTTACAAGTGGATATGAATATGGAAAACCTCCAGGTTGGTGCTTCATTATATTTTTAAATACTTCCATTTTATAATATCATGATTTAACTTTTGTTAAAAATTTATTGTCTTCTAGTCTCCACTTTTCACATTCCAGCTCCAACGGAAGAAGAAACTGGAGATGACGATGAAGGTAAGATTTCAAACTCATTCCTATCTGTTTTTCATATTGCAGATGAACATAGACAATGTTTTTAAGTAAAGCTACATTATTCTCAATGAGTAAAAATGTGTTTAGAAGCTAATGAATTTAATAAAATCAGTTATCATTTTCAATATCTAAGTGGACTGTTCTGAATTGGTCAATGAAGTTTATGGAGATCTTTTTCCAGAGTAATATAAAAAGCAGTAAAATCATTTTGCATGTTATATAAAGTCATGTTAATCCAGGTTTAGCATTTTTTCTTGAAATAAAAAAATCTGATGTGGCCAACACATGACTTTCTCCATACCTGTAATATTTCTAAAAATTCCAAATAGGTTAAATGATAATAAATATTTTAAGGAACTGAAAGAAAAATTTAGTCTTTACAAAGAACAGAAATAAACTCAAATCATAGCCTTCTGATATTGGATATAGCCAGGAAGCTCCAACAATTAAGAAAATAAAAAGGAACATTACTAAGACATAACTAAGCATAAAGTGTTTATAATAGTCGTTGGTAGGTGGTGTGGTGGTGGCAGCTAAAATATTTTGTTTTTAAAATGGGAGAAAGTGGGAGAAACTTTTAAAGACTTTACAAAGAACAAAAAAAACTCAAACTGTAGCCTTCTAATATTGGATATAGCCCAGAAGCTCCAACAATTAAGAAAATAAAAAGGAATGTAAAGCAGGGTTGGACTGGGAAACAATTTCATACTGGGAAATCAAAATCTCCCCTCCCCAAATTCCTCCTCCACTTTCCCCTTGGATTTTTGCATTGTATTGGTCATAACATTTTTGTAATAAATAAGAAATTTATAAAAGGGAATGGAACTTTATATATTTATTAAATCAATTATAATTTACAGGTAGATAACATGAAATAAGGAAATTCACATTCTGTAAACATTTATTCATGACAAAAATTTAATTATTTTTATAATATAAGAAGTAAATATTTTTTACAAGACATTTGAAAGAAATAAATAAAAGTTACATTGTCTTTAAATTTTCTAATATTTAAGTAACTTTTAACTTGCACAATATTAAGTGAAAATAGAAATAATAAATATTACAATAAATTGACAATTTATCTTCAAATTTCTTACTATTATTGAATAATTGTTTTATTATTTGGTAATTTTCTAGTTTGACCAGAATATCTCTGTTCACCAACAGTGTTGAAAGAATCAACATTTTATCTCCTAGTCTATTTCATAATTTATTTTTAATATAACTTAAAATGTTGAAACATTTTTCACAATAAACTTGCGTAACAGATAATATATAATTATATATGCTTTATAAGTGTTGTTATAAGCAAACTGTATAAATTATATTCATTTAATACTTTGAAACAACAAATTAAACATTTTTTACAAGATTGACATTCTCTCATTTTGTCATCACTTAGAAACTCAAAAATGTTATCAAAATTATCTTCAAGTACATTTTCTTCATGAACTTATGAAGTGACATAAATATCAGGGACTGGGTTTTTTAAGATACATTTTTGTGCAAAATTGTTGTACTCACAATCAGCAACTAAGTTAGATACTTGAAAATCTTTGTAAAATGTTTTCATTATTTTTTCAAGATTAACAAAATTGGTTTTCTTAGCATCATTCTTGAAAAAATTCAGAATAAAAAACTAAATTCCTTTATCAAATCATTATAATTTAAAAATCGTTTATAAAGTCTAAAATTATGGCAGTACAAATATGTTTGAATGAGGTATCTTCCAAATTTTTAAGATTTTCCAAATTAATTTCTTCAATACTTTTATATTAGTTGTTTTTGTTTCAAGTTACCCAAAAATTTTGTTGAACTTGAGGGAATGAAGAACTTTCTGAATTGTTTTCTAATTCTTCATTTATAAATGTGACGAAATTATCACTCATTATTTTTATTTCTATAAATTTATTAATATCCTCAGATATTTTTTCACAGTTGCATGAAACATAGCAAAAGCACTTGATAATACCATATTATAAGTTTGCAAATATTTCGAAAGACTTGCTGTACTTGAAAATAATTTCATATAAACATGAGCAGTTAATATGATTTCATAGTTAAATAGATTTTCTTTAAGATTTGATGTGGTGAAACGAGTTTGAGATGGAAATGTTGAATGTTCATATATCTTTTAATATTTTGAAAATTTGTATGAAAATTGATGATTGTGGATCATCATAACTTCCAAATATTTTCTTCAAAGCTGAATCAGTTGACTACCATCTTGTTTGGCCAATCGCTGAGATAATAGTTTTTTTATGTTCTCAAAGAGAAACCATTCTTTTATAGCCACTACGTAAGAAATTAACTAGTTATGTGATTAATCCAAATAAGAGTAACACCACACATAAATATTTTCAAAAGAAATTTTATCCAACCAGGATTGAAATCCATTATATTGACCACACATGTTGGATACTCCGTAAGTGGAACTTACAAGGAATTTAGAAAAATCAATTCCAAATTTTGTGAAAAGTAATTCAATTACCTTACGTAGGCCTTGCCCAATAGTGTCATTGGAATGTTTCATTGAGAGAATCGTTCATACTAGCACAGATTAGAGATCGCTGAGAGAATGAATGAATGTATATGGCCTTTCATACATTTAAGTCACATGCAAAGAGAAAATTTTCATAGGCTATTTTAGGGTGCAAATATTCTTAAGCATTAAATAATTTTAACCTGAGACTCTAAAAACAACTGGGTTATCTGATACCTAGAAATGTCCCGGTGTCCCACTGGGTAGGTGGTGTGGTTGTGGCAGCTAAAATATTTAGTTTTTAAAATATCTCTTCAACAATGCATAATATGGGAAAAAGTTTTGAACAAACACTGTAGAAAATTATATTTCCTACAACTTTTATTCAAATACTTTTTTACATTTATCAAATATTAAGGCAAATATTTAAAAAACACAGATAAGTGACA
The DNA here is from genome assembly GCA_028673005.1 of Tanypteryx hageni. Classification (NCBI taxonomy): domain Eukaryota; kingdom Metazoa; phylum Arthropoda; class Insecta; order Odonata; family Petaluridae; genus Tanypteryx; species Tanypteryx hageni. The sequence continues at coordinate 70,422,070 of CM054113.1, forward strand.
GGAGTAAACACCCACTTCCGATTGACCGATTTTTACCAAAAACTAATCAGTTCATTTCCCTTTAACAAAAATGTCAAATATAAAATTTTGCATTAATGTGGTTAATAGTGTTTGAGTTCGAGCACCCACAATATTCCGGTCACAGACAGACACACAGGCACACAGATACACACACCCACTGACATAATCGAGAAAATAGTCAAAATGTGTTCAGAGGATCTTAAAACATGTATTTCCATTGAAATCTCGAATTTGATTTTTTTCATGAAAACAATACTTTCTCTATACTCCATATATGGAGAAAGTAAAAAATGAACTAATGTCATCACTGTTTGCGTATCTATCTGTGGACAATCAATTTAAAAAAAAGATATTTGGAAAATTCTTTTTGAATTAGATAGCTTTCATCAATATATGAATTATCCAATGAATGGATTTAACTGGTAGATAGTTCAAAGATTTCCTGCCAGGTGATTTCAAAATCAGAAAATTCAAAATTTTGAAATAGTATTGTAGCCAAACTACTAAAGCTAGAGGAATGAAGTCTTCACAGACGGGAAGGTCTAGTGGGGATCTACATTCCAATTGTGTGGGTTGACCCATCTTTTTCCCTTTTTTCTTTTTTCCTAATTCCTTGAAAATTTCTACAGGGAAGTCAAATTCCTACTGCTTTCTTTGACTTCATAACTCTAAGATCCTTTTCGACTTCAACATTCACTATTCCTGGGCAACAATGTCGCAATCTACATTTTCCTCCCTCTCTATCTCAATAGAATTTGGCTTCAAATCTTTAGTGTGTAAGAGCTTGTTTGTGGCCAGCATATTTCCTGTTTACCATTAACTCCTTTATTTTTCTGTACAATAAGTCAATTCTGGCATGTCTCTGCAGTTTCTCCATATCCTCACCTTGTACTTTTCACCACAACTATCTTGCTATTGTAGTTTCCCTCCTAATCTTATTGTTTAACTCGCTTTACATTCTTCTTACATATTCTTCCATCTTTTTAATCATCTCCTTGTTACCCAGGACTTCCTTATTCTCTTTGACTTTAATTTCCCTATCATTTTATTTGCCCTTTCTACGATACATGTTTTCATAGCCTCCCAGTTGTCCTTAACCCTTAATTAGCCACATGGGGTCAATATGACCCCATGCAATGTATTTTCATCGATATCAAAAGAAATTTATTACCTATCTAGACCAAACTTGCAATACCTTTGCCATTAACCTTCTTCCTGGTTTTTTAGCGTTTTTGTTATTTTGGGATTTGTTTATTGTGATATTATAAATGTTTTATGCACAATATACATACAATAAATACTGAGACTATAAAATAATTTTAATTTGAGATTTCAATGGAAATTCACTTTTTAGGTATCCCTAAGTCCAAAAAAGTTGTCTTCTGCCCATCTGTCCATCGTATTTTTTCCGCTCTGGTGCCTGAACGGTTGCACATAATATAATAAAATCTCGTATTTTTGTATAATATCATCTGAAATATATAATGTTGATATGTAACATATACAGCAAGAATGGAGGATAGTTTATTCTTGTCGATTTTCGTAAAGTCGATTTTTCTCAAAAGTGGCTTGAGCGATTTCAATTCAAATCTGTCTCTATATACAGCTTGGTATCATGAACAATATGACATAAACAATATATTTCAAAAATAGCTATATAGTGTACAGTGGCATTATGATAATGAATTTTATGCCCAGCTACCGCAGAGCTCTCCCCTGAATCTTGACAGCCACCCAATTTTCCCAATTTTTTTTCACATGAGATTGAGTGGACAAATAGAAAGTGTACATACATTGCATAAAACTAGGTGTATCAGAAAGTTTTTGTAAGTTATGTATCTCCGATTTTTGTTATTGTTTTTTCTTTTCTATAACTGTCCAAACTGTCACTTATCATTTGTGTAAGGTATTTTTCTCAAATTATTTAGTACGGGATGGTAAAATAGATAATACTTTACTACTATGACATCAAAAATATTTCTTTTCTTGATGAGATGTATAAGGTTTGACAATGTTACAACCCGAGAAGTGCGTAAAGCAACTGATAAGCGTTCTCCGATACGGGACTTTATTCAAATATTGTCAGCAAACTTTTAAAAGGCATACATCCCAACGGAATATGTAATGATTGATGAGCAACTGATTTCTTTCAAAGGTCGGTGCCATTTTTGCAAGTATATTCCGAAAAGGTACAGAATATAGGTTTTTGCATTAATGGACGCGAAAACATTTTATTTACAGAAATTTGAAATGTACACGGGCGTTTAACCAGAAGGACCATATGAAACTGGTAATAAGCCTGATCAGGTGGTGAAATGTTTAGTTATGCCAATAAAAGGAACGAATAGAAACGTTACCACTGATAATTGTTACACAAGTGTCCCTTTAGCTAAGTCACTTTTGTCAGAGTGCAAGTTAATGCTTGTCAGCACTCTGCATAAAAATAAAAAAAGAAATTCCATCTGAGTTTCTTCCAAAAAGAGACAGGAGCGTTAGAAGCTGCAGTTTCGGTTCACTGAAGATATACAATAGTCTCCTATGTTCCAGTGAAAAACAGATCCATGATACTTATATCAACCAAGCTTCATGATGATAAATTGATGACAGCATACAAGATCTCCAAAAATCCAAAATAATAACAATGTACAATGCAACAAAAGGGGGAGTCAATACATGCGACCAGTTTTGTGCCACTTATAATGACAGAAGAATGAAAAGGTGGCCGTTAGCTGTTAAAAAATATTTTTTGAACATTGCCGCCATCAATGCTTCCATACTGTATAAACAAAATGTTAAAAATGAAATGATGAGGCAAAACTTCTTAAAAGTACTATCTACAGATTTGTGAAAGAGCAACAAATTTTGAGATCCCAGAGTCAGTTTTTACCAAGATATCTCTGAAAGCGCATTCATACTCAACGGGGACTTGCTGAAGAAGGTCCATCTTTTGTAGCAGGACCTTCCAGAGGAAGAGGCAAATTTTGCCCTAGAATTAAGTACAATAAAGTGCCATTTAGATGTGCCAATTGCGGGACTTTTATTTGTAAAGAGAGTATGTTAACAAAATGCTATGATTGTGGTGACAGGGGAAGTGATTAAAAAACTAAAATTTTCTTGCTATGAATGTTATTTTAATCAATATTTCATGAAAAATTATTAATAAATAATTGGATTATGGTCTAAAAGTGATTTTATTTCCAGTATGATAAATGACATAAGTACAAAGCTCAAACAAATAAGAAAAACGAGAAGAGAAAGACAGACTTGGGGCCTAGAAAAACTGAAAGAAAGGCGCAGTTAGCATGAAGTTGGAAGATCGCCTAAGAAATTTGGAAAGCAAACCAAAGACCATGGATATAGAATGGGAAGAAATTAAAACCAGTATCAAGGACACCTTGGATAAAGATACTGGAAAACAAGAGAAGAAAATCAGAAAACCGTGGATCACTAATGAAATGTTGGAGAAAATGGATGAGAGATGAAAATGGAAAAACGTTAACAGTGAAGAAGGTAGACCTAACTATAGGCATATAAACTATGAGTTGAGAAGGGTAATAGATAAAGCTAGAGAAAATTGGATAAAAGAAAAATGTGATGAAATACAACAAATGGAGAAGTTAGGATGGTACGATATGATATATGCTAGGGCACTGGAATTAGAAGATAAGAAGTCTAATGGAATTCATGGTAAAGGAATTATGAATACAGATGGGAAGATAGACTCAGAAACAAAGGATGTAGCACAGGTATGGGAAGAATACATTAAGGAACTATACAGCAAGCAGGCAGGATCGGCAAAAATAGAACTGAAAGAAAGTCATGGGATCAGATGGACTAAAAGGGATCACGAAATTAATTAATAAGATTTATAACATGGGAGAGTGGCCTCAGGATTTCCTAGGAGTAACAATGATTCTTCTAAAGAAAAAGCCAAAGGAAATGCAGTGTAAAGACTACAGATTGATAAGCCTTCTGTCAGACACTTTGAAGATTATCACGAGGATTCTTAATAAAGGGCTGTAGAAAAAGGCAGAAGAAATACTAGGGAAAGATCAATTTGGTTTCAGAAAAGGACAAGGAACTAGAGATGCTATAGGGATAGTTAGAATCATATCAGCAAGGGCAATAGAGTACAGTCAAGATATCTGTGTATGTTTCGTTGACTGGCGGAAGGCCTTTGATAGAGAAAATTGGGTAATGTTGATGAAGATATTGAAGGATATGGGTGTAGACTGGAAATACAGGAGACTGATCATGAATCTATATGTGAATCAAGTTGTAAAGGTCAGGTTGGAGAATATGGATACCTGCAGAGTAAATATTGGTAGAGGAGTAAGAGAGGGCTGCTACCTATCACTGACCCTATTCAATATACATTGAGAAAGTCTAATGCAAGAAGTGTTAGAAGGCACAGGAGATTTCAAAATTGGAGGAAGGATTATAAGAACAGTAAAATACGTGGATGATCAAATACTTATAGCAAGAAAGGAAGAGGAACTCCAGAAAATGATAACTAGACTAATAATAACTGGTAGAAAATACGGTATGGAAATAAATCCAGGTAAATCCAAGGTCATTCGAATATCGAGTAAAGAAGAGAATCTGAACATAAGTATTGGAGGAAAGCCTTTAGAACAAGTTTCAGACTAAAAATACCTTGGAAGTATCATAACAAGAGAAGCAAAATGTATGGATGAGATCAGGACTAGAATAGGAAAAGCAAAAGCGGCTTTTAGAAGAAAGAAGTACCTACTTACGGAGAATATAAGGGAAGGTATCCGCAAAAAGTTCATAAAATGCTGTATGGAGTATAACTTTGTACAGGGCAGAAACATGGACGCTAAGGAAAAATGACTTCAAATATTTGGAAAGCTTTGAAATGTGGACTTGGAGGAGAATGCTGAAGATAAAATGGACAGATACAATGAAAAACGAAGTGCCATGAAGAGTAGGAGAGAAGCAAATGATTATACAGACAATTAGGAAGAGGAAGACAAACTGGGTTGGACATTACCTGAGGAGAGAGAGTATGATTAAAGACATGTTATAAGGAAAACTAGATGGAAAAAAGGGAAGGGGTAGGAAAAGGTTTCAGCTGATAGACGATTTGAAAGGGAAAGAGAGTTATCAAGATATGAAGAGGAGAGCAGAAAATAGGAGTATATGGAGAACCAGGTTTAACCAAGAATAATCACGGAGCTGTCTACGGACAGACTACCTATAATGATGATGATGATAAAGATAAAACAATATTTTCTTCCTAAAATTTGCAAACCATTTTGGGGTCATATTGATCCCACATGACTAATTATGGAACTTTTTTTCACGTGACTAACTAAGGGTTAACTGTTATTTGTCTACCTTCATTTTCTAAGGCTTGGATGATAGCTTGCTTATAATCTTTCCTCTTTCTTCCCTTGAGCACTTCAAAATCCCATCTCTGTACCCTATTCCCTTTTACTATTTTTTTTAATTTTAAACGAGTTGATAACCACCAAATTGTGGTTAGGGTCTGTAACTGTCCCCGGAAACTATACAAGATCAATATGCTATTCCTGTAGCTTTGTCTGGACATTATATAATGAATCTGATGCCTCTGTATGTCTTCTGGCATTTTCCAAGTATATCTTTGCCTGTTATGATACTTAAACCACATATTTGTAATTATCAGTTTGTTTCTTTTATAAAATTCTATTGTTTTCTGCCCTCTTTCATTCCTCTTTACTAGGCCGAAATTCCCAGCCATGCTACTGTCCTTGCCTTACCCCACTGTAGCATTTCAATCCCCCATGACTACCAAGTTCTTTTTTGCTTTTACTTCTCTCATGACTTCCTCGAGTTGATCATACAACTCATCCAATTTCTCCTTGCTGTGTTCACTTGTTGGCAATCTCTAAATTTACTGGTTCTGCCTTGATTTCTACTAACATTAAACGGTCACTTATCTACTGCATATTAATGACTCTTTGCCCTGCTTTCTTGTCTAAAACTAACACTACTCCCCTCTGGCTCTCCTTTCCTTCATTATATATTACCCTGAAATCATCACTCCAGTAATCTCCATCTTATTTCCACCTAATTTTGCACAAACCAATGTCATTTATCTTACATCTTTTCATTTCTACCTTTATATTTTCTAACTTTCCTTTCTTAAATATCATCCTTATTTCCCAAGTTCCTATCCTGATTTCCGAAGTCTTCTTTTTCTTCATCATTCCATTGTCATGAGCTATGTAAGGAATTCGTGAAATGACAACTGAGTTGGCCTCATTTCCTTCACTGCTGGACATGGCACCTAATGAGCATGGTCCTGCACACATTGTGAATCAAATTATCATTTAACTGTGTCATGTTGCATGGGGATTTAGTTAGGTGATCTCCCTTAGTCTTCCTAAATGATGTTTTTAACGTGACACCATCACTTAACTAGGCTGACTGGGTACAGATGCCTTTTGCAGCCATCTCCCTGAGGTACAGATGCTGCATGGACTACTCTTACTATTGACCTTAGTGGCATGGGTGATCCTTCCAAGAGCAAATGCTCCAGCAATGTAGCTCTCAAGATCTAAGGAACACTGAAGTTCTACTGCTTCAAGGCAGTAGTCCAAAGAAGGGATTTAAGTTATAACATTATAACACTCTAATTTCTAATTAAAATGCTTAGATAACAACATGTTGCTAAAGGGTATGATTAGATAAGTCTTCTGGAAGTAAAACATATCAGGGTTGGTAAAGGGATTATAAAAATGTTAGTCCAAAAAGCAAGTCATTCAAAGAGAATATCATCATCATCATCATAGGTAGTCTGTCCATAGACAGGTCTACGATTATTCATGGTAAAACCTTGTTCTCCACAAATGGCTATTTTCTGCCCTCTTCTTCATCTCTTGATAGTTCTCTTTCCCTTTCAAATTGTCTATCAGCTGAAATCTTTTCCTACCTCTTTCTCTTTTTCCATGTAGTTTTCCTTCTAACATGTCTTTAATCATGCTCTCTCCTCAGGTAATGTCCAATTGAGTTCACCTTCCTCTTTCTTATAGCCTGTATAATCAATCGCTTCTCTTCTGTTCTTCTTAGTATTGCCTCATTTTTCATTCTGTCCATTTTATTTTCAGCATTCTTCCCCATGCCCACATTTCGAAGCTTTCCAAGTATTTTATATAATTTTTCTTAGTGTCCGTGTATCTGCCTCATACAAAGCTATGCTCCATATATAGTATATAAGAGTATATGAGAGAGAATATATCAACTCATTAACTATAGCATTTACATTTGAATTTTGGTTAGTATAGTATTTTTTATTATCTTTATATATTCATGTTAGAAAAAATGGTGAGATCAAACTAGGGAATTATGTTAAATAAGAGTCCTTTGTATGTATTACAATCACCTTCTCCTATATTTCAGTAAATATTCTGGCGATAAATACCAATCTAAGTTTATAAAGTTGAATGTTATATTAAAGTCTATGAGTCCTATTTAAACCTTTTTAAAATTGAATGTAATATGCACATCCTACATTCTGATTACTTTTATATCTGCTACTGATAGAAGAGGATAAACCAAGTGAAAGTGAAGAAGAAATACCAATAGAACCTATAATTCCACCAACCATGTCAACATCAACCACTATGCTTGCAACTGTGGCTACACCTGCTCCTGTCACCCCAAGTGAAGCTCAGTGCCAACTGCCTTTGTATCCTGCACCTGACCCAGATGTGAATGTTGCTAGTGGATACAGATTTGGTGGGTACATTTCTATTAAAATATGCCTTTGCCTACAATTATTTAAATATTTCATTCAATTTGGTCTTCTTGTAAATTACCTTGTAGAATTATATTAGCAGACAAAGAACAAAATTATATTCAAGGTTAATTTTTTCAATTTATTTTATGTTTTCCATTTGATCATTAGGTACAGAGCGTAGGAGTCGTCTTGAATTTTCAATAGTACCTGGCCGATTCAAAAATAGATATGACTTCACCTTAGAATTTAACACCATGGAACCTGATGGTATAATCTTCTATGTATCAGACTTCAGACATATTGACTACATTGCTTTGATCTTGAAGGATGGAAAGGTATGGCTGTAAATTTGTTTTCTAAAGGATTGATTAAGGATATAAATTTCTAACTTTTACAAATCTGCATAATTAAATGGTACAATCAAAGATAAAAAATCTGAAATTTGTAAGGCTCTAGATCTATATGGTTTCGAATAGCCACCAATGAGCTGTAGTTGAGGAGTTTGATGTCTCTTAAATCCTAACTTTAATCTAACTACAAGTGTATTAGTGTTTTTCATAATTTTATTTAGAGTGTGGTTTACTATGTGTATGTTACCCATGAATTCAGAATAAGTTTATTCCTACATTGTATTTTTATCTGAAATCTGACATCCCTAAGTCTTTATTCATGCATTTAAATATTTATTTCATTTTTATTTATGTTGCAACACTTTATTATCTTTCCACATTTATTTATGAGTCTTGATATTTATTACTCACAAATACCATTTAAAAGAGATTTATTATGTTAAACTGCAATATGAGCTCCATACTGCTCAAGACTCCACAGTTTTCAGAAATCCATGGATAGCTTCATTCCAAGGTTTTTGAATATTTGAGCTTTGTGTAATAATTGTCTACTAGATAAAAGATCATCAATACTATCTTGGTGTTTATTATATATAAAACCACACCCCAGCATGATAAACTGAGCAAAATTCCACTCCCTTCATGATAAATGGAATGGAAATAATAATCATCTCACTTATTTCTTAATCCAATGCAATGTAAAACTTATGTTTTCATAAATGAAGAAAAGAATATTTTGGATAAAAATATTTGCTATCCAGATTATATCGATTCTATGAATATTTAATTTGTTATTAATCAAGAATAAGGTTTTGTATTAACTGAAGGCATCCATTCTGTTACAGCTCCTTTACTCTTTCAACTGTGGATCAGGACCAGCTATTATAACAGCTGAAGAAACCTGGAATGATGGCCGATGGCATTCTGTAACATTTTCCCGACAGCACACACAAGGAAAGCTGAGTGTGGATCATGCTGTTGTTGCAGAAGGTTCTTCTAAAGGCAGCACAAAGGCTCTGAATGTCATAGCTCCTTTCTATATAGGAGGAATTGCAGAGACTGCTGGTTTAGAAGCAAAGAATAATCTTAGGGTAAGAACCATAGCTGTAATAGTTGGTATTATCACAATTGGTTCTCTACTATACGGCACTACTATAACTTTTCATCAACAATCAACCCAAACACTCCAAATGCTTTGCCAATCCATCAGACAGTACAAATACATGCTTTATCAATATACAGTGGAGACTCCTCAAAATGTACACCATGAGAAAGGTGAATGGAACCAGTGAGCAGCATCTCCTGTGTTATTTGACGAAAGCATTGTGGTGATCTCTTCATGGGAGATCTGCAGACTTTGAAAACTTTCTCAACACTAGTAGAGATGTTTAAATGTAATGGCTGGCTTATTTTGCTTGATTGATGGAAGGAAAAGAAAGTCATAAAATTGGTAGAGCACCAACTGCAATAGCGATAAGGTTGGTAGATCACCAACTGGGACAATACCTGATAGGCTAAAGTTTTAAAAATAAATGAGCACAACCACAGGTGCCTGCAGAAATTTTTTCAGGATAGGGAAAAACATGTATAACACTTGACCAACCAATGAACAGACATGGACTATCTATACTATATTAGGCAAGCTGAAGTGACGATTTCACTAGGTATAGTTTGTTCTTGGTGAACAGTTTACAACCAACAATGCTATCCTTTGCCCAAAAAACAAGTATTCTAGGATAGTCAGCAAAAAGGGCTATCTCGGTTACAAGGGAAAATTAGAACCTACTGCACAAATGATATTGCAAAAAATTATAGTAGAGAGGAAGATGCAGATGTTCAAGTGAATTTCACTGTTGTATTTTTGAATAGTTTGAATCCAGCTGGACTGCCACTATATTCATTGAACTTAAAAATTGGATCAGTTGTTATCCTTTTATGCAATTTGTCAACATCAAAGGGGCTTTGCAATGGAACTTGCATGAGAGTTGGTGGATTTCAACTAAATGTGATTAAGGTAGAAATCATCACTGGTTCTATGGTAGGAATCATACACTTTCTCCCACATATAACACTTGACATGTCAAATGATCCATCCATTTCTTTTAATATGTATCACAGACAATTCCCATTCAAACTGTCATACATAAGCCTTACTTTACACATGGACCATTAAATGCGGGATTTTCAAGAGTTCAAAATAAAAATTCTTTAAAATTTCAAATAATAGCAGGTCCTAAGCCAGGACCACCTGTCACAAGTATCATTGTATATAAAGAAGTTTGATAAATGAAATAATAATATGGAAAATGAAATAGGTCCGTAGTTCTATGTATAATCAGCAATTTTTTGTTAAATGTATGGGGATCAAATGCCTCCTTTTGCCCCTTATTGCAGGTGTCCATGAGCACAATGGAATATGATTGTGATGGAAAATCTAATGAATATATTCAGCCACATTATTCCTAGATTATGAATTTTTGTCATAAGTTGGGAGAAAATTCCAAAGAAACCACAAATTTTTGTGATATTGTTTTACAAGAACAAATTTGAAATACTGATTTTGTTTTTGAAAAGGTCAGAAACTGAGTTTAAACATTTTTAGATTTTCAGAGATTATTTAAAAAATTTTCATGTGGAGTAATTTGTTCCTCTAAGGTCCATCACCCTTTTTGAACATTCTAGCAGAATACTGCTGAAAGAAAATCATTTAAGTTTAAATTCAAAATTTTGTAGGATAACAAAGGAAGATTTTAAAATAATTTTTAGAGACTACATTATCAAGTTGCTGAAATCTACTTTTAAAGTCATTGTAGAATCAAAAATCTTAAAGATATCAGTAATTTTCTATGAGAACAAAATTTAAATTATACCATTACCAAAATCTCTTGAAATTGTACATGCATTACACATGAATTTAACTGCTCTTTTAAAGTTCACTCATGTTGACCTGATGACAATACTTATCATTAAAATATTGATGATATACTAGTAATGAATGTTGTGTCTGTGTTAAATGTTCTATGTCAACACTATAGAACTATTTTCTAACTGGTTTGTTTAAACTCTAAATGCTAAATGAAGTGGTATATCAGAAAGGCCATCATATAATTTCACCATACTTTTTGAGTTTCAGCACTGTTTGCATATGTAAACAAAAGGGGCAGAAATTTTTATAAAAATGTATAATTTTCTGCCTTATATTTTTAGCATATTGTCTATGTTGGTGAAAACTATTTTTACATAATAATTGCAATATTGTTAATAGTGCAACTTGATAATTGCTTTCTCAAATAGATAATTTTTAAAGTATGGCATTTATCAAAAACATAAGGATTATTATTAGTTTTTTATCTCCTAAACATTTAGGGTGTCAACAACAGCTTCCCTGGTTGCTTGCGAAACTTCCGCTTGAATGGAAGAACTGTAGGAGAGCCTGATGTTGTCCAGGGTGTCATTCCTTGCTCAGAGAAGGTGGAGCCAGGAGTTTTCTTCTCTGCAGATGGTGGATATGTCAGAATTGGTAAGTGTATCATATCTGTTACTTTTTAATTATTTTAAAGTCAATATTTGCTTGAAATATTATACTCCCTACTCTAAATTAAAGTCTAAATTTATAACATGCATATTCTGTTACAGCAAACAGCTTTAGAGTGGGAATAAAGATTGAGATTAAAATGGATATCAAGCCACGTAATATTACTGGTGTGCTTATGTCAGTGCATGGAAAACGAGACTTTTTGGTGTTACAAATGGTTAACGGAGTTATCAAATTCAGTGTTGATAATGGAAAAGGAGCCATTTCTGCAGCCTATGTGCCACCACATCCTCATTTCTTCTGTGATGGGCAGTGGCATAACATAAATGGTGAGTACATTTTCACTATTCACTAAATGTATTTTAGCTTTTATTGATGGCATATGAAAGGTATATTTTTTGCATCATTTAATAGCAAAAGAAATTGTATTTTGGTGGCAATAATTGCAAATATTAATATTTTAGATGACTCTGAGATAAAAATTCTAACCTAACTATAAAAATATCTAAGCACTAAGAAAAATTCTATACTACTTTGAATACAGGAATCCTCTGATTTACAAATACCATTGGTTCCTGAAAAGTAGTTTGTAAATCGAAAGTTTGTAAATTTTCTCATATATATTAATGGTAAAATAAAGGGATATGCCAAAGATAAAATTTTGTCACAAATATATATGAAAATGGGGACAACAACAGCATTTAAAATTCTTTTAACAATTATATTTTTAACTAGGGGAACATTCCATGGTCTTTTCTTTGTTATTGCGTATCATAATCACTGTTGTCTTAGCTAGGCCAAATTCATGAGCAATATCTGTAAGGCGGGAACCAACATCAAACCTTCCTATAATTTCTAATTTAATGTCAAGTGATAACACTTTCCTATCTTTATTTATAGTTATATTGCTTCCTTGAGCACTTTTCTTTCTTTTTAGAGCCATACTCATGGGGTAATACAGAAAAATGTTTTAATCGGGTGAAAAAGTCACTTTACCACTGCATACATATAGCACAAGGAGATGGTATTGGGGAGACTGAGGGGATAAACCTGATACCAATGGCTTATTTGATAGCCTAGTTAGGGATGTTCGTCACAAAAACTTTGTATGTAATACACTGTATGTACAATGATATGAAAAAGTACATTTTATGTGAAAGAAAAAGCTGCAACAGTGTAATTTTATAGAAAATATACATAAACATTATGCTGTATTGTATATGTATATATAGTATACGTTAAATACATACATATTGGAAATAAATATTAGTTTCTTACCCATTTTCCGTTCAAATGATGTCATTATGTGGTGTTGTTGAAATTGAGCAAAAGTTCATAAGACCGAGTAATAAAGTCACAAATCAAATTTGTGGCATAAAAATTATTGTTCGTAAGATCAAAAGTTCATAAATCGGATGTTCGAAAATTGGGGGATTTCTGTATCTTAAGACTGGTAAAACTATACTTATAAGCTAAAAAATTGTCAATAAGGTCTTTTTGATACTTTTTAAACAAATACAAACCATCAACTGCAATATACTGGTGGTATATTGAAAATTGTCACAGCTTCTTATTTTGCTATTCAGTTATTTATTTTTGTATATGATTCACTTTTTAAATAATTCTCATTTTATTTTCTTTTACAGCAATAAAAAATAAAAATATGGTGTCACTAGCTGTGGATCGTGAACATGTAGAACCTGGGGTTGGATCTTATGGCTCATCATCTACAGACACAGCAAATCCTTTGTATTTGGGTGGCCACGTACATGTCACAACATCCAGACTCCGTGGTTTAGAGACTAGGCGACCATTTATTGGTTGTGTTCGTAATGTGTTCATTAATTCAAAGCCAGCTCAATTGGCTGTTAGCCAAGCTGTTGGCAATGTGACAATGGGTGTATGCCCTACTAACTAACTGTTTATTCAGATAGCCATGTCACTGAAGTAAAACATTTTTGTACTTGAAACCGAGTTGAAACATAATACAGGTTTTCTATTTAAGTTCTTCATTAATTTTTAATCTTAAGTTAATTCTTAAATATGATGAAGATTTTAAAAGAAATATAAAACAAAATAAAGCCTTGAGGTAAATATCAAACACATAAATGGATTATCATTCTATGTAGGGATGAAACCAATGCCAATGCTTGTGAGCTAATCACTTACCACTTACCTATAGAATGCTCATTTTAAAATTTAAGTATATATAATATTACTTTCAAATAAATAATGAAATCTCTTATTTGCCATCGTTTCATATGAACTTAAATTGTGTATTCTATGAATAGGTTTATTGACTTTATCATATGATTGGTCATGAGAATTAAATCTTGGTACTGGTACTTATAATTCTTTAATGATCGCTGGCTTTAATTCATATCTGTGAAAATGAAGATTTTTCACTTTCATAGTAATAATTTCAGCCTTAAGTTCAAAATACGAATCCCATTCATCAGAATTGCATAGAATATATGTAAAACATAGACTCTATTCCAAATTTATTTACCTGTAATGTCAAAATATCTTCAATTTGATCCATTGAGGAGTACCAAATGTTCTGAGACCTATATTGCCTGACTAAATTAGGTGGAAGTATCAATATTATTCACCTTGAAATGCTTTATAGAGTTGTGTGTGCTCTGTTTTACATTGAATTGATATATTTAATAAAATAATAGCATAACTTAAAAGAAACTAAATCAGCATAATAATGTCAATCAAAAACTGATATAGCTTATCATTTGATTTGATTAATATTAGTTAAACAAAATATTTTAAAGAATTTATATTTAGTTTATAGTTTTTCCATGCAATACAAATATAATAAAGGTTTTAGAAGATTTTATTTCATTTATGCTAAATAAATTTGCTTATTTTGATTTTTGAAAGAATATGACATTCAGCCCAGTGCCGGATTTATGCACAGGCAACTACCTAGGGTGCCAAATTATGAAAGGTGTCTAACACTAAGAGTGAGAACACCAAATTATGAAATGTATCAAATTATCACCACTGTTTTCAATATCGTGTATTATTTTTATATTTTTATTATACTTTTAAAGAGAAAAAGGTGCACCGGAAAACAGTGTCTATGGGCGACAACATCTTAAATCCGGCCCTGATTCAGCCATGATGCATCATTCAGTTGGACACATTAATTGTATTGTAAAGTTCAATAAAAACTCATAAGTTATCTGTTGTTAACAGATAGCTAATGAGCAGCCTTATCTTATTTACTTAAAGAATATTTCTTCATGTAAGGTTTATCAAGTATATATATATGAGAGTGAATAAAAAAGTTCCCAGAATTATCTCAGAAAACAGAACAAACTCAAAAGAGAAATTTATTTTTCATTCATTTTTCAACATTTCCACCATCTAAACACTTTTCCATAGTATCGCCATCGTTCTAACCCATTTCTGTAGAAAGTTGGATCGTTTGATTGAAACTAGTTCAAAACTGCTCATTTGGCCTCAGATAATGATTCCCAGCAAACTCCCTTGATATGATCTTTTATTTTTAGGAACAGAAAAAAGTTCAAAAGAGCCAAGTTGGGACTGTAGGGTGGATGAGAGAGCAGTTCCCAATGCAATTCTCAAAGCACAGCTCTTGATACCTTGGACAAATGTGCTGGCACATTGTCCTGGTGAAACAAAATTCGCCAATGCAGCTTTCCAGAGGCCTTTCTGTCATAAGAGCAGCATTCAATTTCCACAAAATCTGTTCATAATAACTTCCTGTTACTGTCTGTTGTTCTTCAAGATAATCAACGAAGATCATGCCTTCACAATCCAAAAAACAGTTGTCATAACCTTCTTGATTGATTGCTCAGCATTGAACTTAATTGGTCCACTTAACCCCCTCAGTAACCATTGTTTGGACTAAACCTTGCATTCCAGATCACACTGATAAATCCAGGTTTCATCAACAGTCACTAATCAGTGGAAGAAATCTTCTGGATCTGCTTCAAATTGGTTGAGAAACTCACCTACATAATCAGTCTTTTGAGTCTTGTGTCCAGCACGCAATGCTTTTGACACCCATGAAGCAGAAAACTTCCTTGATCCTAAACAATCTGTTAGGATTGATTGAGCTGAGCCATATGAGATGTCCTAATGTGTGGTTATCATTTGCATTGACAATTGTTGATCTTCTTCCATAATCGATTGGTCAGTGGCCACAGTTTCTTCGTTAATTGACGTAGATGGTCCTCCACTTCAATGGTCATCTTCAACGTCCTCTCATCCAAGCTTAAACTGTTTCCCCCATTCATAAACTGTTGTTTTCTTTGGTGCATCATTCCTGTAAACTTTCTGCAAATACTGCATGATGGCAGTCAGTTCCCAACGTTCACTCAAATCTCAGAATTTAAATTATCCATGCACATGGATTTGTGGGTTAAAAAAACCTGTTATATTATACCAAATGAATGAAGTATGTACTTAATTCAGATGAACTAATCGCAGTTAAAGTAAGACAAAACAGCAATTTTACTTTCTCATATACATAGTATTATTGAGAAAGTATTGTTATCGTGAAAAAATTAGACTTCGAGATTTTGATAGAAATACACGTTTTAGGTGTCCCCGAGTCCATAAAAGTGGTTTTCGCCATGCTGTCTGTCTGTCGGTCTGTTCGCTGTTCTAGGTCCCAAACGCATATATGAAAACAAATGATATTTCGTTTTTGTGCAATATATCATCTTTTGCAGACCATTTTTTCATAAAAATGACATTGCTCAAAAACTAAGGGTAGTTTATTCTTGGTGATTTTTAGAAAAATTGTATTTACTCAAAAATGGCTCGAGAGAACTTGATTAAAATCAATCCAATTGTAGAGCCTGTGTCACAAATAATACTACGTAAGCCATATATCTCTTGAAATCACTATATGGCATCCAGTGGCATTACAATGTATGATAAGCTACCTTACCCAAGCCCTATGACGTCACACCTCCACCGCGATCCACTAAAAATCTTATTATAGCTTATATGGTTAAACTCAATCGAATGAAATTTCATATTTGGGGATAATATCATTCATAATGGACACTCTGAAGAGATGAACGATATTGCGCAACAATTAAGGGTACTTTATTCTTGGATATTTTGAAACAAAATTCGATTCTCCAAAATGGCTCTAAGGATTTTGATGAAAATCCATCCAATCGTACAACCTGATGTCACAAATAATATGTCCCAAAATATTACTAAATATCGACCAGTGGCATTAAAATATACAATAAACTACGGTTAACTTTGATTTATAAGCATTTTTCTTTTATAAACGTACACAGTCGACCAAACGTATACATATACATACATTTATGAGAAAGTTTGTGCAATGTATATTGCGCCGTTTATTTTAAAATGTAGATGCAACTATTATACCTTGAGAACCCTTGTTAGTTACCGGTAAAATTAATCGAAAATCACCTGTAGAACAATCACCTTTTCTCCAAATGGAATGTCTTTATTTCTGGCAATATCTTTTAAAATTAAATTAATTGATTCTAATGCAGTGCTTGGTGCCATTGGCACTTCATGCAAATCAGAAGAATGAAGCTGATCTTTTTTGCTATTGTTAATTGCGGAGATTGAATTGAACACATGCAGAAAAAATTTGATATGGCCACCACACGACTTTCTCCATATCTGTAATATTTCTAAAAATTCCAAATAGGTTACATAATAATAAATATTTTAAGAAACTGAGAAAATTTTCGACTTGACAAAGAACAGAAATAAACTCAAACCATATCCTTTCAATATTGGATATAGCCACAAAGCTCCAACAATTAAGAAAAGAAAAAGGAGCGTTACTAAGACGTAAATAAGCGTCAATTGTTAACAATAGTCGTCGGTAGGTGGCGTGGTGGTGGCAGCTAAAATATAAGATATCTCTTAAACAATGCATTATATGGAAAAATGTTTCAAACAAAGGTTGTACAAAATTAAATTTCCTACAACTTTTATTCCGATACATTTTTACATTTATCAAATATTTCAAAATAACGGATAAGTGACAAGAGTAAACCCACTACCGGTTGACCGATTTTTACCAAAAACTAATCAGTTCTTTTGACTTTTATAAAAATCTTAAATATAAAATTTCACGTTGTCCTGATTAATAGTTTTTGAGTTAGAGCACTTACAAAAAGCTATCACACACACACAGACAGACACTATCGAGAAAATGGTCAAAACGTGTTCAGGGGACCTTAAAACGTGTATTTCCGTTGAAATCTCGAAGTCGAATTTTTTTCATGAATACAATACTTGTCCCTATACTACGTATATGGAGAAAGTAAAAATGAAAAGCTGAACGACATGCCATCCCATCATCCAACAACTGCCATTTTTATGCAACGTAATCCGTGGATTAATATTTTATATAAGTAGGGCCGGCGTGATATCTTTGGAGGCCCCTATGCAAGTACTATTTAGGGGGTCCCCCTTTTTTTCTACAATCATGGCAGTCACGTGACCTGGGATTGTGAGATGGCGGTGACAGGTAGCTCTTTATCTAGAATCGGCATTGTCTATTCCGTATGAATTTGTTGTTATGTTTATTTCTGTGAGATGGATGGGGATGCCTTAGGCGGTGAATTTTTGCCCTACGGTCCTTGTTACAACTTTTAATATTATGTGACTAGTAAAATGTAAAATGAACTAGTGCAATTGTCCGTCAAAATAATGATGGTATTTTAATCATGCCTATTTGCAGTAGTATTTCTTTGGTAAAACCTGTCATTAACGGAAAACAGAGATAATAAATTGACATGAAATAAGGAACTAAAAGAATGCTATTGTTCTTATGAATTTTATTTTACGAATGAAACCATTTACCTGATAAATAATTGCTAGATGGACGCTGAATTCACGAAGAAGTAGCAGAATACTATCGATGTCTCTTCGATGAAAGGGCAAGCCAAGCTAAGGGCAAAAATATGTTATCCCTCTGCCGTTCAGAATGTCCGAATTTGAATCTTTCCCAGCCGCTCAAAACGTTCAGAACGTCCGAAGCTGGACACTTCCAGTTTTTCCCCATGACACATCATTTGACAAAGCTCAACCATTTAAAAATGTAAAAATTGACATCACATAATTGCTACCTCTCTTAACAGCAGAGCATTTAGTTTGTGGCCATCAGATACTGATTTTTATATTCATATCTGACCCCTTAACGCAGCTCATCTGTATCGATGTGTATAAATATACTGGGACAATGAGTTATAGTCGAAGCAAATTTTGGAGCCCCTCTTCTGAGGGGACCTATGCGTAGCAGACCCTGCATGCCCCATCACGTCGGACCTGTATATAGGTATGTTTTTCCACTGTCACCTGGCCCATTGATGTAAAAACATTTTAGAATAGAATTATTAACAACAGCATCCAGAATTTCATTTCAGCTAAGAACTTTTCTGCGTTAAAATGGTCCCATATTTGCCCAGAAGTATTTAAATAAAGATTATAATTTGCTGAATTTGGAATTATGCTTACATTTATATTTGCAAGATTCGGTTCTGGTAAACCAACGTTTAAACGATATATCAGAAGCGATGTCAAGGAAAGATTAAATTTGTGAGCGATTTATTTGATAATCAGTAGTAAATAATTAGCGGGTGTCGGTGGTTGGGGTTGGCCCGCTGCGCTAAGCGGCATCGGGCACGAATACTGCGAAAGTGGGATTCTTTCCGAGGTCGCCCGTCCCCTTACTTGTGGAGAAGGGAAGAGACGTTAAACAGCCCCCTTGGTGCTCTTCACAATGAATAGGCAAATGCCGGCACCGGTTTTTCCTCCTCTCTTCTGCGTGCGTGTCCCGTGTGGAATAGAACGGGAAACCACTACACCATGTACGTATATTCTTTAGTCAAAACCAATCAATGAATTGGTAAGACGTCGTAAGACAGAACACTAGAATGAATGAGTAATTAATGTTATTTACGTTAGTTTATTGCATTTATTTGGCTTAGAGAAATAGGAAATTTCGTATGTGTTCAGTAAAAATTCTTGTTTCATATTTTTAATTTGTGTCCATTGAAAACGAAAGTTTGCTTTAGTTTTAAAAATACTGTATAACCAAAATGAGAATATATAGCATAAACATTTTTTAAATCAGCGGCATTCAACTTAAAGTACGCATATCCCTGGGGATACGCGAGATCTTTCAAAGAGATACGATATTAAGGATATCTAATATAAAAAATAGCGAAGTAAAATCTAATATTTATCTCGTGCATAAAATGTACGTAAATCATATAATTAGGAAGTACATATATATTTGTAGGCTCTGCCCAATATTAGCCAAGTTTGTTAACTTTAAAATATACTAGAGCAGTGGTTTAAAAACTGTGGGGCGCGACGAACAGAGCAAGGGGGCGCGAAAGGTTTGGCAGATTCAATGTCTGCTTAGCCCTTACTGTGAGACCTCGCTATACGGCTGTCAAATTTCATTCTTGAGTGGCTTGGAAATATCATTTGAGTCTTTGTTTATCTCGAGGCCTATACCATTCTCCTACTATAGTGCCATATATTTCCACAGCACCGTAATGAATGCTTTTCTTCAGTTTAGTTTAGGACGAGTTCTCCAAGATGTTTTAGTTTACGATGAGACATTCTCATTTTACCCTCTCGCTTCGCGTTGAGCCAGTTAAATATCTCTCTTGGATCTTGAGCTCAAGAGCTACAATGAAGCAGCTACACATTTCCACGTCCCTAATGAATTCGTGTATACTTTATTGGTTATGTGGCTCCTGGATGTCTGTGTTTATAATTTTTTCCCCTCGGGTTCCCATAGCTTTGGATTTCATCAGTTCTGTTCTGGCTCCCATGTGTTGAATATATCTCCCAGTTCATGTACATTGAAAATTAGAGAATATGGTGACCGTTTGAAAGGATACAGTGAAAAGGAACAAAAAGTGGTATAACAGACAAAAGAAAATACCTACTGGCTAAACTTATAGAGTGACGGCACCTTGTAAAAATATAATTTGTGGAGTGACGTATGTTATGTCATAGCAGTTACTTTCCAGCTACTAGTGTGTGTGTGTGTGTGTGTGTGTGTGTGCATGCGTGACTAGTTTTTACAATTTTTTAATATTTTTACCCTTCACTGTTAAGTACGGAAATTGATTAATTTGACTCTCGAGTAAAAAATTGTTCGCCCTTGAAAAATGAATAAGTTCTTGACAGGTAAGAGGAAAGATAGCGACCAAAGTTCCAGTAAAGGCGAGAAAGCATGTAAAAATCCGAAAATTAGAAAATACGACAAGAAATATCTATCTCTTAGCTTCACGAGTACTAACATCAATGGAGAAGAGAGGCCTCAGTGTGTGTTTTGCACGAATATCTTGGCTGCAGATAGCATGAAGCCTAATAAGTTGAGAAGACATTTGAAACGCAGCATAGTAATCATACTGGCAAAACAACGGATTTCTTCGAGAGAAAATTAGAAAGTTTACATAAGCAAAGAAAAGTGTCGGCTAAAACGAAAACCACTGCCTCAAAAGCATTGCTCGCCTCTTACAAAGTTTCTTATAGAATTGCTATATGTAAGAAGCCTCATTCAGTTGGAGAAACCTTGATATTGCTATTGACAGTGACAGATCCAGGGAGGGGGGGGCACCGGGGCACGTGTCCCCCCCTGTCATCCGACCCGCAAATAAACAAGTATAGTAAATGTATTAAACTACTAGGAGCGCTGCCCTTAGGCACTACGCGCGTCAACCCCGCCCTCCGCGCGATCCAGGGTCTTCAGCGCTATGCGTCTTGATAAGATGAAAATAATTTTTCTGTATCAAGACGCACACTTTCTATTCATGAAGTTTTTTCTTTGGCGTACCGTTGCCGAAATACAATACATATTCAAGTGTGTACATTAAACGGCCGCCATTTTGTATCAGGACGGCGGGTGAAAATGAGGTTTTCCTAGGGTCTCCTAGGTTTATTATTCGTTCTTTACCAGCGAAGCGATAGTAGCGAAACGCCTTATGGGCCCATTGCCTCCGTACGTCCGTCCGCATGTTTACTCTCCTTAACTACTGAACGGATTTTAATTAAATAAAATATTAGTGTTCCTTATTAAAATTTATCGTCAGATTGTTTTCAATTATAACTTCCACTTTATTTAAGCACTTAAATAAACGTATACTCGTATCTCGTTACATGGTATCTGCCAAACAACAATTAAATAGCATATTTTTGTCTCCCAAGGTCTTACATGATATGTAAGGTACCTATATATTTAAAAATATATTCGGATGGAGGACAACAATTACCACTAAAAATCCGTCGGACCGCATAATAACGGCTTATAGTTTTGGAAATAAAAATTGGAGAATATCCCAAGTATATAATATCACATATTTTGTTTAAAATCGATCGCTACTATTCTATCGGCAAACAACAATTATAAAATCATATTTTTCTCTCTCAGGCTCTTACATGATATGCTAGGTATAGATTTAAAAATTTATTCAGATAGAGGGCAAAATTTACCACTAAAAGGCCTTGGGGCCATATAATTACGACTTATAGTTTCTGAGATAATCAAGAACCACCGAATCGTTCGGTATCGTTTTATACGCATTTCCCATAAAGAACGCCTTTGAAATCTCTGTGTATTCCATTTATGGAGTATACCTACATTTCCTTTTTTTCTTTTAATCACAACAGTTATCATAGCATCTTTCCGTCCTGAGGTCGAAAATTTAACTATCAACTTCTTAGCGCAATGCTCTCTTTAATTATTTCTTTATATCTACTATAACACTATAACAACGTCGATTCAATTACGAAATAGTACTATAGGGTGTGCCATTTAAACGCAACCCAAACTTCAATATTGTTCACAAGCACAGATGTTGCATCAAGAGGGGCTCTTCCACATTTCGTAAAAAAATTAAGGACTTTCTTACAGAGCAAACTGTTTTATTCCATTAATGAATATTTCAATTTTACTACATGACAATAATTTTTGTGTAATACTATATACATGACTTGTCCTACATCGATGTAATACTCGATCTTTGGATTAATAAATTTATTATTATTATTACTACTGCATACGCGCATGTCAAGATGGCCTTGGCTGTCTCATAGCTGGCGTCCTCAGTTGTTGAATAGCGTTGGAGGTGCAAACATGGTTTTTACCCAAAGAGAACGTGTTTTTATTATTGAGCATTATTTTTCTTTGAAATCTTTTGCTGCAGTTCGTGAGGCAGTCAGGAATCTATATCCAGCGAAGGAATTATCGCACAAGACATCAATATACCGTCTAATAAAAAGATTTCGTGAAACATGAACACGGTGAAAAAGGTTAAAGCATGACATCGAGAAGGAGGTGGACATTTTCAGCACCTCCTGTGAAGTGGTTGACACTATTTATAACTAATAATATACAGTGCATATTTAATGATACTTTCTTCCTGTGGGTTGAGTTTTAAATGGTACACCCTGTAGTTCGAAAATTTGACAGTAGGGAGATTGACAGCGCCGGGGGGAGGGAGGGGGGGGGGGTGGGGGTTGAGAGGAGAGGATCCTTTAAGTTTCCCTTGACGACGAAAGATTAATCCGAAAAATACGCGGAATTTTCGTGTTCAAAATGAATCTGTGGACCGATTCCACGCCCATTTAAAATTTGACGGTAGGAAACAGAATTTTCATTCTTTTTAGGCGTTGTTTTGTACAAATCCTATATTTTTACGCTGATTATAGGTAGTTTTAAAAAGTGATTGAAAGTAATGCGGTGTAGGGTCAAAGACAGCGTTACACATGATGATCATGAGCATGTTGACCATTGTTGATGATGATCTCCATTACGTTTGATGTAATGTAGAGATATATTCGGAACAGCTTACGAATTACCCAGCCAACGCCCCCGATGCGATTTCCCACCTTTCTTTGTCATTTATTGCTAGGATTTTAAATCATTTTTTAAATATTTGTTGTATTTTTATGTTTAATCAAAGAAAGCAATAAAACTGCGTTACTTTTCATTGAAGTTTTCATTATTTGTTTCCACAGATTTTAATAGTTATTTTTTAACAAATAATTTACTTTCTAATCAACTTCGTAATTCTTTTATTTTATCTAACGTTGTAACTAGAGCCCTGAAGTTCAAGCACTATAAAATGTCAAAATAGGCAGGCAAAATGGCATAATAAAACAGGAAAATGTGCACTAAAAGGCATTTATTTTAATCCAAATATTATTATTATTATATGGAGTTTATATGGAATAGGTATAACATTTCAAAAACATAAGATTGCAATCGCTATTGATAACATCTTCAAATTATGAACTATTACATGTGATAACGAGATGATTTTTAAAATTTTCAAATTAAAAACTCGGTCTTCTGCCAGGATGCGTTTTAAAAGGATCTCTCTACCTCCATGGAAGTGACGGGGGCGGATTAGTATCTGCGGAAATAGCCTCAATTTCTGTGCTACTGTCCCCTTCTAGAATCTTCGCAATTATTTTCATTTTATCCATATCTTTGTTGGCGCACAACAATTCTTCACACTTGTTTTTAAAACTACACCCTTTTAACCTGGAGCACTGCACATTTCACCTTCAATGAATTGACCAACGTCTCCTCCCTTTTTTCAAGTAATGTAATGGCGTCTGGCAACTTTGAGAAGTAGGCTGCGATGTATTTAACACACAAGTTCATACATTTTATGAAATTTTTTGTGATAAAACTTTTAATACTGAAATGTTAGCCATAAAAACCATATTTAGACTTGATTTTCACATGTATGGTACCTTAGAACATATAGATAACTTTCGATCTAATCTCTAAACAGGCCCGCCGAAGAATTGGCAGCTTCCAATGCAGCCCAGCGAATGATTTGCAAACAGCGATGCGGCCCTCCAGTAAAAAAGGTTGGGCACCACTGGACTAGAAGAAGCTGAACAAAACAATGGTAAGAGGGTCGTCATCTTACTGTCGTCAGTCTTCTTATCATCTGCAGCTTTATTTTTTGAGGTATTTACTTATATGCTGCGATACAATGTACTTTTTCTCCGAATTCACCGACTTTTCACAAAGTTTACAAAACACACTGAACCGTCTGTTGAGAAAATATCAACACCAAACTCTTTAATGAAATTGTTCAGTCTCTGCTTGGTGGACACTCACTATTATGCATTGTGGCCACTAGAATGAAAGTGTCACGTTCACCACACAAACAATTTGTTAAAAAACGACTGTCATGAACTGTTTTAAAGCTAAAAAAAAACTGAGGGATGCTAGGAGTGAAAGGGAGGGTTCATTAGGCCTTCCCGAGCCATGGGTTTCACAAATGTGAACTCAGGTGAACTCAGCAGTAGTCGGATTAAAATAAATGCATAGCTGCGCCAATGGTTAGAATTTTATATGATACCGAACCCAGGGTGGGTAAAAACTGCCCTTGAAGTGTCAAAAAAAACAGTATATTGGTCAAATTTAAGAGATTTGGCAGAAAGGAAATTTTGGAAAAAATTGATTTAAGGACAAAAAAGGCGTTTTTGGATAAAAAAGGCATATTTGCAAAAAACATGAAAATAGGCAAAAAATGCATTTATGGCATTTTCACTGAACTTCCGGGCTTTAGTTATAAATCTTATAATTTTATTGCACGAGTTTTCAGAAAATTGGTACATATGGGGTTGGCATATTATAGTCCGATTTTTTCGCTGTCATCTTGATACATAAAACGCTTAGGTATGTTTCCGTTCAAGGTTCATCTATTACGCTGAGGACGAGTGTAGCACAGTTTTTATTGTATTTTAAAATTAGTTAGAACTAGATGATTGTGAGCCCGGCTTCGCTCGGGAATGTTTTATTTTAAGTTGTAAACGATTTTGATTATGTATTAATTGTGGTAGCCCTGCTCTTAAGCTCCGCTTTAAAAATCTTGATTTCGTTATGGTACTTTGTAAAAATCATATATATATATATATATATATATATATATATATATATATATATATATATATATATATATATATATAACAGCTTTTGGAAAAGGAAAGGTAAAATAGATATATGGATGTCAACAAGGTGTTGGGATGAGGAAACCCAGTGAACACTCACCAATCAGACGACTTCAGGTTGGCGAGGCCCCGGGGATGTCGAAGCGACACACGTAAAAGAACACTAAAACACAGAAACATCACAAACGTAGAAGCTTTCGGAACTACTCCTTCTTCAGCTACAGAGAGAGTTCTAAAGTTCTAAAGTTGTCTAGCGTAATGTTTAATCTACGTATACCACTCTGTGAGAGATAGCTACATTTTTGAGGGGAGAATGAGGAGAATGTGAGGGAGAAAGGGAGGAGAATTGGAGGGAGGAAGAGGGAGAATGGGAAGAAGTGAGGGTGAAGAATAAGAGGGAGAGAGGGATGGAGAATGGAAAGTAGGACGAGAGAGGAAAAATACGAGGGAGAGAGAGAATAAGGGGAGAGGTAGGGAAGAGAATGGGAGGAAGGCAGAGAGAAAGCGAGGAAGAATGGGAAGTGACTTAATTTCAACACAGAATCTGCACATACCCGTCATATTTGACGGGCAATTACGCTAGTGTAAAATCTATAAAAGGCTACTCCTGTCCCTTTGTGGCTCCCTCTGTCACGCTATAAAATGCGAATAACTCGATAAAAGATCGAGATATATTTTTGAAATTTGGCAGGAATACTAAATTTGCATATTTTAAGGTGATGACGAAAAATATCTCGAAAAATGTCCTGGGTTCGACTCCAAGGAAGACATTTTCATTTTCTATAAAATAACACGTAAAAATCGACTTTTCGACGTGCAGGGTTTTATTCTTTTTGATATCTTAGAAAGAATTAACCTACGATCTTCGGATCTAAACCATTTTAAAGAAAAAATTATAACGTTTCTTATTCTGTTCATCTTTTTCCCTCTATGGTTCTAAATTCCTCATGTTAAAACGTTTAATTCACATATTTTGGGCAGATCTTGCCATTTTAACGGGATGTTGCCTTGTCAACCCATTACATTGTTAAACCTCGAAATCCTATTGTTATTTTAATCCTTATGGATAAAAGCACTCTTTGAATGCTTTTAATACGAGAGAGAGAAAGAAGGAGAGGAAAATGATTTTCATAGCAACGAATGTAAACAACCTTCGTTGCGTTATTTTCGGGAAGGAATTCATTTAAATGTAGAACATTAATCATTCGCAAATTAAATTACTTAGAATCATGGTAGGAGTTCAAGGCTTGAAACTACGAACGCCTAAAAGAACGGAAGTTTGTTTTCCTGCCATCGATTTTTGAATACGCGTCGAATCGATCAACAGATCACTTTTTAAAGCGAGAATTTGACGCATTCTCAGTGATTCGCATTGTTGCCGGTTTCGTGTAATTGGGTACCATTGACTTGAATAATAGCTTCGCGTCGCATCTATTCACGAAATTTCATTTAAAAAATTTTCCCGACATATTTGACGGGCAATTACACTAGTTAAAATATAAAATGCGTTGATATTTAATTAATAACCTTTAAGATCTGTTAGAACGGCGTATGTTACGCCGAGTACAGTTAGTATGTATACATTTACCCTCCCCTGTTGAATTTTTCTGGATGCGCCACTGGCTATTGATATGGTGGAAGTAATGCTAGGCGACTAATACGCAAATCAGTTACGCAGCATTCCGCTTGCAGACAACTCTGTGGGAAGAAGAATTTCAGATATATCTGAAGATCTTTGCGAACAATTAATTGAAACAATTAAGAACACTCGCTTTGCCCTGCAAGTTGATGAGGCAACTGATGTCGTGAAGGATGCTCACTTAATTGCTTATGTGAGATACATCACAGGCAATGAAATTAAAGAGGACTTGTTGTTTTGCGAACCAATTGAAGATAGGGCTACATCTGTAAAAATATTTAAAATAATTGACGAATTTCTGCTTGAAAATGATATTAAGTGGGAAAATTGTTGGGCTATGTACAGATGGAGTTCAGTCTATGTCTAATCAAAATGCAGGACTTCTGGCCCTGGTGAGAAAAAAGCACCACTTGCTCTCTGGACACATTTTATGCTTCACAGACAGGCTCTTGTGTATAAAAACATTAGTGAGGAACTAAGGGCAGTATTTCAAGATATCGTACGAATATTACATTATATCAAAAGTAGTCCGTTGAAAGTGAGGATTTTTACTAAGTTGTGCCATGAAATGGATGCAGAGCATAATGCTCTGCTCTGTTATTGCGAATCTCGCTGGTTATCTCGTGGAAAAGTGCTTCAGAGAGATTTTGAACTGACGAACGAAATTGGAGTTTTTCTCAGGGAATGCAAAAATGCGGATGCAAGTCTAATGTATGATGGACATTTCAGTCAAAAATCTGATGTGGCCACCACATGACTTTCTCCATACCTGTAATTTTTCTAAAAATTACAAATAGGTTTCATAATAATAAATATTTTAAGAAACCGAGAAAATTTTAGACTCTACAAAGAACAGAAATAAACTCAAACCATAGCCTTCTGATACTGGATATAGTCACAAAGCTCCAACAATTAAGAAAAGAAAAAGGAGCGTTACTAACAATAAGACGTAAATAAGCGTCAATTGTTAACAATAGTCGGTAGGTGGCGTGGTGGTGGCAGCTAAAAATATAAGATATCTCTTAAACAATGCATTATATGGAAAAATGTTTCAGATAAAGCTTGTAGAAAATAAAATTTCCTACAATTTTTATTCCAATATATTTTTACATATATCAAATATTAAAGCAAATATTTTAAAATAACGGATAAGTGACAAGAGTAAACACCCACTTACGTTTCACCGATTTTTACCAAAAACTAATTAGTTCTTCTGCCTTTTATAAAAATGTTAAATATAAAATTTCGCGTGGATCTGATTAACAGTTTTTGAGTGAGAGCACCCACAAAAATCGATCACATACACACAGACATCATCGAGAAAATGATCAAGACGTGTTCAGGGGACCTCAAAACGTGTATTTACGTTGAAATCTCGAAGTCGATTCTTTCACGAAAACTAAATCTCCCCTATACTACGTATGGAGAAAGTAATACTTGGCGTACTTAGTGGACATTTATGAAAAATGAAACAATTTGAATTCTTTTTTGGAAGGACCTCAAATGAACATGCTCAACCAGAAAGGTAAAATAAATGCATTCATCAGAAAACTGGATTTATGGAAAAGAAGTTTAGAGAATAAATGTTTTGACGTTTCCTGTTTTAGAAGATTTTCTTTGTAGTAGTGAAATTGAAGCTAATATAAAACTATTCATGGAGCACCTAAATGAGTTACAGGCGCAGTTTGCAGTATACTTCCAAGACTTGCAAGTTGAAAGATTTGAATGGATACGAAATCCTTTTGTTAGCCCTACCTCTGGACTGTCGACTTCAGAGCAGGAACAACTGATAGATTTATCGAGTGATTATTTATTGCGTCAGGTATTCGATCCTAAAAACTTCCTCAGTTTTGGCTGCAAATTGCCAGAGAATATCCTGTTCTATAAGAAAAAGCCAATAATATTCTACTTCCGTTTGTAACTTCATATGTGTGAAATTGGATTTTCTGCTGTTGCTGTCATGAAGACCAAGTATCGCTCTCGGCTAATAATTGAAAAGGAACTGCGAGTTGCCATCTCACATCAAAATTGTAGGTCAAGTAAGTTTTCTTAAATAATTGTTATTGAACATGATATGTGGGGCGCCAAGAGAACTTTGCTTGGTGAATGGGGGAGCGGCTTGGTAAAGTTTGGAATCCACTGTACTAGATAATACGAATTTCGTCAAAAATATTTTAAGGGCTATGCCGGCTAAAAAGGTTGAATACCACTACTTTAAACCTCTGGAAATTTCTTAGCTTTTTTACGGCCATCTAAATATTTTTACGGATCTAATGGACACGTCCAATTTTTGTTCTTTTTTTACGGACTGTCCGTAAAAATACGGACGGTTGGTAACCCTGCCCGAGATGCGTAGGGCCCCGCGGGGACGCCCCGGAACCTATAAGTGACAGAGGTGTTTAAGCAGGGGTGATCTGAGAAAAAGTGTGCACCAGAGCCCCGGAGTCCCCTAAACGCCAAGAGTTATGCTGAATAAATGAGAGATGATAAACGATCAGATCTGCCGTTCTTGAATTAACAAACAATGCTCACGGCTTGACGCGCAAAGACAAAGTATACGTTTTTACCTGATAATTCTTAGATATATGTAATTGCATACTTAATTTTAAAGAGAGTTCATAGTCTGCTATGAATTATGAATCATAATACTAGGATCGGGGTGGCGGAGTGGTTAGAGCGTTGGCCTTCCACGCAGCGGTCCCAGGTTCGAATCAGGCGGAAGCCAGGATTATTCAAACCTGGGATCGTCCCGTTCCCCACTTGTGTGGTTTGAGGAGACCGCGCAAGTCAGCGCTCCATCCTTCGGAAGGGTCGTTAAGCAGTTGGCCTCCTTGGTGCTCTCCATAAATAGTAGGCTAATGCCGGTACTGGGTTTCCCTCCTCCCTTGTGTAAGTGTTTAGTGTAGAATGAGTAGTGGCTATAATAATCCAAAAGGTTAATTAGCCATAAATTCCATACAAACAAACAAATAATATTAGGTCATATCATCTTAAGAACTCTCCAAGTTGGTCGTCCGTTCAATGCATAAAATAAAGTGTTATTTGAGCCCGTGGCCGCAAATATCACGAGAAGAGCCGGCTGGCCCCAATCCGATAAACATCTTCCTTTTGATAAATGGTAATGAGCGTAAGAAAATTATGTTCGTTTTGAAAATTAAAAACCTCGAAACCCACGACACGAGCGAAGAATGAGTGGAACCTGATCGTTACACGCACATGCTATAATTTGTCTTTAATAATTGTTTGAGTGTGACTTATTCAGTATATTTATTGTTATTTTTTTAAAATTAAACGATTAAAAACACTTTAAGAGTATAAATTAGTACTTCCAATTCACAACCGAGCTGGACCGGCCAAGCGCGAGATTAATATGTACGATAATAAGAAACGAAATTTATGGGACCCCCCCCCCCTCCAGTTTCAAAATTATAACTTTTTCGGAATGATTTAAAAAAATAGTTTGGCAAGTGATTATTTAGTAAAAGTTTATGCAACATTTACACCCGATACTTTAATAATTGAGATCTCCAAATTTCGGGGACCCGGACGCCTCGCATCCGCCGCATTCCCTCCCCCCCCTCCCCTTTGGCCGGCCCTGTAACCGAGTAGAAATTAAATTTTATAGCACCTTGACACATTTTTCCCCAAAAAAACGAAAAAATTGCGGTGTTTTTCGTCAAATACCATTAGAACATGGAGTATTAATTCCTTTTACGATACCATGGGTATTCAAAGATAAGGAGGTTAGCAAAGTTTCACTGGAATTCGTTGAATAAAATCAGATACGCATTTCGGCTATAAAGCAACTGCCATAAGAAGAGAACATTTTTTAAAGCTACTTTCTGTTGCTAACTTTCCTGCGGTTTAAATAGTAACAAAATCAGAAGGAATGGATTAGACGCAGCAGTTTTTAGCAGTTAAAAAAAATCCGCTTATGCGTTCGGTTTGTCTGTCTGACGCGCCAACTCCTCCTTAACGAAAGCAGCTAAAGACTTCGTTTTTTCGCTTATCAATTTAGTATTCAGATTTCTTGTGAAGGTCTGCCTGTCTGACGCGCTAACCTAAACGGAAGCAGCTAGAGACTTCGTTTTTTTCGCCAATCGATTCAGCATTGTCTCGTTGTGCATGTTTTATCGTCATTTTTTAAAATAACATTATTTCATAAATAAAAACTCCTGAACCGTAAAATAATCCAAGTGAGCAATCACACGTCAATAAGAGAAAAATAGAGGGGGGGGGGAAAGTAATAAATTTATACTTACAAGTTTGCAGGACGATGGCCTACAGGAACCTGTTGTCGGAAACTAGCCTAAAAAAACAATCCATACGACTTCAGCTACTGAATATGACAGCTTAGCTCTCGAAATACGTATATAGTGAGTTTTTACAGAGTGATTGCGCGTTTGTGTGTGCTTTTCTTTTCTATTTATGCTAGTTTCCGACAACAGGTCCTTGTAGGCCATCATCCTGCAAACTTGTAAGTATAAATTTATTATTTCCCCCCCCCCCTCTATTTTTCTCTTATTGACGTGTGATTGCTCACTTGGATTATTTTACGGTTCAGGAGTTTTTATTTATTTCCATTCTGTACACCGTAGTCTCCAAATTTAATTTTCAATATTATTTCAGACTAATTACACTAGTGCGCATAAATTTTAATATTCTGTATCAACAAAATGTTTTTGAAAAGACGCCATTTACTTTCTGCCTCGGCAGCTCTTCCCTTGCTCGTTTCGTCTTCTCATTCGATTCTCGGGACCCAGGACGTTCGCTAAAACGGCCGGCTACTATCGACATCAGCATAGTTCTCCAGGAGGGAGATAACGACCCTTGCGACGAAGCTGTTATTAATCACGCGCCTTCGAATCCCTGATGAATCCAAGCGGATGTTCTGTTCTGAGTCTCGCTGGATAAATGCTGAGGATATCACTTTTTTCGACGGAGGACGCTATCATGTGTCCCGTCTCGAGATTTCCAACCGCTGCCCCTTTGCCTTGGGTATCTCGTGCTTGCGGATTGAAGAGCGTCGTAAGCACATCTCGCGTCTTGCTCACCGATTCTCATTCTCACGGAGCGCCGCCGTTCTCCGATAGCGCGGAGGAGAAGCGTCATTTCTCTCGCGCCGCCGCTTGTTGGACTGGTCGTTCCGTCTTTCTCGAGCGCGTGAAGCACGCCAAGATTTAAAAGGTGTTCTTTGAAGATAAGGCTTCCACGTTTCGAAGCGACAAGACTCTTCAAAAAAGCGTGAGTTTTTGCCATTTGTAAAGTAAAGCACTCGCTCAAGAACCACGTAATTTCATTGCGCGCTAAAAAAACTGACTCTTTCCCTGATGTCGAATGCTAGCGATTATCGAAATGCAACGTATTACGGATGTTTTAAACGTTCGCGAATCTTTTTTTTTTATTCGGCCAAATTTAAAAAATCAAGTTCTCTCGGGCAGCTTTCGATTGTGACATCCAGCTCGTACAATTCAGGGATAAAACGAAGATGTATAACGGGGGTGGCGGTGCGGAGCGCTTATAGAGTTGGCCTTCTACGCAGCGTCCCCAGGTTAGAATCCAGCGGAGGTCGATTTTTTCAGTTTCAGTCGGATTTTTCCCGTGCCCTACTTGTGTGATTTGAGGAGACCGCGCAAGTCAGCGTTCCGTCCTTCGGAAGGGACGTTAAGCAATTTGCTCCCTTGGTGCTCTTCGTAAAGAGTATGCTGCTGGCACCGGTTTTCCCTCCTCCCTTGTATAAGTGTTCAGTGTGGAATGAGTAGTGACTATAATAATCCAAGAGGTTGATTAGCCAAAAATGCAAACCACACAAGCACAAACTTATCGGTTTCGATTCGATTCTTTTTTTCGTAAGCGATGCCCGTTTCGATTCGGGGCCTATCGCGTAAAGGAATTTTCCATTCGCGTTTAACCAAATCGGAAAGTGAGCAGAGTTAAACGCGCCTTGCTCGTAACTAAACAGTCGCTTCCTACCGTCGACCGTGTTTTCGTCCGTCAGTCGTTTAAACCTTACGACACAAAGCTGAACATCCGCTTCCAATCACCGGCGTCGCGATTTTCAGCATCTCGAAAGTTTCTAAAGAACTCCCATTTCCGTCTCCATGACTCCAATTTTAAGGTTGATTCACATTTAACGACCCGTCAAAGACAACGACACGACGGCTTCGGATTGTTAGCGAGAAAACCAATGCACCCGTCCACACTAGGACGGCAACTACACGACGCGCCACAGACACGACAGCGACAATGCTCAAAAAGAATCCTCGGCCGTGTCACCGTGTCGCTTCGTGTCTTTGCCGTGTCGTTGCCGTCCTAGTGTGGACGGGTGCATTGGTTTTCTCGCTGACAGACGAACAGAGAATGGGGTAATAATTGTCGTGTCGTTGCCGTCCCGTGTCTTTGTCGGGTCGTTAAGTGTGAATCAACCTTCATTCATGCGCGAGACGCCTACGTATCGCCTGGGAGAGTGAATGAAGTTTTATCGCGAAATTGTTGATAAACCTTCTCGAGCGGTCCCGATAATTTCTTTCTTTATCGGTCAAAAAGTTCGCGGAATGACGTTTGAGTGAGGTGCCTCTAGTTCGTTCCTTTTTGCTGGGTAAATAACAGCCTCATATTTGTCGCACAAACACGTCGATGACGGAACGCATCTGACGAAGAGAAACATTGTTTATGGGAACCCGATGCGTTTCAGGCGGGTTAGAAGAACAGGAACGCGACAACACCCCACGAGCAGTCGCGTCTATCACCTGATCGGCGATAAAGAAAAAAATGGGAGCATCGCGAGCGATGAAGAGCGAGAGGCAGGAGTGATTTTTAAGGGAAATCAAACGCTTCGCCGTTCGCTCATTCGAGGATCCGGAGTTGTAATTAAAACTGTTTGTCCCGTGGGGGTATTAGGAAGTTAGTGGTGTGGAACACGTGCGTCGCGGAGGGATCCGCGATGGTGTCCCTTCGATGGTTTGGGATCGCCTTTTTGGTGCTGTCCGCGCTTTTCGCTGCTAGAGCCGAGGTCCTCACGCCTCCCCTGTTCGACTTGGCGAAGGGCAAGAAGATACGTGCCACGGCTACGTGCGGATTGGAAGAATTAAATGGAGATGAAGTCCCCTTCCAGGATTTGTATTGCTATTTAGGTGGTACTGACACGGAGAGAGATCATGGTGTCGAAATCTTCAAAGGACAGGTGAGAGAATCGTTCATATATATATGAAATATGTATCATTTTCATGCATGCAAGAAAACGACATTCACATCACTGTGTGCTTAATGTTTGACCTCTTAACTTCCATGTAATTTTACATAAAAAAGAATGGTGTGCTGGGATTTTTCTATTAAAATAAGCATTTTATTTTTGATTTTAAGAATGATAATTTTACAGAAATTAATAATTAAGTTGAAGGTGACGTCAACAAAATCTTGTGAATATGGTCTGACACTGTTTGAAATGTTTTTTAATATGGCAAATTTTACGATATTACTTGCTGTTTTAAGTTGTTCCAAAGCGTAACACGAATGACCGACGTGACGTTCGACCGCATTAAGGCCCACTGAGTTAAATTTCCCATTCACATCGGCATTAGGTTTATGAAAATGAAAAAAATGAGAGTTGCCTCTTCGACTTGAACCGGATAAAATAGTTTATGAGAGTGCATGCCAGTGGCGGATCTAGTGGCGATCATCCAAGTAGCAGAACTATAGGGTGTTCAATTTCAATGGACCCATATGGAGTAACAAAGAATGAAAATATTATTACAAGTTTATTCATAGTAATTGTTCGATGCAATGACCATTAATTGTCTGGCATTTTTCTAATCTTTCAATTCAGTTACGGTAGAATCACAATAAAATTATAAGAACATTGTAAATAATAAATTATTATTTACTCCCTATGGTTCCATTTAAATGAGACACTCTTTATAATACCGCAGAGTGCGAGCCCGCGGGGGTCCGACACATTAAGGAGGCCCTGAGGGTCCATCTATATCAATATACTGTATTAAACAATGAATTGTGAAGGGTCCCAAAAATTATTTTCGCGGGAAGGGGAGAAGGGGGGAGGTTGAAAGCTTGTAGTTCCGCTGCTGGATGGCTCCCACCTCTGGGATGTTCCCAAAAGGAGAAAGAATCTGACAGGAATGGGGAATGAATGGTCAATGGTAGCGGTGGATTCAAGAGCGAGGAGGGGCGATTGGGGCATTTCAGGAACCTCTCCTGGTAGATGTTTTTCTTTGTCCACAAAACTTGAAACATAAGAGGATTTTTCACCCCTTGGAACGAAATGAATGTAAATTGTTTGTTATCGTCTCGAGAAACTATCATTAAAATCGCAAAATTCTATAAGACACTCTTGAGCTACTTCCTCTTATGCGACACTCGTTGTCTGCTAAAAAAAGAACGTCAAAAATGAATGCAACATAAAAATGGGAGCTTCATTTGCTGACGCAATAGGAAAAAGCGCGTTTTATTTAGTGAGGTTTATTTAGAACTCTAAACTCAAAATTCGTTATAAACCAAGTAATATAATTATATGACGTAAAGTATTTTATTCGATGATTAATAAAAAAATGATCACATTCTATCAATGACAATTTTTTTCAGAATCTAATCACAAAAACCTATCACATACACACAGACATCATCGAGAAAATGGTCAAAAAGTGTTCAGGAGACCTCAAAACGTGTATTTCCGTTGAAATCTCGAAGTCGATTTTTTCACGAAAACAATACTTTCCCCTATACTACATATAATTATGGAGAAAGTAAAAAATGCGTTCTATTTTAATTCGGTAACTATGAAAAAAATATCTTATTCTTTTCGTTAAAATAAGGTATTTATATGAAATCCCGCAGGATTCACTTGAGACAAAATTAGCTATCGGGCCGAAGTTAGATACAGAAAGAGTCGCATGCGGTCCGCGGGCCACCAGTTTGACATGCCTGACATACATCAAGCATATACCGTCACCCCCGCTTTAGCGACAATGTCAGTGATGGACTTACGGTGGCGCTAAATCGGGGGTTGAGTGTATAACCATTTGCTCAGAATCTGAATTTGAAAATTATAAATGCACTCCCTGCCTCCCAGCGATTTCTCCAAAAAAATGTCTTTTCGGCGTAATAAATGGCATCATAGAATAAAAGCAACCTGCAAATTTCAGTCGTACATCTCTTACTGTTATAGCTTGCTATTTTTATTTAATTGATTGCACAAACGGAGACGGACCGACGGACAGAGCGAAAACATAAACGCGTTTATAAAATAAAACGCGCTAAAATGTCGGTGCAAAATTGCACTGCGCAAACTTTCTTATATCCTCACACTTCTACTTTACACGATCCTTTAAATGTTTGCATTGCTTGGCAGTAGCTCTTTAGATAAAATCCTTAGAGAAATTTTTGAGTAAACGGACATTTTGTAAAGATCTACAATAAACTACGCTCTATCGGTTAATGTCAACATGGTTTCTATTCCGATTGATACCTATACAAATATCGAGATTTCTTCGGGCCGTGATAAGTCGTTTAACCCTTAGAATCGCGCACAGAAAACAGCCTTCGGACAGAATCGCAAAAAAATCGGTGCAATATACATCGCATAAACTTTCTCATGTACGTATGCATAGGGTCTCAATACACTTTTTCCTGATTGGAAGAAACTCCTATTACCACAAATACAACAAAACTGCGGAAAATGTTTTCTGTACATAATAGTAAATATTGTATTGATACTGTCATAGATGTAGAAATCGAGCATGATAAATATTTGTACCATACATAATTATTAAGCATTATGTGGATTGGCGAACCATATAGGCGCCAAAGCATTATTACTGGACGAACATTGCCGTCTCACATCAGAGGACTGGGTAGAGCTGGACGGTAGCTGATTGTGAGCGTAAAACTCAGTACATAATTTTTATAACTCCAACTTCTATAACTGGATGGATTTTAGTCAAAAACATTGCAACCACTATTAATAAATCGACATTTTGTGAAAATGGGTTCATATCTTCAGAGGGTTTCTTCTGGATGATAGTATGCATAAATGTGAGATATCATTCGATTTCGTTGAACCGCCCAGACTCTAGAGCCGCACACAGACAGACGACATGGTGAAAAACACTTTTTTGGACTCGGGGACATCTAAAACGTGTATTACCTATAAAATCACGAAGTGGAGTTTTTCGCGATTACAATACTTTCTCTATATAGTATGTATATGAGAAAGTAAAATCGTACGCAGGAGCATCAAAAACTCACGTATTCATTAATTGCAAAAGGAGAAACCGCTTTATAACCATAAAAATTAAAAAAAGAAATACTCAATTACACACCAGTTTAGAGGAATTACTCCACGCCAGGGACCGAACACTCGCACAATCTCATACACTCCGGATTTAGGGGAACTACTCCACGCCAGGGATCCTTGTTTACGTGCAAACGACCGGTTTAGGGGAATTACTCCACGCCACTGATTCTCGAAGTTTAACAATGACGTGGTCGGCAAGGCAACATCCCGATTAAAAGCCGATATTTCCCAAAATATTTGTATTTTTATTTAATATTTATTTCATATAGAAAATGTCCCAGGAACATAATGCTCATATAAGGGACGGTACATAACGACATTTGGCAGTTAGCCGACAAGAAAAACAATTATCACATATAAGCTATAAAATATCAAGAAATGTAAACGTATAATCAATAGTACAAAATAATATATAAAAATCTATAAGATACAATTAGAAAAGATAGTAGAACAAAATATAATAAGTGGTATAATGAAAATTTTGTATAATAAATTGGATACTTTGGCTCAACCATTATATACATAATATCCTTATTCTCTACGTTGGTCCGTCCGTTGGTCCGCCGGAACGTTCTAGAAAACCGCATAAGAGAACACTTAAAAATATCTTTTTCCACTTGCAGGCTTTTTTTCTTTTGCAAAATTAAATTAGAAGTAATTGACGTACAATCTTTGGACCTGGACCATTTTAAAGAAAAATAAACATAGATTCATATTCTTATCGTCGACTTTTGCCTTCGGTTCCAAATCGCTCAAGTTATACGTTTAAATCACATTTATTGGAAAAATTTTAAAACAATCACTAATTTTTTGCAATTTTAAGGATATTATACTTTTTCCACATTGAGTTAATAATGCCACACATTTCTGCCAAATTTTAAATTTATAGTACAATTAAAAGTGAAATAACATTTATCTAATTGTTTAAATTTAAATAATTTATAACGACCAAAAAAACAATTTTATGGATAAATTGAAATGTTTATTCGTTTACATAGATTTACCTCTAAATAATTAAAAAATTTCAGATCCCTAACTTGCGGCGTAGTGTTTAAGCATCTACCTATTTGTTTAAACTTTAAGAATTTTTAACTGCCAAACAAATTAAAATATCAAAATTTCTATAATCCCCATTTCGTTTTTTTACAAATTCTACCTCTAAAAAAAATTTCAGCTCCGTAGCACATTCGAAAATGCATAAACCTTGAAAATTTGTTTAAAACAATTGCGAATTTTTAGCGGCCGCATTGTTGAACTTTTTTAAGATTTTCGTTATTTTTAGTCGGTTTTACAGAAAATCCTACCTAAGAAAAAAATTTCGAATCTCTAGCTCATCTGGAAGTGCCTAAACATTAGTATCCTCCTATATGTTATATGTTATCTCCTCCTCCTCCTCTGCAAGAAACGTCTATATATAATGATGCGTAAGGAAAGTGTTTTGAATGCTCTAGTACGAGAGAGAGAAGGCGCCCCAATTATTTATAATTAAAATCGTGTTTTTCATTAATTTCTTATCAGTTAACTTCCTATTGAAATTATTGGTAATTAACTAATTTTATAGTTATTTTCATAATTTTTTGCAGTGTATCTTATAATTAACCGGAGTTATAAACTTGCATCGCATATATGAATCACGCAAAAAACCATTCCTTAACATGCAGTCCTTTTTCGTTTACATTTTAAAATATATCAAGGATGAGGTATTTAACTTAGATTAGTTATGCGAAGAGAAGAATTTAAATCTCATTCGTAAATCTCAAAAAATTACGTTTTCATACTATTTTTCACGTTTTCACGTATTTTGTTTATATTGGATCACTGTTATCCCAATTGTTGAATTATATTCTTGGCCTCATAATAAATGTACCAGTTTAGTGCTTTAACACGGATCAGACATGGGTACAACTTATTTACTGAATCTATTAAGTAATTAGAGGGAAGAAGGGAAATAGAATAGGAATGAGCAGAAATTGAGAAATAGGAATAAAATAGGATTAAAAGGAGCTGCAATACATAAATATCAATAATAAATTATAATTGATTATAAAAAATGTTTTTACTATTGAATCATGCGTCATTGCCATAGTAGTGAAAAATAACATTTTATGACTTTTAGTTAAATTTCTTTAACTAAAGTGATTTTTCTGGAAAATTTTCAAAACTAATATAGTTAAAAGAAAAGTGCGATCTTAAAATATAGTTAAACTCATTGCAGTTCATGTAAATATTTAGTTAATAGTAAGTAAGTTACTACACATTTTTCTTTTGATGATAAATTGACAGTTCGTTCACATTTTATTCTGTTTTTACGAGTTAATAAGAGTAAAATAATGAATTTATTTAGTTAAATTCTATACGTTTTAAATAAAATTTTCTCAAATACTTCAAGTAAATTTCAGCTACTTCTTTATGCATTATTTCTTATTATTTCGATTTTCCTCTTATTTTTTAGCAAATATTTGGATAATCATTTGGCCTCTCTACTAATAATTACTTAAACAGTATAATTAAAACAAAGATAACTTTCAAAAACACTGATTTGATTGTGCATGAAAGCCAAACCAGATCATAGAATATCTTACTGAATTTTCATATCGAAATCATATACTCGTACATTTGGAATACTTTTATGATAATCACGTCTTATGGGCAATTACGCTAGTATCTTTACATACTCAATGTCTGTCCGTCTGTCTTGAATCTCTTGAATAGTTTGTCATAGAGAAATGCTGTAAACGCCATTTTGTTTCTGCCAACTAGGAGACCCCGGAAAAACTATTTTCGTTTACGAAAGTGTCCCGGATTCGACTCACAATCAGAGAGACGATTATATTTTTTCCATATGTTTACACACGAG
The DNA here is from genome assembly GCA_028673005.1 of Tanypteryx hageni. NCBI lineage: Eukaryota > Metazoa > Arthropoda > Insecta > Odonata > Petaluridae > Tanypteryx > Tanypteryx hageni. The sequence goes on from CM054113.1 coordinate 70,462,514, forward strand.
TTTTGATTTTTCAAGGTGCCATGTTTATTTCTTTCATTCATTAAAATACGTATGTATTGACCAAATTTCATCGTTTTTGCTTTATTCGACGGTTAAAACTATAAAATATCTTATTCTTTCAATTTTTTGATGTTATATAGAATAATTTTCTCAGAAACACGCATTTCTTTTCGAAATTTTATGAATATTTCGTACTCTTTCCGGGTGTTGCCAAGGCGACCCACATTGTTGCCTCTGATTGAATTTGCGTCTATTAAACCTTCAAACAGACGAAATAATTGCGTTATCTGCTTCGCGCTCTTTATGAAGCATCGAAATTATAGTTGTAATGATGTCAAACCTAGTAGATTCCAACCTTAATAATTAAAGATTATTATTATTCAGTTAACTTCGTGTGAGCTGAGGGCATTTTTAACTATTGACTAAAAGAAAAAATATTTCTTTATTCCAACACTGGAATGTGACCTTTTTCGTATGGGGGAGTCAATTAAAATTGCACATATAAATTATAAAAACAAACATGACAATCAAAATATCAGTTGCCTAATTTTATAAGGAGAAATTGGAATTAAACTTGCAGATTTCTGACTCCGCAAAAGTTTTTGCGGGTAACATTAGTACTAATAAAAACACTTAAACACAAATACATAAAACTTGAATATAATATGTAAATATGTGATTTAAATGTTTAATATGAGAGATTTAGAACGGTAGGTGGATAAAGATGAATTGAATAAGAAACATCATTAATTTTCCTGAAACATAGCTTAAATTCTAAGATCGTACGTCCATTTGTCCTAATTTTAATTACCAAAAGAATAAAAGTCTGCGCTTTAAAAAGTCTCTTTTTACGTTTTATCTTACGGAAAATGGAAATCGCCCCCCTGGAGTCAAACCAAGGTCTTTTTTCGTATTGTTTTCGTAATTTAATTTTTATATCTAAATTAAACATTCCTGAGGAATTTTAGCTTTCCACCTAATCGGGAAGTTTGTTAAAAACGCGTTAAAAGTGCCATTGATTACGTCAGCGTTATACACAAACCCCACCATCTAGGTTTTTATTATAATAACTAGCGGAAATGCCCGTCAAATATGACGGGTAAGCGTGAATTGAGTATTAAGGTAAATAAATAAAAATAAAAAATTAATGAAACCAACTTTTATATGCACTAAAAAGTAAACAATAATTCAAAATTCATATAATTGAGTGCTCTAGAGAGTAAAAAAAAGTATTGGGTGAATAGAAATTGTATGACAAAGAAATGTATTACGCTATACAATTCTTATATGACAAAAATTATTTTTAATTTGTGGAACATTTAAATTTCTCTCTCTCCCTCTCTTCCCCTCTTACCCTTTCCCCCTCTCACCCTCTTCCATTCCTACCCTCTCCCCCTCCAACCCTCTTCCCCTCTCCCCCTCCAACCCTCTTCCCCTCTCCCCCCTCCTACCCCTCTCCCCCTCTCCCCCTCCTACCCCTCTCCCCCTCCTACCCTCTCCCCCCTCCTCCCCCCTACCCTCTCCCCCCTCCTACCCCTCTCCCCCTCCTACCACTCTCCCCCTCCTACCCCTCTCCCCCTCCTACCCTCTCCCCCTCCTCCCCCTCCTACCCTCTTCCCATCCTACCCTCTTCCCATCCTAACCCTCCCACTACCCTCTCCCATCCTACCCTCTCCCCCTCCTACCCTCTCCCCCTCCTACCCTCTCCCCCCTCTTCAACTCTCCTCCTCTTCACCTCCTACCCTCTCCCCCTCTTCACCTCCTACCCTCTCCACGTCTTTACCTCCAACCCTCTCCCCCTCTTCCCCTCCTACCCTCTCCCCCTCTCTTCCCCTCCTACCCTCTCCCCCTCTCACTCCATCTCCCCCTCTCACTCCATCTCCCCCTCTCACTCCCTCTCCCCCCCTCTCACTCCCTCTCCCCCTCTCACTCCCTCTCCCCCTCTCACGCCCTCTTCCCCTCTCACGCCCTCTACCCCTCTCACTCCCTCTCCCCCCTCTCCCTACCTCTCCCCCCTCTCACTCCCTCTCCCCCTCTCACTCCCTCTCCCCCCTCTCACTCCCTCTCCCCCTCTCACTCCCTCTCCCCCCTCTCACTCCCTCTTCCTCCCTCCCTCTCCCTCTTCCTCCCTCCCTCCCACTTCCTCCCTCCCTCCCTCTTTCCTCCCTCCCTCCCTCTTCCTCCCTCCCTCCCACTTCCTCCCTCCCTCCCACTTCCTCCCTCCCTCTTCCTCCCTCCCTCTTCCTCCCTCCCTCTTCCTCCCTCCCTCTTCCTCCCTCCCTCTTCCTCCCTCCCTCTTCCTCCCTCCCTCTTCCTCCCTCCCTCTCCCTCCCTCCCTCTTCCTCCCTCCCTCTTCCTCCCTACCTCTTCCTCCCTACCTCTTCCTCCCTCCCTCTCCCTCCCTCCCTCTCCCTCCCTCCCTCTTCCTCCCTCCCTCTTCCTCCCTCTCTCTTCCTCCCTCCCTCTTCCTCCCTCCCTCACTCTCCCCTCCCTCACTCCCTCTTCCTCCCTCCCTCACTCCCTCTTCCTCCCTCACTCCCTCTTCCTCCCTCACTCCCTCTTCCTCCCTCCCTCACTCCTCCTCCCTCACTCCCTCTCCTCCCTCACTCCCTCTTCCTCCCTCACTCACTCTTCCTCCCTCACTCACTCTTCCTCCCTCCCTCTTCCTCCTCCCTCCCTCTTCCTCCCTCTCCCTCCCTCTTCCTCCGCACGCCCTCTTCCCCTCTCACTCCCTCTCCCCCTCTCACGCCCTCTCCCCCTCTCACGCCCTCTCCCCCTCTCACTCCCTCTCCCCCTCTCACTCACTCTCCCTCCCTCACTCCCTCTTCCTCCCTCACTCCCTCTTCCTCCCTCACTCCCTCTTCCTCCCTCACTCCCTCTTCCTCCCTCACTCACTCTTCCTCCCTCCCTCTCTCTTCCTCCCTCCCTCTTCCTCCCTCTCCCTCCCTCTTCCTCCCTCTCCCTCCCTCTCCCTCCTCTCCCTCCCTCCCTCTCCCTCCCTCCCTCTCCCTCCCTCCCTCTCCCTACCTCCCTCCCTCTCCCTCCCTCTCCCTCACTCTCCCTCCCTCCCCCTCCCTCCCTCTCCCTCCCTCCCTCTTCCTCCCTCCCTCATCCTCCCTCCCTCATCCTCACTCCCTCTTCCTCCCTCACTCCCTCTTCCTCCCTCACTCCCTCTTCCTCCCTCACTCCCTCTTCCTCCCTCACTCACTCTTCCTCCCTCCCTCTCTCTTCCTCCCTCCCTCACTCTTCCTCCCTCCCTCACTCTTCCTCCCTCCCTCTCTCTTCCTCCCTCCCTCTCTCTTCCTCCCTCCCTCTTCCTCCCTCCCTCTCCCTCGCTCTTCCTCCCTCCCTCCCGCACTCCCTCTTCCTCCCTCCCTCTTCCTCCCTCCCTCCTCCTCCCTCCCTCTCCCTCCCCTCCCTCTCCCTCCCTCCCTCTCCCTCCCTCCCTCTCCCTCCCTCCCTCTCCCTCCCTCTTCCTCCCTCCCTCCCCTCCCCCTCCCTCCGTCTCCCTCCCTCCCTCTCCCTCCCTCCCTCCCTCTCCCCCTCTCACTCCCTCTCCCCCTCTCATATTTTGTTAAAATCTGTATGTATTTAATTCCTCTTATTTTGTAAATATTGTAATTACTTATATGACGAAAGGGTTAAATGTAAGAAGGGAATACATAGTCTCAATTTCGCCCTAATAAAGTCGTTTGTCTGTCTGTCTGTCTCCCTCCCTCACTCCCTCCCCCTCCCTCCTCCCCCTCCCTCCCTCCCTCCCTCCCTCTCCCTCCTCCCCCTCCCTCCCTCCCTCCCTCCCTCTCCCTCCCTCCCTCTCCCTCCCTCCCTCCCTCCCTCTCCCTCCCTCCCTCTCCCTCCCTCTCCCTCCCTCCCCCTCCCTCTCTCTCCCTCCCTCACCCACCCTCCCTCTCTCCCTACCTCACTCCCTCTCCCTCCCTCACTCCCTCTTCCTCCCTCACTCCCTCTTCCACCCTCACTCTTCCTCCCTCCCTCTCCCTCCCTCCCTCTCCCTCCCTCCCTCTCACTCCCTCCCTCTCCCTCCCTCCCCCTCCCTCCCTCTTCCTCCCTCCCTCTTCCTCCCTCACTCTTCCTCCCTCACTCTTCCTCCCTCCCTCCCTCTCCCTCCCTCCCTCCCTCTCCCTCCCTCACTCCCTCTCCCTCCCTCACTCCCTCTCCCTCCCTCACTCCCTCTCCCTCCCTCACTCCCTCTCCCCTCACTCCCTCTCCCTCCTGCATGAGATTCATCGGTGACCTTAAAAAGAGCGACCACATTAGCGAACATTACAATAACCTTTCATGGCTCAAACTTGACGCTCGAAGGAACTTACATACCCTGATGCAAATGTACAAAATCCTTACTTATAACAAACCTGACTACCTCTCTTCCCTCTTCAATAAAATCAACACAGTACACAAGCGGGATACTAGAGGCAAGAATAACCTCCTTATTCCTCATCACAGGACGAATATCTACAATAAATCCTTTCAAGTCTCCGGTTGCCGACTCTGGAATAACTTAGATGAGAATTTTAAAACATCTCCCTCTTTAAACTCATTCAAACGCACCTGTGTCACTCACTTTCTTAAACAACAAAGTAATCCTTAATCATCTCTTTACACTCCCCATAACTTATCCTTACTCATGTTTTTTTTTGTATTGTCTTATATTATTTTCTATTTCTTAATATAATTTTGTATTGTTTTTATATATTTTGTGTATTGTTTATATGTATACATATGTATGTATGTGTATGTATATGTATATATATATATATATATATATATATATATATGTATATATATATGTATATGTATGTGTATATATGTATTCTTTCTTCTATTGTTTGTATTTTTTTGTGTTGTTTTTATTTTTTTTTGCTATTGTTTTATATTATTTTATATTGTATTATATTATTTATGTATTTTATATCTTTTCCTGCTTTCTTATAATATGCATGCCCCAACAACATTCTTTATATTCATTCATTGTATATATTTCATGTATATTTCATCTCATTCTGCATACTTGTATATTTCTTCTTTACATTACGCTATTACCTTTACGTGTACTTTTTTATGACGGTATATAATTACGCTGTATATACGAACTCTCCCACTGTACATACTCCTTCCTATTTAATGTTGTAGTTTTGTATTACCATATGTACACTATCTAGGGTTTTCGCAGGTTTTTCACACCCCCCTTCTTAGTGGGTGTTTTCCTGCGTGGGTTTTGCTAGGGAGGACGTCTGTTTTTACCTAGATTTTCCCCACAAACACAAATCTGTATTCAATTTTATCTTTTTAATTAGTATGATTTAGGTACATAATGTTTATATAATGTATTTTGTTATTCCTTATTTTATTCATTTCTTGTGTTTATTATATTGACGAAGGGTTAAATGTAAGAATGGACCTTCTGGTATAAATTTCGCCCGAATAAAGACGATTATCTATCTATCTATCCCTCCCCTCTCCCTCCCTCCCTCTTCCTCCCTCCCTCTCCTCCCTCCCTCTCCCTCCCTCTTCCTCCCTCCTTCCTCCCTCCCTCTCCCTCCCTCCCTCTTCCTCCCTCCCTCTTCCTCCCTCCCTCTTCCTCCCTCCCTCCCTCCCTCTTTCTCCCTCCCTCCCTCTTTCTCCCTCCCTCTTCCTCCCTCCCTCTTCCTCCCTCCCTCTTCCTCCCTCCCTCTTCCTCCCTCCCTCTTCCTCCCTCCCTCTTCCTCCCTCACTCTTCCTCCCTCACTCTTCCTCCTTCCCTCCCTCTCCCCTCCCTCCCTCACTCCCTCTCCCTCCCCTCACTCCCTCACTCCCTCTCCCTCCCTCACTCCCTCTCCCTCACTCCCTCTTCCTCCCTCACTCCCTCTTCCTCCCTCACTCCCTCTTCCTCCCTCACTCCCTCTTCCTCCCTCACTCCCTCTTCCTCCCTCCCTCCCTCTTCCTCCCTCCCTCCCTCTTCCTCCCTCCCTCTTCCTCCCTCCCTCTTCCTCCCTCCCTCTTCCTCTTTCCCTCTTCCTCTTTCCCTCTTCCTCCCTCCCTCTTCCTCCCTCCCTCTCCCTCTCCCTCGCTCTTCCTCCCTCCCTCTCCCTCCCCTCCCTCTCCCTCGCTCTTCCTCCCTCCCTCTCCCTCGCTCTTCCTCCCTCCCTCCATCTCTCCCCCCCTCCCTCTCTCCCCCCTCCCTCTCTCCCCCTCCCCCTCTCCCCCCTCCCCCCTCTCCCCCCTCCCCCTCTCCCCCTCCCCCTCTCCCCCTCCCTCTCCCCCTCCCTCTCTCCCCCCTCCCTCTCTCCCCCCTCCCTCTCTCCCCCCCTCCCTCTCTCCCTCTCTCCCCCCTCCCTCTCTCCCCCCTCCCTCTCTCTCCCTCCCTCCTCCCTTCCTCCCTCTCCCTCCCTCTCCCTCCCTCCCTCTCACTCCCTCCCTCCCTCCCTCTCCCTCCCTCCCTCTCCCTCCCTCCCTCCCTCCCTCTCCCTCCCTCCCTCTCCCTCCCTCCCTCTCCCTCCCTCTCCCTCCCTCTCCCTCCCTCTCCATCCCTCCCTCTCCATCCCTCCCTCTCTCCTCTCCCTCCTTCTTTCCTCCCCCTCTCTCCCCCCCCCCTCCCTCTCCCCTCCCCCTCCATCTCTCCCCCCTCCTTCCCTCTCCCTCTCTCCTTCCCCTCCCTCCCCCTCCCTCTCTGCTCCCCCTCCCTCCCTCCCCCCTCCCTCTCTCCTCCTCCTCCCTCCCTCCCCCTCCCTCCCTCCCTCCCCCTCCCTCTCTCCTCCCTCCCCTCCCTCTCTCCTCCCCCTCCCTCCCTCTCTCCCCCTCCCCTCCCTCTCTCTTCCTCCCTCCCTCTTCCTCCCTCTCCCCTCCCTCCCTCCTCCTATTGGATTTCAGTAAAGCCTTCGACTCCATCGACAAAGACATCCTACTATGCAAACTTGAACTTTTGCACTTCTCACTCGCTTCTCGAAACTGGTTTCGCTCATATCTAAATGGCCGCTCTCAAAAGGTTATTACTCATGATTTATCATCTCGTCCCTTAAATGTAAATAGAGGCGTTCCGCAAGGTTCTATTCTTGGCCCCCTGCTATTCTCTCTGTACATTAATGATATCTCAAATGCCCTCACTCACTGTAATTATCACCTATATGCTGACGATCTCCAAATCTACTATCACTCTCGCGTACCTGAATTTCCCGATGCTGTCGCTAAAATCAACTCTGATCTAGCTTCTCTCTCTCTTTGGAGCTCAAATAAACTTTCTGAAGATCAACCCCGCAAAAAGTCAATCTATTATTATCGGTTACCCCAAACTATTGGCTTCCATAGATCATAGCGAATCTCCTCTTCTATCGCTTAAGGGGTCCACATTGCATTTTAAAAAATCAGTAGTCAACCTCGGTGTCATAGTAGATGAAACTCTATCTTGGGCTCCTAATACCAATAAAATCTGTAGTACCATCAACTCCTCCTTGCACTCTCTCAAAAAACTCAAAAACTTATTACCTAATTCCTTACGTAAACTCTTAGTGACCACACTCCTATTTCCTCACTTTGACTATTGTGATGTTGTTTATAATGATCTCTCCTGTGAATTGGCATTAAAACTTCAACGCACACAAAACTCCTGCATGAGATTCATCGGTGACCTTAAAAAGAGCGACCACATTAGCGAACATTACAATAACCTTTCATGGCTCAAACTTGACGCTCGAAGGAACTTACATACCCTGATGCAAATGTACAAAATCCTTACTTATAACAAACCTGACTACCTCTCTTCCCTCTTCAATGAAATCAACACAGTATACAAGCGGGATACTAGAGGCAAGAATAACCTCCTTATTCCTCATCACAGGACGAATATCTACAATAAATCCTTTCAAGTCTCCGGTTGCCGACTCTGGAATAACTTAGATGAGAATTTTAAAACATCTCCCTCTTTAAACTCATTCAAATGCACCTGTGTCAC
>CM054113.1:70470955-70558499 GCA_028673005.1 Tanypteryx hageni
CTCCCCCTCTCACGCCCCTCTTCCCCTCTCACGCCCTCTACCCCCTCTCACTCCCTCTCCCCCCTCTCCCTCCCCTCTCCCCCTCTCACTCCCTCTCCCCCCTCTCACTCCCTCTTCCCCCTCTCACTCCCTCTCCCCCTCTCACTCCCTTTCCTCCCTCCCTCTCCCTCTTCCTCCCTCCCTCCCACTTCCTCCCTCCCTCCCTCTTCCTCCCTCCCTCCCTCTTCCTCCCTCCCTCCCACTTCCTCCCTCCCTCCCACTTCCTCCCTCCCTCTTCCTCCCTCCCTCTTCCTCCCTACCTCTTCCTCCCTCCCTCTCCCTCCCTCCCTCTCCCTCCCTCCCTCTTCCTCCCTCCCTCTTCCTCCCTCCCTCTTCCTCCCTCCCTCTTCCTCCCCTCCCTCACTCTCCCTCCCTCACTCCCTCTTCCTCCCTCCCTCACTCCCTCTTCCTCCTCCTCACTCCCTCTTCCTCCCTCACCTCCCTCTTCCTCCCTCACTCCCTCTTCCTCCCTCACTCCCTCTTCCTCCCTCACTCCCTCCTTCCCTCCCTCACTCCCTCTTTCCTCCCTCACTCCCTCTTCCTCCCTCACTCACTCTTCCTCCCCTCACTCACTCTTCCTCCCTCCCTCTCTCTTCCTCCCTCCCTCTTCCTCCCTCTCCCTCCCTCTTCCTCCGCACGCCCCTCTTCCCCTCTCACTCCCTCTCCCCCTCTCACGCCCTCTCCCCCTCTCACGCCCTCTCCCCCTCTCACTCCCTCTCCCCCTCTCACTCACTCTCCCTCCCTCACTCCCTCTTCCTCCCTCACTCCCTCTTCCTCCCTCACTCCCTCTCCTCCCCTCACTCCCTCTTCCTCCCTCACTCCCCTCTTCCTCCCTCACTCACATCTTCCTCCCTCTCTCTCTCTTCCTCCCTCCCTCTTTCCTCCCTCTCCCTCCCTCTTCCTCCCTCTCCCTCCCTCTCCCTCCCTCCCTCCCTCTCCCTCCCTCCCTCTCCCTCCCTCCCTCTCCCTACCTCCCTCCCTCTCCCTCCCTCTCCCTCACTCTCCCCTCCCTCCCCCTCCCTCCCTCTCCCTCCCTCCCTCTTCCTCCCTCCCTCCTCTTCCTCCCTCCCTCCCTCTTCCTCCCTCACTCCCTCTTCCTCCCTCACTCCCTCTTCCTCCCTCACTCCCTCTTCCTCCCTCACTCCCTCTTCCTCCCTCACTCCCTCTTCCTCCCTCACTCACTCTTCCTCCCTCCCTCTCTCTTCCTCCCTCCCTCACTCTTCCTCCCTCCCTCTCTCTTCCTCCCTCCCTCTCTCTTCCTCCCTCCCTCTTCCTCCCTCCCTCTCCCTCGCTCTTCCTCCCTCCCTCCCGCACTCCCTCTTCCTCCCTCCCTCTTCCTCCCTCCCTCCTCCTCCCTCCCTCCCTCTCCCTCCCTCCCTCTCCCTCCCTCCCTCTCCCTCCCCTTTCTCTCCCTCCCTCTTCCTCCCTCCCCCTCCCTCCGTCTCCCTCCCTCCCTCTCCCTCCTCCCTCTCCCCCTCTCATATTTTGTTAAAATCTGTATGTATTTAATTCCTCTTATTTTGTAAATATTGTAATTACTTATATGACGAAAGGGTTAAATGTAAGAAGGGAATACATAGTCTCAATTTCGCCCTAATAAAGTCGTTTGTCTGTCTGTCTGTCTCCCTCCCTCACTCCCTCCCCCTCCCTCCTCCCCCTCCCTCCCCCCCTCCCTCCCTCTCCCTCCCTCCCTCTCCCTCCCTCCCTCTCACCTCCGTCCCTCTCCCTCCCTCTCCCTCCCTCCCACCCACTCCCCCTCTCCCTCCCTCCCCTCCCTCTCTCTCCCTCCCCCTCCCTCTCTCTCCCTCCCTCACCCACCCTCCCTCTCTCCCTACCTCACTCCCTCTCCCTCCCTCACTCCCTCTTCCTCCCTCACTCCCTCTTCCTCCCTCCCTCTCCTCCCTCCCTCTCCCTCCCTCCCTCTCCCTCCCTCCCTCTCCCTCCCTCCCCTCTCCCTCCCTCCCTCTCCCTCCCTCCCTCCCTCCCTCCCTCTCCCTCCCTCACCCACCCTCCCTCCCTCTCTCCCTCCCTCACCCACCCTCCCTCTCTCCCTCCCTCACCCACCCTCCCTCTCTCCCTACCTCACTCCCTCTCCCTCTCTCCTACCTCACATCCCTCTCCCTCCCTCACTCCCTCTCCCTCCCTCCCTCCCTCACTCCCTCTCCCTCCCTCACTCCTCTCCTCCCTCCTCTCCTCCCTCCCTCTCCTCCCTCTCTCCTCCCTCCCTCTTCCTCCCTCCCTCTCCTCCCTCCTCTCCCTCCATCCCTCTTCCTCCCTCCCTCTCCTCCTCCCTCCCTCTTCTCCCTCCCTCCCTCCCTCCCTCCCTCTTCCTCCCTCCCTCTTCCTCCCTCCCTCTTCCTCCCTCCCTCTTCCTCCCTCCCTCTTCCTCCCTCACTCTTCCTCCCTCCCCTCCCTCTCCCTCCCTCCCCTCCCTCTCCCTCTCCCTCCCTCACTCCCTCTCCCTCCTCACTCCCTCTCCCTCACTCCCTCTTCCTCCCTCACTCCCTCTTCCTCCCTCACTCCCTCTTCCTCCCTCACTCACTCTTCCTCCCTCACTCCCTCTTCCTCCCTCACTCCCTTCTTCCTCCCTCCCTCCTCTTCCTCCCTCCCTCCTCTTCCTCCCTCCCTCCCTCTTCCTCCCTCCCTCTTCCTCCCTCCCTCTTCCTCTTTCCCTCTTCCTCTTTCCCTCTTCCTCCCTCCCTCTTCCTCCCTCCCTCTCCCTCTCCCTCGCTCTTCCTCCCTCCCTCTCCCTCCCTCCCTCTCCTCGCTCTTCCTCCCTCCCTCTCCCTCGCTCTTCCTCCTCCCTCCATCTCTCCCCCCTCCCTCTCTCCCCCTCCCCTCTCCCCCCTCCCCTCTCTCCCCCTCCCTCTCTCCTCCCTCCTCTCTCCCCTCCCTCTCTCCCCCTCCCCCTCTCCCCCTCCCCCTCTCCCCCTCCCCCTCTCCCCCTCCCTCTCTCCCCCCTCCCTCTCTCCCCCCCTCCCTCTCTCCCTCTCTCCCCCCTCCCTCTCTCCCCCCCTCCCTCTCTCTCCCTTCCCCTCCTCCCTCCCTCTCTCTCCCTCCCTCCTCCTCCCTCCCTCCTCCCCTCCCTCCCTCTCCCTCCCTCCCTCTCCCTCCCTCCCTCTCCCTCCCTCTCCATCCCTCCCTCTCCATCCCTCCCTCTCTCCTCTCCCTCCTTCTTTCCTCCCCCTCCCTCCCCCTCCCGCCCTCCCCCTCCCTCCCTCCCCCTCCCCCCTCTCCTCCCCCTCCCTCTCTCCCCCCCTCCCTCTCTCCCCCCTCCCTCCCTCTCCCTCTCTCCTTCCCCTCCCTCCCTCTCCCTCTCTCCTTCCCCTCCCTCCCCCTCCCCCTCCCTCCCTCCCCCTCCCTCCCTCCCCCTCCCTCCCTCCCCCTCCCTCCCCCTCCCTCTCTCCCCCCTCCCTCTCTCCCCATTCCCTCTCTCCCCCTCCCTCTCTCCCCCCTCCCTCTCTCCCCCTCCCTCTCCCCCCTCCCTCTCTACCCTCCCTCTCCCCCCCTCCCCCCCTCCCTCTCCCCCCTCCCTCTCTCCCCCTCCCTCTATCCCTCCCTCCTCCCTCCCTCTCCCTCCCCCTCTCTCTCCCCTCCCTCTCTCTCCCTCCCCCTCTCTCTCTCCCTCCTCCTCCCTCCCTCTCTCCCTCCCTCCTCCCTCCCTCTCTCTCCCTCCCCCTCCCTCCCCCTCTCCTCCCTCCCCCTCCCTCTCTCCTCCCCCTCCCTCCCTCTCTCCTCCCCCTCCCTCCCTCTCCCTCCCTCCCTCTCCCTCCCTCTCCATCCCTCCCTCTCCATCCCTCCCTCTCTCCTCTCCCTCCGTCTTTCCTCCCCCTCCCTCCCCCTCCCGCCACTCCCCCCCTCCCTCCCTCCCCCTCCCCCCTCTCCTCCCCGTCCCTCTATCCCCCCTCTCCCCCTCCCCCTCTCCCCCCTCCCCCTCTCTCCCCCCTCCCCCTCTCCCCCTCCCTCTCTCCCCTCCCCCCCTCTCCCCCTCCCCCCTCCCTCTCCCCCCTCCCTATCACCCCTCCCTCTCTCCCACCCTCCCTCTCTCCCCCCTCCCTCTCTCCCCCCTCCCTCTCTCCCCCCCTCCCCCTCTCTCCCTCCCCCTCTCTCCCTCCCTCTCTCTCCCTCCCTCTCTCTCCCTCCCCCTCTCTCTCCCTCCCTCTCTCTCCCTCCCCCCTCTCTCCCCTCCCTCTCTCTCCCTCCCCCCCTCTCTCTCCCTCCCTCCTCCCTCCCTCTCCCTCTCTCTCTCCCTCCCTCTCTCTCCCTCCCTCCTCCCTCCCTCTCTCCCTCCCTCCTCCCCTCCCTCTCTCTCCCTCCCCCTCCCTCCCCCTCTCTCTCTCCTCCCTCCCCCTCCCTCTCCTCCTCCCCCCCTCCCTCTCTCCTCCCCCTCCCTCCCTCTCTCCTCCCCCTCCCTCCCTCTCTCCCCCTCCCTCCCTCTCCCTCCCTCCCCCTCCCTCCCTCCCCCTCTCCCTCCCTCCCTCTCCCTCCCTCCCTCCCTCTCCCTCCCTCCCTCTCCCTCCCTCCCTCTCCCTCCCTCCCTCCCTCCATCTCCCTCCCTCCATCTCCCTCCCCTTCCCTCCCTCCCTCCATCTCCCTCCCTCCATCTCCCTCCCCCTCCCTCCCTCTCCCTCCCACCTCTCTCCCTCCCCCCTCTCTCCTCCTTCCTCCCCCTCTCCTCTCCCTCTCCCTCTCTCCCTCCCCCTTTCCTCTCCCTCCCCTCTCTCCTCTCCCTCCCTCTCTCCTCTCCTCCCTCTCTCCTCTCCCTCCCTCTCTCCTCCTCCCTCCCTCTCTCCTCTCCCTCCCTCCTCTCCTCTCCCTCCCTCTCTCCTCATCCTCCCCTCTATCCTCATCCTCCCTCTCTCCTCATCCTCCCTCTCTTCCTCATCCTCCCTCTCTCCTCTCCCTCCCTCTCTCCTCTCCCTCCCTCTCTCTCCCTCCCCCTCTCTCTCTCCCTCCCTCCTCCCTCCCTCTCTCCCTCCCTCCTCCCTCCCTCTCTCTCCCTCCCCCTCCCTCCCCCTCTCTCTCTCCTCCCTCCCCCTCCCTCTCTCCTCCCCCTCCCTCCCTCTCTCCTCCCCCTCCCTCCCTCTCTCCTCCCCCTCCCTCCCTCTCTCCCCCTCCCTCCTCTCCCTCCCTCCCCCTCCCTCCCCTCCCTCTCCCTCCCTCCCTCTCCCTCCCTCCCTCTCCCTCCCTCTCCCTCCCTCCCTCTCCCTCCCTCCCTCCCTCCATCTCCCTCCCTCCATCTCCCTCCCCTTCCCTCCCTCCCTCCATCTCCCTCCCTCCATCTCCCTCCCCCTCCCTCCCTCTCCCTCCCCCTCTCTCCCTCCCCCTCTCTCCTCTCCCTCCCCCTCTCCTCTCCCTCCCCCTCTCTCCCTCCCCCTTTCCTCTCCCTCCCCTCTCTCCTCTCCCTCCCTCTCTCCTCTCCCTCCCTCTCTCCTCTCCCTCCCTCTCTCCTCTCCCTCTCTCTCCTCTCCCTCTCTCTCTCCTCTCCCTCCCTCTCTCCTCATCCTCCCTCTCTCCTCATCCTCCCTCTCTCCCTCTCCCTCCCTTTCTCCTCTCCCTCCCCTCTCCCTCCCTCCCCCCTCCCTCCCCCCCTCCCTCCCCCTCCTTCCCCCCTCCCTCCCTCTCCCTCCCCTTCTCCTCTCATTGCCTCTCTCCTCTCCCTCCCTCCCCCTGCGGCGCTCCTACCCTGGCATTTAATCGAGCACCTAGAAGACATAGACGATAAAGTTCAGACTTTTAATTTATATATGTCTCAGCTACTTGAAAAGTTTGCCCCTCCCAGAATCATTCGGGTCTCAACGCCACATGCTACATGGCTAACTCCAGAAATAAAATCGATTATGTCCCGCCCGTGACAGCATTTATCGTGATTTTAAGAATCTAAGGATCCTGATTTACTATCGCGGTATAAATCATTGCGAAATAAAACAAAACTACTTATACGCAACGCTAAAATTAAATATGTACACGATTCAACCAACTCTGCACGAACACAGTCCTCGATATGGAAAAAATTACGGAACTTGGGTATTGGTAAAATAAAGATATGCAACTTCCACCAAACCTGTCCCTTGACGAGCTTAACGCTCATTTCACTAAACCTCCCACGACCATAGATGTAGGCCTAAAATCTGAAACTATTGAACGTATCCGTAGCCTCAAACCCAATCACACCCTCAAATACAATCTTGAATTTACACCACTCATACAACCACAGGTAGCTAAATCACTTCGTGCAATTAAGTCAACTGCAATAGGAGATGACGGCGTATCTATAATACTAATAAATAAATTAATTCCTATCATTCTCCCCATTATCACTCATATCTTTAACGGGTCTATTCTTCAATCTAAATACCCTACTTCATGGAAATCAGCTCTTGTCCGTCCTATCCCCAAGAAAAACAATTCTCACGAAAACGCTGATTTCAGACCAATTAGTCTCTTGCCTGTTCTCTCCAAGGCGTTTGAAAGACTTGCACATGAGCAAATAACTCATTTCCTTTAAAAAAATAATCTCATCGACCCGTTCCAATCTGGTTTTTGTAAATCGCATAGCACAGCTACCGCACTATTGAAAGTAACGGACGACGTCCGCAAAGCAATGGATCAGAGAAAAATCACCATTCTAACTCTATTGGATTTCAGTAAAGCCTTCGACTCCATCGACAAAGACATCCTACTATGCAAACTTGAACTTTTGCACTTCTCACTCGCTTCTCGAAACTGGTTTCGCTCACAAACACAAATCTGTATTCAATTTTATCTTTTTAATTAGTATGATTTAGGTACATAATGTTTATATAATTTATTTTGTTATACCTTATTTTATTCATTTTCTTGTATTTATTATATTGACGAAGGGTTAAATGTAAGAATGGACCCTTCTGGTCTAAATTTCGCCCGAATAAAGACGATTATCTATCTATCTATCCCCCTCCCTCCCTCCCCCCTCCCTCCCTCCCTACCTTTCTCTCTCTGGGGACTGTGACTTTTTTCTATCACACTGGCTAACTTCCAGTGAAAGTCATAAAATTTTATTTTTTCAATCTTATTAGAAATTCGGCTCGAAATATTTGTGTATTATCATTTAAAGAAATCTATTCCAAATAACGTTATATTTAGTTTTATGAATTACCACCATTTGGCAATAGTGCATGATTCGATCGTATAAAATATTTTATAATCAACTATAATTTACTATTGTTATTTTTGTACTGCAGACCCTACACAAATACTACGTCCTCTTTCTGTATTTCTGCTTATTTCAATTTTCTTTTCTTTTCTCCATCTATTCAATTGATTCAGTATATGTGTTATTTCCATGCATAAAGGTTTGACCCGTGTTAAATCACTAAACTGGTGCATTTATTATGAGGCCAAGAATAGAATTCAACAGTTGGGACAACAATGGCCCATTATAAATAAAACACGTGAAAATATCGCATCTCTCTGTACTATAACCGCACTAATGTGTGTTTCAGAGACTATTTCTTACTTCCGTATGAGCTAGAATGATGAAAAAATTCAGACTGATTATTCATTACTTACAAACAGATTGTGATTGTGAAACGGCAAGTTTTTAAGTTCAAGAGCCCCAAAAAAAATTTATTTGAGAAATTCCCATAAGATTATCATTGGAGGATTGTTGCCATCATGTTCGCTTTTAAAGCATAACACGTAAATTAACACTATAAATTAGAAACTTGAACCATAGTACGTGGAAAATATCGCAAATTTATTTTCCTACGATTCGAATTGACTCATTTCAGAAAATTCTTTTGAAGACGAAAATTTTAAGTTCTTCTTGAATAAAATATTTCGTTGCCAAGAACAACCAGCATTGTTGCCGTACTCATAAAGTTATATAAGACCCTATTGGGAAAACGGAGGAAGACGGAAGTGTGGGGAAAAGAAAAGGTGAAAGAGAGAAGGAAGGAGAAAGAGAGAGAGAGAAGAGAAAGAGAGGGAGAGAATGAGGGGAAGCGGAAGTTTGGTAAAGTGGAAGATTTGGTGGGAGGTAGGGATATAGGGAAGTTGAGAGGGAGGTAGAGAGAGGGATAGATAGAGAGGGGAATGGGAGGAAGGGAGAGAGAAGCCTGAAAATAGGACTAAATATAATTTTCTACCTTAAATATAAGGCGAAATTAGGAGGTTCACGGTTGCACACGGGCAGCAGGCGAATTCACGTCGCGGAGCGATGCACGAGGTTCACGCGCGTAGCGCGTAGGGGCGGAGTCCCTAGTTAAAACATAACTTTTGGAGATGTACGAATTGAGATTTTACTTTTTTCTTCGCATAACTAAGCTAAATTATTATAGTTAAATATCTCAAAGATTTTTTCAGTTGGATTAGATTGACACGTCATGATATTTTTGACTATTAGACGTGTAAAACAGAGGACCGAAATCGATTCCACGGGATTTTCGTTTTTTCATTTGATTGAATGTAATCTGTGGTGAAGAACTGTTTTTTTTAAAAAACATTTATAACTATCTTACGATTGAGACTCAGATTTGCACTCTTTCACACAGGGCCGGATTAAGCAATTTGTGGCCCTGGAGCCAAGTTCAAAATGGGGCCCCTCTATCCTTTACAATAAATTTTGGTCTATTTTAATTTACAAACAATTGTATATGGTATAAAAAATTATTGAATTGATCACGTAAATCACCAATAAAATCTACTAATGATTCCATGAGTTTTACTCCTATTATTAGGTTTTCTT
The DNA here is from genome assembly GCA_028673005.1 of Tanypteryx hageni. Taxonomy (NCBI): domain Eukaryota; kingdom Metazoa; phylum Arthropoda; class Insecta; order Odonata; family Petaluridae; genus Tanypteryx; species Tanypteryx hageni. The sequence continues at coordinate 70,479,723 of CM054113.1, forward strand.
TTGAAGCATCAAATCTATTAAGAACAGTATTTCATAGAACAGCCATGAAGGCAATATCTAGTTTCTTCATTTGCTTTACTATTGCCATGACACCATCACACGTTGTACATTTCACAGAAGAAGCGTCTGCAATATTTTATAGGCGGGAATGAATCAATTCATAGATGTGGTATAGAATCTTTGTTGAAATTAGCTCTGGCTGCCCATCGCGTACCGCTCAAACTTTTAAGCGTGACAGGTCTATCACTGCTATATACCACTTGTTAACCCTAGACACACTTTTTCCCCCATTTACTGGTAGATAAAACACAAAAATTGTATTATGTCTGCAAAAAAAAAACTTAAAAAATCTGCAGCAATACAGTTACTTTCAACTACATTGACTCCACTATATTTAGTGAGCTGCACATGGAATATAATCTATATATTTATTTAATCTCTTCGAGTGTGCTTGAAGCCCCTCATATTTACCGGACATGTTTGCAGCATTATCGTAAGATTGTCCGCGTGCATTTTGTATATCAAAACCTCTCAATTTTTTGGAGCACTTGATCAGCAGCAGATTGTCCCGCATGATTGTGGAGAGGTTCATAACCCACGAAACGCTCTTCAACATTCCCGTCGTTATTTACGTAGCGTAATCGATCACAGTGCGCCATATCAGGAGTTGGATCGACGATTATGGAAAAATATTTGACAGTTTTCACTTCAGGGGATATAGTGTCAAGAACTTTCCTCCCCTTTAGCATAACGAAAATATTTCCTCTACAATGGTTTCCATAATTTTATAAATGTTTTGCTAAAAACGCATCAAATTTTGCAATAAGCTCCAGGGCACCAAGAAAATTTCCATTATCTAGTTCGCCTACAATCTGACTGTCTCCTTTAATGCTAATCCACGCTCGCACAAACATTTTATTGATTCCACAACTCGCCTTAGTACTTTCCGCAAATATCGCTTTTCGCCTTCTAGTTACTGTTTAAGACGCATCAATTCTGCCTATTTTGAAATTTTTCCTATCCAGCACTCAATTAAAGCCAAATTAGTTTTACTTTTTTCGTGACTTAAAATATCCCTATTGCCATGTGTCCAGTCGGTATACCCTTTCATAAAATTGTCTTCGGAAGAATGTTTATGAGCGAACAACTTACAGAAGAAACAATATAAATTTCCTGATGAAGGCAAGTACATAAGCCAGTCTCTTCGGACAAATTCACAGTTATGTCCCTTAAATTAAAATAAATGTTCCGCAATAACGGTAAAAATTTCGATTTAAAATATACCTCTTGGACGCCGAAAAATCTTGACTGGCAATATCCCGGCTTGGAATACCTTTTTGAACACAAAATTTAATAAGTATATTTGTAACATTTGGCCATAACACAGGATCAGAAGAAAATGGTTTGCCATTGACTCTATTTTCGCCGACATCTTACTCAAGTGAAATATCCTTACTGCCACCGTTTGTATTTCCTTCCTCGATTCACTCTCTTTCAACTTCTGAAGTTATTGAATAATTTATTTTTTCTTCACTTTCATGAAAATGTTTATCCACGTTTTCGGAACTCGTAGAACAAGAAACTGGACTAAAAAATCATGTGAATTTGGGCACTTTTTCTAACATTACTTTCTGATTTTCTATTTTGTCATTCTTTATTTTTCTCACTACCACTTAAATATTTTCTCTCCATCTTCTTTATTCAAATTGGTAATTTAGAAAACAATATGAAATGGGCATCTGAAAATAAATCAAACTTATTTAATACCTATCATTTGTACAAGAAAACAATACGATAAAAGATCAAAATAAATATTATTTATAAAATAACTAAATGAACTTTACATAAACTCATACTGATAGACAAAATATTTCGCATATATTGAATGAATGTTACTTACTAATTTTAATTAAAGTTACCTGAATTCAATGCGATAAAAATATCAAAAATAATGACAATATAACTGAATTGCAAATTTGTGGATGTGCAGGCTGGACTTGACAGAACACCTTCACCTTCGCTGTACCAGTGTTTATCAGCCTGCAGGGAAAACATAGGTGAATTCTGCAGCTAGAGTTAAAAGTCACCCTCACATAAAGAAGTCGATTTTTCCTACGAAAAGTGTAGTTTTTTAACGTAAATTTCAGGAAAATAAAAATATACAAACCACGAATATCGACAAGTAGCATCCTTGCCGAATTTATCCTTTCGAACGAGTGAAAAATAGAGAGATTGTCTTTATGCGAACAAACTCCTTCTGCTTCAGCAGAACACAGATTACAGTGACGTATATCTTTCCTCTACATTGTTACAAATTAACTTTTGCGAAATGTATCATTATTTAGAAGATAACACGCGAGAGTTATTAAGAGCCGAGTATTTATGAAATCCAGCGCTCATGGCGGGTGAATCATAGAAAATCATAGAAAACGATGTAATGCCACAATTTTGCACCGACACAGTGCACAGAGAGACGCCGATACGCCATCAACCGACAACGTGCGCCACACCTTGGCAATGTACACCGCAGTCCGCAGTAGTCGAGAAATGAGAGCTATGCGCAGCCTGCTTGGAGCCTGTACGACGCAGAACTACGGTTACATTTTTTTATTTGTTTACGACATATGACAAAATAGAATGAAAATTGCACTATTTTATGTAAAATTATCGATTGAGGCGATTAACTAGATAAAAAAATAATTTGGTCGGGGCCTTACAGGCGGATCCGGAGGGGAGGGGGGGGGGGGACGATCGCACTCCCAAAGCCGAAGCAGAACCGAAAAAAAAAGGTTCACATTTACCATTCGACCCAGTGGGTAAACCCGACGGCTAAGCGTCGATTCTTATATCCTCGAGAGAAAAAATGAAAAGAAATCATATGAATCGCCTGCTCACAACATCTTTGAAGATGCATTTTGAGTGGTTCGTTTTTTTTTTTGACCGTCCGGGGTTCGGCTAGGGTAGGCCTAGGATTTATCTCCTTAAATATATATGAGGTGTGAATAAGAAGTCGGTTCACTCTTGATGTGTTGCAGACACTCTTAGGAAGAAAAAACAAATAATGAAACACTCCCCAAGCTATCTTCGGAGGGTTATTGGCCATAACCTCTCATCTTCGATACATGAGAACATATTTTGTGCACATTCCATCAGTCTTGTCTTGCTAGTTACACTCCACGTTTTTGTCTTGTGCTTATTCTTACATTCGTCTCTTGATCAGGTTATTAGTTTTTTTTATAGCAATCAATTTAAACATCAAACATTCAAAGTTAATTTGATCAAAATATTTTCTAAAAATGGACAAGAATGAAATATTTTTATGTTCTTGTTATTTATTTTAAAATATTTAGCCTATCGACGTAGACAATAAATTGTTGCCGACGTCAAATGGAAAAGAAATCATTCAGCGCGAAACAAGTAAGTATCTTCATTAATATATTTAATTTCAATGGTAAAATAAATAAACTGATGCGGGCAACACGCTACTTTCTCCATATTTATATGGCAAATTACATGTTGTTAGCTCTGTGATCGTTGTCAATATTTACTTCCGTTTGACAATTAAGAAAAGAAAAAGGAGCGTTACTAAGACGTAACTAAGCGTCAATTGTTAACAATAGTCTTCGGTAGGTGGTGTGGTGGTGGCAGCTAAAAATATAAGATATCTCTTAAAAAATGCATTATATGGAAAAATGTATCAAACAAAGGTTGTAGAAAATAAAATTTCCTACAACTTTTATTCCAGTTCATTTTTACATTTATCAAATATTAAAGCAAATATTTCAAAATAACCGATAAGTGACAAGAGTAAACACCCACTTTCGGTCGACCGATTTTTACCAAAAACTAATCAAATCTTCTAACTTTTATAAAAATGTTAAATATAAAATTTTGCGTTGACCTGATTAATAGTTTTTGAGTTAAGAGCACCCACAAAAATCTATCACAGACAGACAGACAAACTGACAGACAGACAGACATCATCGAGAAAATAGTCAAAACGTGTTCAATGGACCTTAAAACATGTATTACCGTTGAAATCTCGAATTCGATTTTTTTCATGGAAACACTTTCTCTATACTCGTATATGGAGAAAGTAAAAAACAGAATCGCAACCGAAGACGACTTGTCATATTAACGGAAATAATTCTTTAATTTTTCCCTTCGTTTATTGTCCATTTATACCTTTTCATAGCATTCCAGCGAATTAAATAGGTGAGAGATATGTTTTATATTTAAAATTTGGTTATAGCCTTTTTTTAAGTCTTTTTGATTTATATTTTTAACAAGAGAGCACGCTTTTTTACCTGGGTGTTCGGAGGACCTTAAAACATGTATTTCCGTTGAAATCTCGAATTCGATTTTTTTCATGTATACAATACTTTCTCTATACTTCTTATATGGAGAAAGTAAAATTATTAGAATACGTGTTCCTTCTCTTTGTTATGCTACAAACGATACAGTTCTCTCTACGATAGCTATTGACAGTCTTTCTACCAGTTATCAGGAGAAAGATATTTCTTTTCTTCACAAAATATTAAATTCTCATATTAATTGCCCTGAGTTATTATTATTTTATTGAGTTTGTAAACGTTCACGATGAATTTGAGCCTAGAGTGACTGGCATAGTTCTAGGGCGGCTAAACCTTAAGAAAATTAAAGAGTTAAATTTAAACTTCTTCATTGTGTTGGGATTGGGACAGACGGGAGTTCGATGTTGATTTCAGAACAAATTGGCGCTGTTGCTGAGATTAGGAAGGAAGCAAAATGCGGTGCTAGATGACCTTGTTTTAACCATGCATTTAATTTGTCCATATCAAAGACGTCTTCCGTTCAAAGTATATGTAACTCCATTGGCATCATCAAGGAAGTTTCTTTCTTTCTTCTTCAAAGCGAGCCCATGTACTAATAAACGTTGTCGATTCACATCTGAAGGGTATGTGTGAAACTCGTTGGGTAGAAAGAAGTGATTCTTTGATAAAGTTTATTGACTCGATAGAGAAAATCGTTCGGACACTTGAATACATATCGGACTGGAGCGAAATAACAACTTCTTCTAAGGCTATAAATCTTGCTAACAGCTATGCGGGATGTCGAATTTGTAGTAGCGTTGCACTGTCAGCTGTTTGTATTTTACTTGTGTTTACAATTAAGTCAATTATTCCAGAAGAAAACTGTTGACTTAACAATTGCTTCTAATCTTGTTAATGATCTCCTTTCAATTTTTAAAAACCATATCGTCAACTGGAATGATGAATTTTCCGCCGTATTCTCCAAAGTTTCAGAGCTTTTGTCGAGGTTAGATGTAAAGATCGAGATACCCCGTATGGGCAGAAAGCAAATAAACAAATCAAACATTCCATGTTCGACGCTCGAACAATACTATCGAAGATCAATATATATTCCAATGTTAGATGCAGAAGGTTTTCTATAGAAACATTAAATTCATGCTAACTCTTTTGCCTATTGCCGAAAAACAGTGAATTTAAACGCCAACTCACTGTCATTGAAAATTAAGGGAATCTGCAAATACTATGGCTATCTTGTAGGTAATTATAAACCCACATTTGAATTTAAACTATCAGTGAAAGTTCAGCTCTGGAGAGAAAAGTAGGTTAGATCAGCAGGATCGATGGAAATTCCTTTATCCGTTGAAGAAGCTATTAAAAATTGTGATCAGGACATACATTTTTTAGTGAACCAATTCTTAAAAATTCTTCTGACGTTGCCGATAAGCGTTGAGTCTGCAGAGTGAACCTTTTCTTCATTGCGACGTTTAAAAACCTATTTAAGAAAACAAATGAGCCAAGAAAGGTTGACCGGTTTAGCTCTTCTGCACACATACATCGTGAAATTGAAGTCGATTTAACGTTTTGCTAAGAGTGGAAATCGAAAATTAGATATTTTATTGTGATAGTTATGTAGCATAATTGTTCACTAATTTACTTACGTATGTTTTTGAGGAAGTATATTTTCTGAGTCGATTTTGAATTGTGATGTTTTACTATAGGATTTTTGGATAGGAAGATGAATTATTAATTAATGTTAAATAAGCAATATTTCAAGTTCCTATTTTATGAAAGCCAATTGTAATTTCCTTATAATCTTATTTTATTTGTTTTGTATTAAAATGAAAAAGAATTTATGTTCGAATAACATTTCAATTACTGTGAATGCATATTAACTGGTATATCGCCCCCTAAACACATTTTCTGGATCCGCCACTGCCTACAGGCCGAGGGCCATGGAACCATGCTGTTTTCACACGAAAAAGAATCGAAATTCTTATCGTCGATTCTGTTGTATAATTTGTATTTTTTTACATACTGTGTTTATATTCGAGTTTTTTTTATTTAAAAAAGTTACTAGGTTTACTGGCATTGGTGTCCTTTAGTTTTCAGTACATGTGCAATTAATTTACAATAAAACAGACGTATGAAGGGTAAAAATCGAATAATCATTTTCGTGAAAACTTTCGTCTAGATGTAAAATAAATGAACGACTGCGCTAAGAAACTTCTAATCAAAAGTTAGTAACTATTGCAGTAACTTAGATAATGTGTATTGCCGTCAAAAATATAATTTATTGTATCTTAAGCAATAACATCTACTAATTTTAAATGGTCAATAATCAGTATATATAAATTCTCAAGTGTCTGACTGTCCGTCTGTCTGTCACGGTACTTATGGATATTTTACGATGGAATTAGGTGCTGAAACTTTCAAAATCGTTAAACCCCCATGAAGTGGTGCCTAGAAAAAGTAAACGTCCCAGAAAATGTCTCGGTTCGACTCCAGGAAAAGATTATACTTTTCCATAAATTTACACGGGATTTTCGATTTTTCAAGGTGCAAGATTTTTTTCTTCATTCACCTAACAAGTAGGTAAAGATGGACCCATTTTCTCCAATTTTGCTTGATACAAAACTGTATACTCATATTCTTGCGATGTTTTGATGGTACACGGTCGAAATTATGAAAATAAGCATTCTTTTTCGAAATTTTATGGGTTTTTCGTACTCTTTCCGGGTGTTGCCAAGACGATCCGCTAGGTTACCTCCGATTCAATTAGTCTATTAAGCCTTCAAATAGACAAAATAATTGCGTTATTCGCTTTGCGCTTTTTATGAAGCATCGAAATTATTGTTGTAGCAACGACAAACTTGATAGATTGCAACGTTAAAAATTGCAGACAATTATTACTCAGTAACCTGTATGTGAATTGTGGATAAGGAAAAGTAAGAAAGGGTCATTATTACACGATGAATATTGTGTATTAAGAAATCTTGGAATAGTAACGACAAAAGCATGCATATTCATTGGAAAACGAAAATATTGTATAAAAAATGCCACACAGTTATATGAAAAGGGAGAAACAATTAAAATTGCACATATAAATTATAAAAACAAACATCGCATTCAAAATGTCAGTTCTCTAATTTCATAAGGAGAAGATGGGCTATTATTAATAAATGAAAACTAATACATTGTGAAGTACAAAAAAATTGTTGGTAATAATTCATGAGTAAATAATGAAATAAATGGTTGACCTAATTGTACCTATGTGAAAAATGCCTATATTTCAATAAAAAGAAACAATTTTACAGCATTAATTGCATAAAACTTCGAAAATAATTGCTGCGTATCATTATTTTCCTATCTCTAAGATGACTTTTAAACAAGCAGATTTCTGATCAACTTCGCGAAAGTTTTTGCAGTCTTATACATAATTATTTTCCTGTCGTAAGTTTGTTCGTTAATAATTAATATTAAATAGAGAAGGATGGAGGGTGGGATTCTATTGATTTATTTCTACAGGGTCTGCCAACACTATATGATATGATACCAATAGATGTGGAATGACCGTAATTTAATTTATAAATATTAACATATGTTTAACTCTCACTCTTAAGTGCAAATTTGAAACTCGTAGCTGCGCTCATTTAAGACTACCATGAAAATAATAAACGGGTAGTACAATTTGTGTTAACATGGCGATTTTACTTCATTACAAATTAATGCGATGTTATCATCAGACTCAAAATGCACGAAAAAACGATTTATTGCCTTTTTTTACATATCTGGCTGATGTTAAATAGCTGGAACCACATTAAAAACTGACCACTGCATATACCTCACGACTGTCATTAAACTCGGAGGAGTACGAAACTCGAGGGTTCTAGCCAAAACCTAGCTCACATACCTGTCCCCATAGAAGCAGGGGGTCTCTAGCCGACCAAATCAAAATCAAAATTTAAACTTTTTTGTTGTTAACTCAGTGCGAAAGTAACAAAATGAAATTAAATTAGCATCGTCTTACAACTATAGATTCTATGGCGCAAAGTGTAGGGTCTCCTTTTTTATTTGCACACCCTGTATATTGTAGTAAAATATTGCTCAGCAAGTGCTTCTATTTTCAGACGACTGAGTTTGTCGAGCAATGCGAGGCTAATTGAGGGGCGCGTAGCTCCGAGGTTCATGAAGCGAGCGGATTGCGGGGTTGACGCGTGTAGGGGCAGAACCTCTAGTAGGTACTTAATGTTTTTTTTTTATCCTGCTAAAATGCAAACAGACTGATGGACAGACCCCAAAATCACGTGTCACCAGTCGAAACTACCATGACAATCTTAGCTTCCCAGCTCTTTTCCTTGCATCAAAATTTGCGCACAGACGGACAGAGAAAATTTTACGCACGGACGGACTGACAAAGCAAAAAAGAAGCTATTTACAGAACCGCTATAAAGTTAATTAATACAGTAGTGTATGTTTTTGTTCATAATACAAAATTTGTGACCAATGCAATAAAAATTAGTTAAAGAGCTTGTTTTCATACTATTAGTTTATTGTATTTTTTTGTGTGCCCCTCCAAATATTCTTGAGAATCGTGCTGCTCTCTCCCATCCTCTCTACAGTTGGAAGGCTATAGTTACGTCACTGAGCTAACAATAAGATACGGTATTTGTTTTTCTCTGACACTATTCGGCATGATGAACCAAATCGATATCGACTAGGGTGCAGAGCACGGGTTTAAGAACTGTATACCGGTCTATCGAGCAGAACGCATTACTGCGGATCAGTGGCGATGCCAGTGGGTGGCAACCGAGCATTTGACCTCCCCCAAGATCGCAGATAATCTTAACAAAAGCATAGAGTATGCGAGCGTCAGATGGAAATAAGATGGATCGAAAGTATCCAAATTAGAATCAGTAACTTTATTCATTAGCTTCTATCATTACACTAAGGTTCTTGCAGATAAGTCAATAAACAAGTTATTGTATTGAAGCATTTGGCCCCTAAACTAAATATGTATCTGACTGCGCAAGTGCTGCAAATGATAACAATCCCTTCTTCTTCCATTGTGACAGTCTTGTGATGTGTGTGACATGGGAACACCCAAAAAGTGGCATCCTGCAAGCAACGCGATTGATGGGGCCGAAACTTGGTGGATGAGCCCTCCCCTATCGAGAGGCGCCGAATTCAACGAGGTCAATCTGACCATTGACCTGGGTCGTGTAAGTATAACTTCGCTCCAACATTCAATATTCTCCTAAATTTCTCAACGAAGGTTGTGATTCCATTTAATTTAGATTTATATTTACATTATTACCCTGCAAGCCGCCAATGACCTATGTCAAGGGGTGTCCTTACACCAGGGGTGGGCAAACTACGGCCCTCGGACCATTTATAAGGCTCGCGATGCCATTATGACAAGGAACTGTGACATGCAATACAGATCATTTCATATGTGTTGACTAAAATTTTGACTGGAAAACCTTTTCCAGTGATGTTATACGGCTAATATATTATTAATTATTGATTTTCACTAATAGGATCCTTCGCATTCTAAAATAACTTTCGATGTGCATTCTAATGTGGCTCGCCAAAGCATTTCCATCTGTTAATGCGGCCCGCCTCGTAAATACTTTGCCCACCCCTGCCTTACACCATACTTACGCTCTAATTACTCATTAAATCTCTATTGGCGTTTGTAATCGCATCTGGGAAGAAATTAACTGTAGTACCAAGCATATTACGCTGCTTAAAAACCTGTGCATACCGAATTCTTTCTCGACCTCCTCGAACGACCGTAGTTAATTTCTCCACTATAGCTGACACTAGAGAATTTTAATTGTGGCCTTGTCTAGTTTTAAAAAATCTTTGAATTTTCTCGAGCGATGCCTAAAACATGGATGAACGACGGCTTAGCCATCCACTCCAAAAAATAACTCTAATTATGTCCATTCTTCACTAAAATGGGAAACTCGGATGAAACCATTGTAAAATGATGTTGAAAAAATTGATCCAATTGATTATTGCAACACGCAAACTCAGCAGACACGAAGAAACTATACGTATCGGTGCAACTTGCAAATTCATATAGAAAAATGTTTATACTACCAAGACTTGGGACCTCGCTGCACTGTAACATCATCACTTTTATAGTATGCAAGATTATTCGTCTCTTTGGTATCCGCAGCCATCAGTTGATGACCAAAGTAAACGGAGCTATGGCAGTGTTCGATTTTTTCCGATTTATTATGCATGTACTTTATAAGTACAATAGATAGTTTGAGGAATTAGCTTTGACACCCTAGCGAGCCTCTGAACTCTGGTTCTCTGTGTACCCTCCAAATTACCACAGCTAAGCGCTGCGCTTAATACAATGAAAATGATATTATAGTAACATCCCCGGCCGTCTTTAGGCATGTGGAAAGCAGCTCCCCCCACAACGTTCGTATGTCCCAATATTTTATTCATAGTCGAGCAAAGCATATAAATGCAGAAAGGCCGCTTTAATAAAATATTCGAAAATGTCATTGCCGTCAGTTCTGACTTAAGAGTTGACACCATAAGAATGTTGATGATGTAAAACAAGCCTCACAGGGCGGCCGCCCTTAGGCACTTGCCTACTCTTCCTATCGATAAAACCGCCCCTGATAACCCCTCCATATTCGTGGAGTTTACGTTTCTGGAAAACGGCGCGAACGAAGAAATCGCGAATATAAAAACTAAATGGTTACGGAAAATTCTACTTGTGAAATGAACTATTTTCGCTTTTCATAGCTCTCATTTCACTTCCTTTGCATTTTGGGACCATAGTTTAATTACAGTCAGTACTGTAGTGGAGGGTATATGGTGTAATACGCCATATACCCTCTGCTTTTATATGAATGAATAGGGCATACCCTCTGCTTTTTCGATCAAATAGCGTATACCCTGGCCTTATGAGGAATTATACAGGTTGATTGAAAAAAAATAGCTAATTCCTCCTTTTTTCGTGGTCCCAAATATTGAAGCTGCATCTGCAATTCTTGAAAATCTGCGGTCCACGAAGAGATTTAATACCAATACTCTGATACTACTTTTGTTTCGATCAGATTGAAGAATACTGTACTTATTATTTTTGAATTTTTTATATACATCACTAAAATATAATTGAAATAAAATTTTCAAGGAAAATCAAAGTAAGCTCATGCATTTTCTCCTGCCATCGTAACATTATAGTCATGTACTTTGCTCTTAAAAAACTGGGTAAGACCCTCTCCATCCCTCAAAGTTTTACTTCCATGTACGGTATACCCTCTGCTTTTTAAGACTACAGCACTGATTACAGTATTTTTCATAAGTGCGAAGAGATGGTAGAAACTACTGTTAATTGCACGTGTGCATATGATGAGTAGGATAAACACAATTAAAGAGTATAGCATCTCATTTACCACTCCCCCAGTTGTTTTCCACAGCCATAGTGTTATTACTTAGTAGTATGTTTTTACTAAGTATTTGTTGTACTTCATACAACTGGATTACCTGTACTGATTTTTTTGCAAATGTATCAATAATGTGCTGATATATGCTATTAATGCAAAAATAAAATAAAAGGGAAGTTTTTATAATGGTTCAATTGTTTCATAATATTAATTAAAAATAATTTTCTATATACATATAATACATACAATTAAATTTTTACCATGCATTATAAAATGCAGATTTTTCTAAAGATTATTTTGTTTGAATTTGAATATTGTTAAATTTGAATTTTTAAGAGAAATGTTTAATAATAAATTTTTTTTTATTTCAGGAATTTCATGTGGTATACATATTCATCAAAATGGCAATTTCACCACGACCTGGAGTTTGGGCACTTGAAAGATCGACAGACAATGGAAAAACATTTCGACCATGGCAGTATTTTGCTGGCTCATCAGAGTTCGTATTACATGTTCACCTGCAATTTGCCAAAAAATATGACATTCCTGCTGAAATGATTTAATACAATTTGTAATTGAAACTGGAGCAATACCAATTTGGCAGAGACTTACATCTTGAATACAATATGCAGCAAGGCATTATTCCATTAAAACTGAGTTTTACTTTGAGTAGAAATAAGTTTAAAATGTGAGAAATATGCAGGAGGATATCAATCTCTGGTATAGAGTAAAATGGGGAGAGAACTTCATTATAAATTTGAATGTATATTCTTTATTTATTAGGTTGAGCTTTGGAGACTAAAGTGCATACCTATTCAGCCAAATTTTTTATTACAAATTGTTCTTAAAACCGTCAAATCATTCAATGCTATGATATTATTAAGGTAATATTTATCTGAGGATTTTTTTCCATTTTCAGTGAATGTTTGGAGCATTTTGGTGTTACAGCATCAAATAAAATTGATGCAGATGACTCTGTCCTTTGTATAACAGAGTTTTCAAAAGTCATTCCATTACGAAAAGGGGAGGTTAGTTAGATATTCTTGCTTGCTTGGTTAATGGAAAACACTTTGATTTGTGATTAAATATTCTTTGATAGACATTTATACAATTCTGGAAGAAGTTCAAAAATGGCATTCACCGAATTTATCTTTCAGATGGTGATAAAATTAACAGAGAATCGCCCTTCTGCTAAGGACTTCTATAATTCAACAGCTCTCCAAGAATGGACTAAAGCCACTAATGTACGCTTGAGACTTATACGAACTAAGACTTTCCTTGGTGACCTCATGTCACTTAATCCTCATGATCCAACAGTCACTCGCAGAGTAAGTGATTTATTCTCATATTGCATTCTATTCTTAATCATCTACATCCTTTACATACTGTGTATTTCTTAATTAGTCATTATGAAAATAAGCCATGACAATAATTGTTTTTGATGCAGTACTTCTATGCAATAAAAGATATAAGTATTGGTGGATCCTGTGTTTGCAATGGGCATGCTGATGAATGTAGTGACACAGATCCTAATGACCCTTACAAACTCCTCTGCAAATGTCAGCACAATACATGCGGAACAAACTGTGAAAGATGCTGTGAAGGATATGTGCAAAAGCCTTGGAGACCATCAAAAACTTATGATCCCTTCATCTGCGAACGTAAGAAAAACCCATAAGCTTTAAATTTCTTTTAACTTGATGGTTATTGTAACCAAATTCAATTTTTATCCAACTTAATGTAACTATGTTATTTTGTTAAAATTTTATAAATGAGGTTATACATCTGTAACTTGGCATAATAGATTTAGTGCACTTATTTATGTTTTTGATGGATAATATTTCTGAAAGATAATAAGATAGCAATACAATTGCAACTAATGATTTTATATTAATTAAATAAAGATGGTCATTGTATTTCTATTTAATAATGTATTTAAATCTGCTTGTTGAAAGCTCATTTAACAATTTCAATTCCTTCACAATGAGCAGTATTTGGAAATTTTATCTTTAATCAACTAAATGAAGTCAAAACTCCATAAAGGCTGTTACTAAAGAGTGTTTAAATTTGTACAATAATTTTGAAGAATTGTTATCAATTAACACAGTTTTGAATTAAAAGAGATTTTGGTGGGTGGGAGTCAACACAGCTACAGTAGCGCTGTCAATGGTGAGAAAGTGACAAGAAATGATACTACTACGGCATACAAACATATTATGGAAATTTGAAGATGAGGAATTATGGCACTTTACGTTAGGGCAGCGTTTCCAAACTGGTGGTTGACAAATGCATAGGGGTATGCAAAATTAATCTGAGGGGTTCGCGAGAATAATTTGGTAATGGTGTATTTTTCACTGTCTTGGTTCTACAATTTTTACCCAAATTTTAATTTCTTTTAAATTAGTTGCATGGTTTTATTTTCAATATTTTATATTCTTCAAGAATTATATTTGAATTTTACAGGGTACTAACTAGAAACTAATGAGAATATCAGAGATTCTGATTTTATTGTTAACGTTTACATACTATGTGCTATATAAACTTTTTATTTTTCATGAATTAAACAAGTTCAAAAAGATATGTTTTTACAAAATTTAGTCTCCTTTATATGTAAGGGGTTTGCTGCAAAAACTGTTGCAACTCGAGAGGTTTGCAAAGATAAAAGTTTAATCCAAGGGGTTCCCAATGAGAAATAGATTAGCTTAAGGGATTTGTGAAGTGAAAAAATTTGGGAACTGCTGCTTTAGGGGATTTCCTGTCCTCCTCATCCTCCCAGATTGGGTTAGAAAAGTGAGTTTTGAGTTGATTTCCTTTCCATGTTCACTTTGATCCTCCCCATCGAGTTGGGTTGCATTCATCTTCAGTGATATTACTCATCGTCGTTTGTTTCTTCACTATTTTGCAATATTTTAGCTTCAAATGCCTTCTCTAAAGTAGCATGAACTATCAGTCAGAGAAGAAGCAAACATAAAGTTTCTGTAGGAACATGGAGTGCTCACAAGTGAATGCAAGTGTGCTAGAGCCCATCAAATGCATCTCTACTTCGGCTATAAATTCCGATGGCATTGCAGTGTAGCAGGATGCAGCAATAGACTGAGGATGTGTGTGGGAAACTGGTTTGAGGGATCACCTATAATGGCACCACTGTCCCTGCACCATAGAAGTACCATTTCTGTAGTAGTACCATTTCTTGCTACTTTCTCACCATCAACAGCACTACTGTTACTGTCTTGACCTTCCAATTGTTATTAGAACAGTACCAAAATTATTTATGATACAAATTTCGCGATCTTAAGTGACTTTTAAAAATATTATTCTTTGTTATGTATGCATTATAAATAAGTTTAAGTTAATCTTAGATTATCATATTTTCAGCATGCAATTGCTTTGGACACAGTGATAAATGTGAATATGATGCAAAAGTTGATAAACATAAAAAGTCTTTGGATATCTATGGAAATTATAATGGAGGGGGTGTATGCAAACATTGTAAGCATAATACTGATGGAGTTAACTGCAACAAGTGCAAGCCAGGTTTCTATCGCTTAAAGGGAATTCCACTTAATGCTACAAACATTTGTAGTCGTAAGTATGAACTTTTATCAAGTATAGATCATAAACCTGAGTAAGCTTAAAGAAGATGTTAACCATCAGCAACTTGATCCTTTTATCATCATCAATAAAATATATTTGATGATAAAATAAACATTAAATGTGGAAAATGACAATATTAGCACTCCATAGCTATTATATTATAATTGTTTTATTTAATACAGTGAGTACCCTTTTAGCTTAATTTTTAAGTTTTTTTAAAGCAATAAAATTATTTTTGTACGTTTGATATTAAATGGTGTACAAGAAACACATTTCCAAATTTTATTCAGCCAGATAATTTTTCTTAATAAATTACTTCCTTTTAGCTTAATTTTTAAGTTTTTTTAAAGCAATAAAATTATTTTTGTACGTTTGATATTAAATGGTGTACAATAAACACATTTCCAAATTTTATTCAGCCAGATAATTTTTCTTAATAAATTACTTCCTGTGCTCATTTGGAATTAATTTTTCAACTAGCTTGCAAATGTGACAAGAAACACACAACAGGCAGCTGTGCAGATGAAACTGGTTTGTGTGAATGCAAGCCCGAATTCAATCCTCCTGATTGCAAAAGTTGCCGGGTTGGTTATTATGAATATCCAAAATGCCATCCATGTGAGTGCAATAGCAGTCGAACTGAGGGAAAACACTGCCATCCTGATGGAGGACAGTGCATTTGCAAGCCAAATTATTCTGGACAGCGGTGTGACACTTGTGCAGATGGTTATTTTGATTTCCCAAACTGCTTACGTAAGTATCTAATGATTCAATATATGGCTTGTGCTTTATTTTCCTTTATGCCTATATTTTTTCAATATACACAATAGATTAACTTTAATTTAATTTTTTTAGCTTGTAGATGCAGCTCTGATGGTGCTTTAAATAATACTTGTGATAAAGATATGGGAAAATGTTTCTGCAAGAAAAATTTTGCAGGACGAACTTGTGATAAATGTCGTGTTGGTTATTATGGATTTCCTAAATGTGAAAGTAAGTATAACATTTAAATTATTTCTTTATATTATCTATTAATTTTTCCTGCAAAACAAGAACCATAACATGAAAAATTTTATCTTAAAACGTTTTATTATAGTAAATTTTCCCATGAAAGAACTATGCTGCAAAATTAGTTTGCTTTTCAGACAATTTGAAATGAATTTCATCATAGCAGGAAATTCAGTTGCTTCATATAAATATACTTATACACTGCCAACTGGATGAACTTTTTTTCCTAACAAAGGGCTCCAAAAATTGATTTGCATCTTACTGGCCAACAGTATCAAGGTATCCAATCATAAAATCTGCATAGGAACAGATTAGATTAGGGTTCTCAAACACATCAGTAACAATAAGTGGACTGCAAGAAGACCCTTAACTAAATCTTCCCTATTTCTCACACAGTTTCAATTTCTCCAGACATTCACTCTCACTTTTCACTAGTGGTGGAGATTGCCCCTGCCTTTTGATGCACTCTTAAAACCACTCTTTACGAAAATCCTGGATTTGCCAAAAAAGATTAAGTCCTTCAAACAGTGGCAAAATACACCCAGCAGTTGGAATAGTATTCTTCTATCATGTCTTATATGGGAATGAGCAATAAACTGCGGGTATATATAATAAGTGTCAATTTAATACACATATACTTGAATTTGGTGCTGGACTTGCTCTATGGCTAGTCACAGTATGCAGAGTGTTTCATCCAATCATTTAGCAACTAGAAATCATGAGATACAAGGCTGGGAGGTTAATCTCCAATTGCTCTCTCAAGGAAGAAATGTATGTAAATAAATAATAAGAATACCTTTTTAGCAGTGCTTAAGACAGTGACACTGCCATTCTTATAGATGAATACATAAGTATATATACTTAATTTATGAGAAATATGATTTAGTACTTTTATACTAAGAATTTAGATATTTATATTTTAGATTTTGGACAATATCACTTAACTTTCCAGCATTAAAAGTATTTCAGAAAATAACTTCCACTGATTTTGAAACCCTTTCAAAAATTTTTATATGACTATGTAGAAAAATTATCACTGCAGCCTGTATAAATTAAATTATTGTTAAAATAACTATCATAATTGATAGTAAACTAATATTTTAAAATGAAATTCACCTTTGCATTAAATTTCAGAGAAGCTGATAGTTTTTTTCTACATTTTTCATTTTCTAGACTGCACGTGCCATAAGAGAGGGACACAGCCTGATATATGCAATAGGAAGAATGGAGCTTGTTTATGTAAGGCAGGTTACAGAGGTCGAAGTTGTAACCAGTGTTCAGAAGACAAGTATAACTTTCCTAATTGCATTCCATGTGGTTGCTTCAGAAAAGGAAGCTCCTCTCAAGCTTGCAGTGCCTCTGGAAAATGTCGATGCCATCCTAATTATGCAGGAGAAAAATGCAACCAATGCAATGCTGGTTTTTATCAGTATTCTGATTGTTTGGGTGAGCTATTTTATTATTAAACACAAAATTCTATTTTTATGCTATAAATAGCTTTATCTAAGCATTACTTTGCTGGAGAAACTCCCTTAACATGTTCTTGCAAGCAGAATTTTTCTGAGGTGTCAACATTGGACCTTTCACGTATGTGCCATTATATGGCAGAGGCATAGATTATCCGCATAAAATTAAGCATTTCCTGCAATCTATAAGATCATGTACATATGCTATATTAAAAAAATCAATGCTATGTACATTGCACAAACTTTTTAATATTGGGCACCTGGTCTTGCTACACTCTATCCTGACTGGAAGGAACTCTGAAGAAGCACTGTTGCTATAAAAAAAAACAAAACCACAATTTTTTTTTACAGGTAAATACTATCAATATATTGATAACCTCATTTATGTGAAAATCGAACTTGATAAATAGTTGTACCATACATAGATATTCAGCATTTTGTGGATTGGCAAAGCCATATAGGCACTCAAGCATTATTACTGAATGAACATTGTCATATGACATCCAAGGACTGAGGAGAGCTGAGCATAAAACTTGAGTTATTATAATGTCGCTGGATGCTATATAGTTATTTTTTGAGAAATATGGCATATGTAGTATTGTTAATGACACCAATCACTATAACTACATGTATGTTAGTCAACATCATTAGAGCCGTTTTTGAATATATCTACATTTTGAGAAAATCAACCTGAATAAATTAACTCAGTAGTGGTGTCCAACCTTTAAACTTTTTGGGCTGGAGGCTACTTAGCTTGCCCAAAACTCTGGGAGGGCCCCCTCCCTCCCATAACTCGGTGGGTTCCTTCCATGATATTCTGTTAATTGGAAGGGATTGGTGTGTTCCATTGAGCAGGGGGCAACCCCTCCCGCCCATATGATCTACAACAAAATACCAAATTTATAGTTTTTCATTCTGATGTCATTAAAAATTTACTTTTTTAAATCTGGTACATATGATGATACAGCAAGTGTCATACAATTCTTTAAATACTTCTCAGAAAGATGATTCCTGTGTTTGGTTTTTATGACATTCATCTGTGAAAATGCCATCTTGCAAAGGTATTTACAGAAGATGACATTGTTTTTGAAATTTTAAATAATAAATCGAGTAAAAATAAATATACAAGCTTTCTTTGTTGTGAAGTTAAATGAAAAATTTAACCACCTTATACATAAAAACAGTGAATACTGGTGATAGTACACACAAACACATACATCTACCTGGTTTATGGAAAACTAATTCTCTCCAGGGATGTAAGTATTATGCATGCGAGTTTACGGGAAAATGATTCCATGCCAGGGACTCACGCAAATGACACACACACATACACAGAAAATCAGACTACACCAGTAGTTATTTTTAACCCTAAATGCACATTTCGACATCAACAATGCCATTATCAACAGGAAAATTATGGAATTAACATTGACTGAAAGCAGAATTTATATAGGTGCCAGAAATGTGTTGTGATTGGTGGAATGCATTGATGGTTGGTTTTGAGAACAAAGCGAAAGGTGATAGGACCGGAGTCATTGTTCATTATTTCATCTTTGTGTTGGTGAATGTGTCTGTGTGTGTGTGTACTATCACCAGTATTTACTTATTATTTTTTGTGTCTATAAGGTGGTTAAATTTTTCATTTAATAAATCGAGTGTTGATGAAGATGTAGAGAGAAAAGACCAAGAAGACTCTTTGCCGGCACCTTCTTCTAAAGAAATCAGACATGCTTTGGCTGTTCTTAGAAGATACCTAGAGTTAAGAGGAGGAGAGCTGGAGGAGTTCAGCCATTTGTACAAGGTGGAAGATCAAAGAGAATTTGATTCAAAAGACGTTGGACAACTTTTTTAAAACAACATAATATTTGAATTGGGTAAAGTAATTGTTTAAAAAGTAATTAAAATTTGCATATATTCTATTTTTGAATTTTATTATTTAACCTATCTGAAATACTCAACCTCCATATAAATGAATCAGCCAGTTAATTGAATCAAATAATGGTTTACCAACTTGATTTTACTAAGTGGCACCCACTGTATAATACTAGAGATTTCCCATTGAAAATCAACATGAGTGTTATATTGATTTCAATCCACTCAGAAAGTGAAACACTTGATCGGCCAGATTTTTAGTTTGTTCCTTGTTGGTTTCAATCAAACGTTTTGGTCATTTTGTTAGAACTTGATCTAAACATTGAGAGTGCAACAGACCAATCTCTACAATGTAGTTTGCTGTGAAAGTACAACCAGTAGTGACCTGCCTCGTGCATCTCGCTCTCCTCTTCCTCACATGGCTCTCCCCTCCTTACCGCCCCTTCAACCTCTCATTTGCACAACACATTCCCATCTTCCACGCAGTTTACTCCCTTTCTTACCGCCCTTACCACCATGCACTGGGACATCTGACTGGACTTTATAGACTTTGTCAAATTATATATAGATTCAATACTAGCTGCACCAGCACAAAGAGTGTGTGGAATATTGCAATCTATTAACACTCACTGGCAACTGTTCCAGCAGAGCACACACACACAGATCATCTATTATGATTTTCAGCTATTTCGGAATGCAAATTTGATGTCCACTGCCTTTTGTATCACTACCAGTACAAACATTCTGTTTAGTAGTAACTTCCATTTTGATCACTGTTTGTAGCTCAATCAGGGCTGCAAACTCGAACTCGGTGTACTCGTTATTTTTCTTGAACTTGAACTCGCAATATATTATCGAGTTATCGAGTTCTGATTGGAAAAGGATTGCCCATCCTCTTCACATGTATATAGTTAGACAAGACTTAAATATCTATTAGTTTAGTTTAATAGTAAATCATATCTAATGTGTATAAAATTTTGTATGTTATTTTATATTTAAAAATCTGTATGCAAAAAAATTGTATATTATATTTTATAAAACTACAAATGCCATGTTTTGAAACTTATACAAACAAATGAAAATTAAATTTGCATGTAATTTGTGTATATTTGAGTGATCGAGCCCTTGAGCAAATCTTTTCCCTCATTTTCGAAAGATCTGGACTCTAGAATGATGGAATGTTCTAAAACAGTGGTTGCGAACCTTTTCAAGCCTGCATGCCAAAATTAATGAAATACAAAAATCATTTTTTGCTCGCATTCCAGCCATAAGCATGAAAACAGGTGGGGATGGCACTATCAATGTTTTCCTAGCTATATAGGAAAATATGCATTTCTTTTGATTATTTGTTTAACAATAACAGGATTAATAATAGTGTTTCATGTGGTTTAAAATATTTTAAATCCTCTGACATTCACATATTATCATATTCCTGTCCCGATTATAACCCAATTTTCAAAATTTTATCATTCTTTTTAATCACACCATATTTTTCAGTCTACCAATCTGGAAAACACCTATCACTTTCTTTTTTATAAGTTTTGCTTTTTAAATTCCGCAATTATACAAGGAAAGAAATAAAGGAAATAAAACAGTAGTTAATCAAAACCAAAATTAATCAATAAGAACAGCATTAGGTTCTCTACTCCAATCTTTGACTTCACGCACAAATCAGCCATGCTGTACTGGCATATGAACGTTAAAAAACTCACCCTCCGCCTTTGAGAAGAAATAGGATACTGTATAAGTAGCAAATTCAGCATCCCGAAGGAAAATGTTCTTTGCTTGGTCATTGACAATGTGAGAAATATGACCAAATCTGTTGAACGACTAAATGAACAAGTGAAAACAGGATCAGATGACGAAGACGACATCTGTGACAGTGAGCATGATTATGAAAACGAAGGTAACGGTACGAAGATGAAGAAGTAATGGGCATTCATATTCACCACATGAGAGGCGCAGTGCATACCCTTCAACTGGCTATCAGAAATTGTCTCCGTCAACCTCACTGCATGAAGTTAGTCACCAAGATTCATTTTGTCACGCACAAACTACGGTCACCAAATCTCCTGGCTGTACTTGAAAGGTGAACAAAGAAACATCCAATTCTGGACATGGCCACAAGGTGGTCTTCCACTTTGCAAATGATTAAGCACTTTTTGGAACTTCAAGAAGTAGTTCAAGATCTTGGGATGGTGTCTCCGGATCTGCATCTCTCTGATGCTTTACGGGTACAGTTGCAGCAACTGAATGATCTGCTAGAAGCCCCATACGCCACTACGATCTGCCTTCAGGAGGAGACTTTGACTCCTGGGATCTTCATGAAGGAATAGTGCACCCTAAAATGATCATTGCAGCGAATCAGCTGTTGTATCACTGAAGATATTATTGAATCAATGGAGAAACATGAGGGGCTTTTCTGGGGAATAAAATCTTCCTTGGTGCAGTGTTTTTGAACCTCAGCTACAGGATATTACTTTCTTCACAACAAATGCTTCTGGTGAAGAAAGGGATTCAAGAAGTTGCTACAAAAATGCAGTTTTTCTCATCCTCAATACAAATAGCTGAGGACTCAACCAATTCAGCATCTATTGTGATGGCTGAGGAGAGTGCAACTGGCAAAAAAGAGGATGAATTTGAGAAGGAAATTGATCAGTTAGAAAAGAGACAATCTCCTCTTAGAATGCAGTGAGCGAGCGCAGTGGTACAGTTAAATAGAGTTGGAGCATAGTATCGACTAGATGATTGAGAAGGGAAGGCTAAAGAATCTGTCCATCTGGTCTCTCTTGTTAGATTAATTTGACGAGTCTTTAAGTTGAGCATCAAGAATTTTAAGTGCAATCCCTGTAACTCAAGTGTCAGTAGAATGTTTGTTCTCATCAATGTGTTTTATCATTAGTGACATAAGGACATCCATAAAACAGGATCTGTTGGAAGCAATATTATTCCTACATACAAACAGCAGCTAATAGGTTATCACTAACTTTATATCATATTTTAAGAACAATATAGTATTGGTGTATAAATTTTATCAAAATAAAGTATAAAATTGTTTTTTATTTTCATTTTTAATGTCTATAAATAGTGTTTATCATGAACACAATAGCCAAACTCAAACTCAATAAAATAACTGAACTTGAACTCAATAAGATAATTGAACTCGAACTCAAACTTGAACTCAAAAATATTTCAACCAAGTTTGCACCCCTGAACTCAATATTAAATTAATAAGTTCAAGGAAATTTATTGCTTTTGTCCTTTTCTTACTTTCTATCAACATCCACCTTTCACCTGTGTAACCATCCTAGATTATACCACTGGGGGTTTTATAGCGTAGGGTTGCTGCACTTGACCCAAATGTGCGGTATGTCCAGGGAGCACTGATATTAAAAACTTTACATAAATAGATTTTTGGGATTTATGAAAGAAAAGCAACTGTTATAGATCTGATGAAAAATGGTCTTGGGAAAATAAGAGGGATAAATTATAACCCAATAATACTTTTGTTGCCAAAAAATATCATGTATATTCTTGTTCTCAAACTTGTATTTTCTATTTTCAAATGTTACTTTGTTTGGTAAGGATTTTAGCCATATCTTTTTTAACATGACACAACAGCTCTAAATCATTTACCTAGAAATCTCTCACAGTCATTATTTGAAGGTATCCAATATAATCATATAATTGGTAGGGAAAATTGATGAAATATCTTTTTTACCTTCTCACATACGTAGTTTATTGAGAATGAATTGTAATCGTGGAAAAATTCGACTTAGAGATTTTGATGGAAATACACATTTTAGGTGTCCCTGAGTCCATAAAAGTGGTTTTTGCCATGCCGTCTATCGGTCTGTTCACTGTTCTATGGTTCAAACGCATACATATCTCATATTTGTGCATTATATCATCTTTTGCAGACCCTTTTTTCATAAAAATTATATTGCACAAAAATATAGGGTAGTTTATTCGTTGCGATTTTTAGAAACATTTTATTTACTGAAAAATGGCTCAGGAGAATTTGATTAAAATCAATCCAATTGTAGAGCCTGAGGTCATAAATAATACTACATAAATCATATATCTATCAAATCACAATATGGCATCCAGTGGCATTAAAATGTATGCTAAGCTACCTTACCTAAGTGCTATGACGTCACGCCTCCGCCACGATCCACTCAAAATCTTATTACAGCCTAGACATTCAAACTAAATTGAATGATACATCATATTTGTGGATAATATCATTCATAATAGATACTCTGAAGAGATGAACAATATTGTACAACAATTAAGAGTACTTTATTTTAGGATATTTTGAAACAAAATTTGATTTATTCAAAAATGGCTTTAAGGATTTTGATTAAAATCCATCCAGTTGTACAGCCTGATGTCACAAATAATACTAAGTTATATGTCCCAAAAAATTACTAAATATGGACCAGTGGCATTAAAACATATGCTAAACTACAGTTAACTTTGATTTATAAGCATTTTTCTTTTATAAATGTACACAGTCGACCAAACGTATATAGTAAATATATGAGAAAGTTTGTGCAATGTATATCGCACCGTTTATTTAAATTGATCTCATTCCTGGTTATAACTAATAGTAGCTTTATATTCAGGAAAATAATATCTGTAGCTACTTCAAAACATTTTTCATTGTTATAGTGAATGTGTTGTTAAGTTATTGATGGAATGATAATATCTTTAACTAATATATTACAGCGAATAATATGTGATTTCTGTTTTATACATATTGTGTGGGGGATCTGACTTTCAGGCTATCTTGATTCTATACTCAAATAGTGAGTCACATTGTCGGGCTCTTAATCATGTTACTGTCTTTGTGTTTCACTTATAGAAGAGCCCCACAGTCGGGCTGTATCTCAGAATACATTTTTGCATCTCACAACTCAATAACTCACAACAGTTAAAAATGTTAACAGTAACTCAGGGAAGCATGCTGTTCAAATGGATGAACCTAGACATGATGCGTCTGGAATTTTGACCTTGCACAAAATTGAAATGTATATTTTTATAAGGTTCCCATGATCCCGTTTTGGAGCCCCAAAGACAAACTTTGGGAACTGAACCAAACTTCCAATGTCATATTTTAATTGTTCACCTTCAAACCCTTTCATGAAGATTTCATTACAATTGAATTAGTATTTATAATGCAAGTAAACCATAATTTATTCAATGCATATTATGGGGCCTAGTTCCTCTAAACAATAAAAACCATACATTTGAAGCCATAAATGAATTTATCCACATACAAATAAAATACATTTAATCAAAATTGCTATATTTGTTTACAAAGCTCCAACATTTTTAAGACCATTTAGGACTCCCAATCAAGATTTTGATGTTATTTCTCAGCCCTCTGCTCCCAAAAACTATGAAACCAAATTTTGTTTTATAAACTGAAAAATTCTGACCTCAGTGGAAAATAATATATTTGGCTGCCATTTGGAATGTGCTGATGAGAATACAACATCCAGCTAAAACATAAAATGTTATATTTTATGGCTTATTGTGGCACCATGGTGAATTGTTATTTTCTTCTGATGAAAACTAAAATCTGCTACTACCCAGATAAGCACCATGGCTCTAATGTTTTTGACAGGATTCAATTTGGTTCATTTTAATCTAATGTTATAGATCAACTTTTTTTTACAAGTTACTAAAACTAAACATGTATTGTAGAAGAATATTTAGCTTTAAAATGCAATTATATTTTGTGTGATTGATACTAAAATTATAATACCATGAAAATTTTATAATAAAAATGTTTAATTTGCAGACTGTAAATGTAACTTAAATGGATCCATTGGAATTTCTTGTGATAATGATGGGATGTGCCAATGCAGGCCAAATTTTACCGGAAATCACTGTGATCAATGCAAGCAAGGATTTTTTAATTTTCCCAATTGTGAAGGTATAAAATTTATGTAACATTTATATTTCTTATAACATGTGCTTCCAATACCCAAATTATGAGTGTAGCTAATTGTCAGATTATAATGAATACTGATTCTATAATGGTAATTATGACTTTATCTTATTATCTTTTATTTAAGCCTGTAACTGTGATCCAAAGGGAGTGATGGAGTCCAACAGTGGTTGTGAGTCTTTGCCAACGGGAGAATTATGTCCATGCAAAAAATACGTTAGGGGCAGAATATGCAATGAATGCAAACCACATTATTGGAACATTCAAGCTTCAAACCCAGATGGATGTGAAGGTTAAAAAAGAAATATTATTGCATTCCTTACAGCTATATGAAACTTTTTGGTCAATGAAAAACCTTGTTATACAGGTTGAGCATTTAAGTCAAAACCCTAAATTCGATTAATTTTCAGAGTTTATTTTGATTGGTTTTTCAACTAAAAATTTTTATTGATTTATTGCTAAAGTTGTTGAAATTGATCTCTGCCATTTTGGATGCACCAGTGCATATGATGGAGCATGTTGGAAGAAATTCAGTGCCATCTTAAGGGAGGCTCTATGGTCCGGGCCCTGACCAAGTAGGGGAACCATATGAATATAAATAACGTTTCTTATTCGTTATTTGAATTTTTGTTATAATTAATTATATTATATAATT
The DNA here is from genome assembly GCA_028673005.1 of Tanypteryx hageni. Taxonomy (NCBI): domain Eukaryota; kingdom Metazoa; phylum Arthropoda; class Insecta; order Odonata; family Petaluridae; genus Tanypteryx; species Tanypteryx hageni. The sequence goes on from CM054113.1 coordinate 70,505,984, forward strand.
GTCTTTTTATTAACTATAAAATTGTATTTTGTTCAATTGTCAGAAATTACTAACAAAGTGGTATGGTATTTAGATCTTGAAATAGGGTCCCACAATTATAAGCGCCCGAGGCCACAAGATATCTTAAGATGGCTCAGAAGAAACTACCTTTAATTTGGTGGGTGGGATGTTGTTTATGAGTGTCATGATGATGCATTTTGTTTCATCGAATGTGCGTGAATTGTTGTAGTCTTTATTCCTGATACAAACCCATAGGAAGTAATCTCAAAGCAACAGATCAATTTTTATGTTTCTAGCTCTTTCCTACCTAAAACTAACATTAGAATTAAGGGTTCTCACTTCAAATTATCACCTTTTAAAATGGCTTGTGCCTTGTTTCAGTCTTAGTCCATAGTGATATTTTTGAAAAAATTATTTCTATGAGAGAACATACATGTTTAGCTTAACTTTCTTTCAAGGGGGTTTTAAGCAATATAGCTTTTTTGTCTATATCAGAGGTGAACAACCTATGGAATTCAGGCTGTATGTTGTGCCCAAAAGCATTTTATGAGGCCCACAAAGAAAAATTTGATGCAGATAATTTCACATTTTTGTTGTTTAAAATTGTCATCTTTTCTGATAAAGTGTTAAAAATAAAAAATTGGGACTACATACATCACACAAACTTTCTTATATCTTTTTACAAAACAAAACAATAATGTCACTGTTTACACAGGGCCGATCCTAGGTTGTGTAACATGTGCCCCTGCACTCGAGCAACCTTCTGGTCACTACTAGATATATTCCACTTATAAACATGATAAATGAGAAATCTAACTCCTTAACCATACGGTTTATGGTTAAGGAGTTAGATTTCTCATTTATCATCAATTTTGCCATAGTCTCCACCTTTACCTATCTACTTATAAACATCTTTATAAGTTTCTATTTTAAAGCTAAATAATATTAAATGAACATAAACAATAATTAAATATGAAAGCGCATTTCAAAATACATATAGTCAAAATGGCAGATTCACATGATGAAATTCGTTAATGCAAATATGCAACTTGTATACCAAAAAACACTCCTAAGACTATAGGCTGTATATATTGGATAATGCATAAACTGAACATACATAAATCAAGGGATATCAGTATTTGGTTCAACAAGAAGTTTCCATAACATACCTCTATAAAAACCTTAGGACATTATTATGGATGGTTTGACTTGCAGTAACAGTAAAGCTGGTGTCAAATGTAGAGACCTCAGTGGTTGCCATAAAACTCAATATATTATTATATTATTGGATGCTATATAGTTATTTTTGAGGCACATAGCTTATATAATATTGTTTAAGAAATTAAGCTTTATAATTAGAAAGATTTTAATCAAAATACATTTAGCCATTCTTATGTAAATTGAAGTTATGTGAAAATTGACAAGAATGAACTATCCCAAACTCTTAACCTGTTTCATTTTGACAAGGTTTCTACTCCAGGTGATACCCTATATGAATATGAAATTTCATGAAATTCTATTTAGCTTGGGGTAGTTCAACCTTTTTTGTGTAGGGAGCTATATTAAAATTTTTTTTTATCCCTTAGGCCAGTGAGCAAATTTTAGAAAGGTAAGTCAGAATTATCCAGCTATTGTCTAGCATAGCTTAAAGCTTCAAGAATAAGCACTTAAAAATAAAAAAATTGAAAAAGAACTTATATCAGGTATCTTCAATAGCCACAACAAGGTTATGAAAAACCAACTTTTCATCCATAAGATGAGCTTGATAATTGTCTAGTGAAAGATATAAAGTGTTAAGGGCAATGAGAAATCATCGTTTCACCACTCTAATCACTATTAACATGTGGTTTTATATTTTTCGCACATTTAAACAAAACTTTTATATGACTAGGGTATAATTTTTGTTGTCTTTTTAAGAATTAATACTTTCAATTTAGTTTTATTTGTGAATACTCATTTTATCTGTACAAGTTATGAAAGGGTGGAAGACCAGATAAAAACCTTGGAATCTGGCCTGCAGGTAGTATGTTAGACAAACCTCTTTTACCCCCTACAGTCACTCACAGATGTCTGACTACAGACACAAAAATCACACTTTCTGATGTAAAAATGTGCATATTCATCACTATATTGATGTTGGTTGAATGCTCAGATAAACACTTATGGCTAGTTGAATTAAGATAAATTGAGAACTCCTTCAGTTCAGTTCAATTTATCTTAATCACTATATTGAAGTCAAATTTTTTCTTTATCACAATACTTTCTCTATGTATTTCATATATGAGAAAGTAAAAATTTCATATCCAGTCAAACCTAAATTTAGCACCACTGTTTGCCCAACATTGACATTGGTTCTAAAGCAGGGGTGGTGGTAAATCAAAGTACATATATGCTTGCTCTATGTAATCATAAGATGGAAGTTCCGTTCACAACGATTCATGGGCAGTATGCAGGGATGGCACTATATAGAGGGGTGCTAAATCAGGGTTTGACTGTATTTAATATTTACTTTTACCATACTGCAGCATATCTTATGAAACTTTTTATTAAACCCCGATCCTGCCTACCCAAGTACTATTCAAAACTTTTAATGCAGCCCACCAAGGTACTCACAATTAAAATGTAGCTAGCCTCATGAAAAGGTTGCATACCTCTGGTCAATGTTGCTATGAATGCGTTATTATTGGCTCCAAATTTTTCTGTTAACTTTTATTTAATATATCAGTTTACAATCTGATGCACATGAAGTCAGGATTGAGAGATCTGTGATGCCATACAGCATTGTCTGTAAGAATCAGTAAAGGAGATCTATGACCAAGAAAGAATTGGTAACTGTGAAATCAAGAGATGATACCATTTGTTTATAGTTAACACTTATGAAGACTTCATTGAGTGAATCAATCTGTTTAATATTTAATGAATGATTGTTGTGAGTTTACCCATAATTTTCACTTAGAATAGATTATAGAGCTATATAATTTCTTCTTATTCGAAATCCATTTTTTAAAATTGATACATTCAATGTGAATTTTTCATGATGGATAACTTAAAATAGTAAAAACTCTTCATAAAATGGGAATTGAAGGATGCAAAGGAACAGTGACATTTTAGATCATCTGCAGTATGATAGAACATGCACTATGTGCGAGGTATGCATTATTTTTTAGAGGAAATGACCTAACACCAAGTATATATGATATCATAGTTTCAAAAAGTGCATTATGATGGGTTTCTACTATTAAAGTTTTTATATTACGGTTATTATTAAATAAGGACTAAATATTTGATAGCAATGAACTGGTTTAATTTTGTTATGTTAATAAAATATTCTAATTGCTGAAAATGATATTCTTCCTTATTTTTTCATATTTATATTTTTTGTGGTCAATCTAACTCTAATAAAAATTATTTTGTCAGATTGTGAATGCTATTTACCTGGTGTGGTGGGTGGAATTGGAGAATGCAATCAGGCAAGAGGACAATGTAATTGCAAATTGCTAGTTGAATCACGCAAATGTGATAAATGCAGAAATGGAACTTTTAATTTGATAGAGGACAACATCCTTGGATGTTCTGGTAATTACACATGTGTAATCTTAGTATATTTTGCTTTTAAAGAGAAAAGGCATGAATAAAATGTGTGCTCTGATTAACAAATGTAAGACTGTAATGCTACATGTTCATTTTCACTTATTCTGCTGATTCAGTGTAAGATCAAGAATGGAGTTTAAATTTTGTTTTACAGACTGTGGATGTGATGTTGGAGGATCTGTAAATGATATCTGTGAAAAGAAAACAGGTCAATGTCTTTGCAAGCATAATATTGAAGGTCGCACATGTAATGAGCCATTAGATGGTTACTACTTCCCTACTTTATACCAACTTCAGTATGAGGCAGAAGATGGAAGAACTTCAAATTATGCTTCCATCCATTATGAATTTGATCAAAATCTGTTCAACAATTTCTCATGGAAAGGGTATGCAGTGTTCTCACATCTTCAGGTATGCTAGGATGTACCTGAATTTTGGATTGTTAAGTGTGCATAATATTGATCATATGAAAGGATAAGAAGATGATTATAATCTTACTGAGAAAAATATTCAATCTTTTATCTGTTATTCTGATTAACAATGAAATAAATAGAAATATAATCACTGTTTATTAATCTGTTTCAGAGTGAAATCATCCTGGATATAGAGGTTAAAAGGCCTTCAATTTATCGCATGGTTGTTCATTATGTAAATCCAAACCATGATTCAGTGTTAGTGAATGTTACTATAATTCCATCCAATTTGGCAGACACAGAGCAAACACTTGAAGCATTGCTCAAACCTAGTAAGACTCCTTCACTTGTTACTGTAGCAGATCAATCAGGATATTCTGGTTTGATTATGAATCCAGGAAAATGGTCCATCAGAATAAAAAATGAAAAACGTCTATTTCTGGTAAGCAGTTAAAGCATCAGTATCCTATAGAAAACAAATTCAAGGGAGTGTAATGATGATATTAGAGTCCATGTATACTTTTGCATCCCAATGTTTTAATACTGTACCAAGATTCGGGGTTCGGGATTGGGGAAATGAAAACACGATGCGTGATTTATCCCAAGCAGCACTTTATTCGCTTGTGAGTGGCCTTGCCGCTGCCTCATCTCTCACTGTCCCTGCCGCGGCGGCTCGCCTTCTTATATCCCTCGCCCGGGCATTCCAGAACGTTCGGGAAGGGCTGCGAATGCCGGTCGAGAATGTTCCGGACGGGTCGTAGAACGAGTCCCCGGGCAAGTCAAATGGCGCTACCGGAGAGCTATTGCTGCTGCCGTCATTACACTGTCCCCCCTTTTGGACAGCAGTCCATCCTCGGGCTGAGTCTGGTTCTGCTATATTCTCGTCCTCCTGACGACTGGTTTTCGCTCCCAGAACAGGAGCCGGGTCTCCTCCATGGTAAGGTGCCAGGCGGTCAAAATGCACCACCTGCCCTCACTGGCCACCCATCTTCACCCTATACACCACGTCGTTCAGGGCCTCTTGGACGGTGTACGGCCCATCCCAGGGCCGCTGCAGTTTTGGGCTCCTGCCTCTCAATCTCTTGGGGTTGTATAGCCAGACCTTTTCCCCCGGAGAATATGCCAGCCCCTTGCTTCTCAGATTGTATCGCTGTTTTTGCCGAGTACTCTCGGTGCGCTGGTGGGCACGCGCAAAGTCATGCACGATCTCCAAACGGCTTTCTAAGTCATGTAGGTACTCATCCACGGGTTGCTCTTCCTCGGGGAAACGGCCGACCACTAGGTCACCCGGAAGCCGTAGTTCCTGGCCAAACATCATCCGACTAGGTGTCTGTCCTGATGTCTCGTTCTTGGCAGTGCGATAGGATAGCTAGTGGAAGTAGGCGGTCCCAGTCATTTTGATTTTCGTCTATGAATTTCGCTAAATAACTCAACAACGTGCGATTAAATCGTTCCACTAACCGTCGGATTGTGGATGTAGCGGGGTTGTTCTTGTTTGGTGGGTACCCAACCTTTGCAGAACGGCTCGGAACAGAGATGATTCGAAATTCCGTCCTTGATCTGTGTGCAGTTCCTTAGGAACCCCGAATCGAGAGAAGATCTGCTCTACCATGGCATCCACAATCGTGCGAGCTTCTTGATTTGGCAGTGGTAGTGCTTCCGGCCAACTCGTGAAGTAGTCCATCACCACTAGCACATACTTGTTGCATCGCTCCATTTCGGGTAGTGGCCCTAAGATGTCCATGGCCACACGTTCCATGGGGTCTCCAACGTTGTAGGTTTGCATTCTTCCTTTGTTTCGGGTGATCGGCCCGTTTTTAGAGGCACAGGTATCACACCGGCGGCACCAATCCTCAACATCCCGACAACGGCCGACCCAATAGTAGCGGCTGGAAACTTTTGCCAGAGTCTTGGCCACTCCATGGTGACCACCTGGATTGGCGCTGTGCATCTCACGAAGTATCTCCGGCACCCATGCCTTAGGGACCACCGGTAACAATTTCAAGGAGTCACCTGCATCAGATTCCCATCGCCTATAAAGTATTCCCTCGTGGATCTCAAGTGTTCCCCATTGGGCCCAAAGTGCCTTGGTGTTCGGGTCGCAGGGTGCTATCTCCTCCCAGTCCGGCCTCCGTCCTTCCTGCATGGTCCTGATCATGGTACTTATACTTTGGTCTTCTTCTTGGGCTTGTCGAAGCCAGACCGTATCATCCTCGACCTGTAAAGCTGCAACGGGGGCGTTCCTGTTGCCTCACTTGTCCTCAGCACGTGAGCAGTATCGGCATTCAGCCTCCAGGCAGGGTTGTCTAGATAATGCATCCGCAATAGTGTGCTGTTTCCCTGGTCGATGGATGAAAGTCATTCCCGGGAGGTACTGCTGAAGTCGTTCTATCCATCTAGCCACCTGCCCTTCAGGGTTTTTGAAATTTAGTAGCCATTTCAGTGCTGCATGGTCTGTCCGTACGATGAAGTCCCTCCGGTAGATATAGTGATGGAAATGCTGCACTGCCTTCACTACCGCCAATAACTCCAGACGTGTAGTGCAGTAGTTCCTCTCCAGTTTACTCAACGTCTTGCTAAAATAGCCAATAACCCGTTCCTGTCCATCCTGTACCTGTGATAAAACAGCTCCTATGCCCACATGACTTGCGTCCGTATCGAGAACGAAGTCTCCAATATCCTTGGGGTATGCTAATAGCGGTGCGATTATCAGTGCCTCTTTCAGTCTCTCGAAGGCCTTTTGGCAGTCCGGACCCCACCTGAAGGTCTGCTTTTCCCCAGCCAGATGGTGAAGGGGCTTAGCCACATCCGCAAAACCCTTTACGAACTTTCTGTAGTAGGTGCATAATCCCAGGAAGCTCCTTAGGTCCGTTTTGTTACATGGCTCTTTCCATTCCTGTACAGCCTTGATCTTGTCAGGGTCTGGCTCTACCCCGTGGTTTGAAACTACATGGCCCAAATATTTGACTTGCCTTTTGAACAGGTGGCATTTCTTAGGGTTCAAGCATAGATTCGCCGCTCTGAGTCTGACAAGAATGTTCCTTAGGTTCTCAAGCCCATCGGCGAAAATCTTCCCTAACACGATGATATAGTCGAAATATACTAGGCACTGGGACCAAGTCAGTCCTTTGAGCACGAGTTCCATCAGTCGCTTGAAGGTCGCCGGGGCGTTACAAAGGCCAAATGGCATTACCCGGAATTGCCACAGCCCATTCCCCACAGTGAATGCCGTTTTTTTCTTTGTCTTCTGACGCCACCTCCACCTGCCAATACCCGCTCTGCAGATCTAAAGTGCAGAACCACTTGGAACCAGCAAGGGCATCAATAGTGTCATCAATCTGGGGCAGCGGGAATGAGTCTTTCTTAGTCACGGCGTTGAGCGCTCGATAGTCCACACAAAATCTCATGGTCCCATCCTTTTTCTTAACCATAACAATTGGGGATGCCCACAGACTCAACGAGGGCTCGATTATTCCTTGATGTGCCATATCCTGAATAAGAGAGTTTACTTCTTCTTGCTTGGCTCGAGGTACTCTTTGTGGTTGAAGTTTGATAGGATGTGCCTGCTCAACCTTTATTCGATGTTGGATTATCTTCGTGCGTCCGTTCCCGGAGAAAACGTCTTGGAATTCAATCAGCAGGTTCCTCAGTTCCTCACGTTGCATAGAGCCCAGTTCTTGCACCGAGTCTTCGAATAGCAATTCTATGGGAACTTCCCTTCCCGAGTCCCGGCTTTTCCGTCGGCGGAGAAGATGGTCACCACGGGAAATGTCTTTGCTAACGGAAGTCCAGCCTCTATGCACAGCGTCCTGTCTAATACATTCGCAACGCGTATGGCTGGGTATTCACCCCTTAGGTTGTGTAGTGTCCTCCCGACCAGCAATCCCGGGGGATGGTCGCTTCCACCCAATGGCTCCGATACGACTAGTCCTCCCAATCTTTGGGCTTCCGTTGTCACTGGTATCACAGCTTCTGAACGAGGAGGAATTTCCACAACCCGGGCGGTTTGGAGGGTGACATCTATGGCCACGGCTCCTTCGCTATCTCCCAGGAGAGCCACCTCCCTGTCGTTTAGCCGAAGGGAATTTCGGCATAGGTCGACAGTGCATTTGTTCTGCCGTAAAAAGTCCAAACCTAAGATGCAGTCATTAACAATGTCAGCCACATATGCCCTGTGGCGGATTATCTGCCCACCGAGATTGAATTCCAGCTCGCATTCTTCGGTAATGGGCGAGGATTCCCCGGTAACGGTTTTCAGAAATATGCGTCTATCCGGGACCCTCATCTGTATCCTGTGTTGGAGAGTAATTGAGGGATTCACGATGGTCACGCTGGCTCCGGTGTCCACTAATATCCTAGTTCTTCGGCCATCCAATAGTGAGGAAAAGGACTTCGCGGCATTTGTTTCCACAACCAGGGGCTCTTGTTGTGCCCTAGCCAGCCATTGCCCCTCGTGACTGGCAATTTGCCGTTTTCCGGCTTCTGCTCCCCCTGTCGGTTCGGCCGCTCACTGGTTATAGGGCATTTCCTCTTTACATGCTCCTGCCGTCCGCATCACCAACATGAAATCTGCGGCGTGGATGCTTCACCGGCAGTACAGCTGCATCCCTCTGCCGCATCCTCAGTCGCCTCTATAGTCCGTACCATGTGGGCACTGGCCCTTGTTGCTTTGACCGCAGACTCCACCTCGAGTGCCTTCGCTAGAGATTCCCGCAACGAAAATGACCCTGAGATTCGGACAGCCATCTGCACCTGCGTGTTGCTTATTCCGCTGACAAACTGTTTAGCGGCGATTTGGTCCTGCACCTCGGGTGCGCAATGGGAAACGCCAACCGGACCAACCGTTCTACGTCTGCTGCAAACGTTGCCAAGTCCTCCTTCATCTCCTGTCGTCGGGCATTGAGTTGCGTGTGGTGAAGGTGGATGAACATTTCGTCTCCAAATCTTAGCTGGAGTACGGATACTAGGCTGGAAAAGTCGTCGATATGGTCAATGGTGTGCAAAACGGCAACCGCAGGTACTCGTAAGTTCGCAGCCAGCATATTCGCCTTCGTCGCGCCAACCCAGCCGTTGAGGCCTGTGACGATATTGAAATGGACTAGGTAGTCTTGTAGTGGAGAGCTTCCATCGTAAGAAGCTACTTTGGCAATACACATCGCCCCTACTCCGGACTTGAAATCTCCGGGGCGCTGGCTTGAACATGCCACCTTTCTCTCCCACCTTTCCTCCAATCCCCGCAGCGCAGCTTGCATTTCCTCTTTGGCCTCTGTAGCGTCTAGACATGCCTTTTCCAGTTGTTGGGTAAGATCGTCGATTTGTGTTTGCAGACCTCCCGTCGCTTGCGATATTCCGTCCGTAATTCTCCTGATCATCGCCTCGAGAAGATCACGCTGCTGTTGCTCCGCAATCTGCATCCGCTCTTCCCATGCTCGGAGTTGTTCGGACATCTCGCGCTGGCGAGCCGTTATCTGACGCAACATCAAGGTCATAGAATCCGCCGGTGTTTCTTCGCCCCCTGGGAGAGCCTCCGGATTCTCCTCCTGCTGATGGGTGCGGGGCATGTTTCTTCTTCCTTCCACCAATCCCACTTCTGACACCAGTGTACCAAGATTCGGGGTTCGGGATTGGGGAAATGAAAACACGACGCGTGATTTATCCCAAGCAGCGCTTTATTCGCTTGTGAGTGGCCTTGCCACTGCCTCGTCTCTCACTGTCCCTGCCGCGGTGGCTCGCCTTCTTATATCCCTCGCCCGGGCATTCCAGAACATTCAGGAAGGGCTGCGAATGCCGGTCGAGAATGTTCCGGACGGGTCATAGAACGAGTCCCCAGGCACGCCAAATGGCGCTACCAGAGAGCTATTGCTGCTGCCGTCGTTACAATACTATGAATTTTTTGTATATACCATCCTTCATATAAAACCATTAAGTTTTTATTAAAAAACTTAGCTGTTTTTTATGTTCATTACACAAAAAGATTTTGCGTACATATATAGATGATTTTTGTAAAACTTTTTTAATGACTAGGACAAATAAGTTGTTAAGCTGTCTTTTGATATAAAGTATATATTGTAAATGGTATCTTCTAAGTGTTGCCAGATGTTCCATGTGTAAGTGATTTCCATGTGTAAGTGATTCTCTCATATTTTATCATTCTGTTTTGTTATTCTGCAAAGGTTAATGCAGTAAATTTTACATTATATAGCAGTCCCTCAGGTATTACATTGCTGACTTAAAATCCATGGTTGACAAAAGCGTGGTTGGTGAGGTCCAGAGCTCAGGGGTGGATATAGGGCCAGGCAATCTAGATGACCGCTTAGGGCCTCATGCCTCTGGGGGACGTATACCTCTGAGGAACTCACCTCTAGATCCATGAGAGCAGGGCTTAATTTCTAAAAAAATAATAACCGGAACGCATGAAAAAAGTGGGGTTAAACCTTTTTTGATTTATTAAATAAACATTAAATTCGTCATTGTTTAAAGCCACATCTTGACATTTACATATTTCATGAAGTATGATTTATTAACAGTTTATTATACACAACTACAAAATAAAAACGAATTTTACTTACAATTAAAGTAAACTCCATAGTTTTTCAGATTTTCATTATCTTCTTTAACCTTCCTAGTTTTAGATTGAGTATCGAGAGCGCTGTCTTCCATCGGTGAGCCAACTGCGAACATATGTTGTAGGGTCGAAAGAAGTGAGTGGAGGACCAACAAGTTTTAGAAACAGCAAACTTGAGAGAGTTTTTGTTAATAGAGATGTGCGTATTGGTGTTAAAATTTGGTTCATAGCTGAAAATCCTCGCTCACATTCAACATTTGATATTGCTATTGTAGATATTGTCATAAAAAGATGTTTTAGATTTGTACGAACTTCTCTCCCAGCTGTATCTCTGAATATTTGAAAATCTCTAATTGTATTTTCATAATTTACATTAAATCTTTTTGCCAAGGCAGAAACCCCTTCTTCACCAAACCTTATGTCTACACTTTCATTCATGTCAGACCACATACTAGGGTACAAAACTTTAAATTGTTTCATTAATTTTTCAGATTCATTTGAATCATTATGTCCAATTACAAACATTCTTGACCGAAGGTTATTGGCTAGACTTCTATAAAATTGATCACCAGCTATAGCAATGTCTGCTTTCTTTCCACTATGCAGTTCAACACCATGAAAATTTTTAATTTCAACTCCTGCTATTGCTTCTGAATGATACCTTCCTGGTCGACCTATCATTGATTCAAAAACACGAATTTGTAGACAGATTTTCCGATGAGCTTCAACAATTGTACAGATTCTTTCTTCCAGTTTTAATGATAATTGGAATAGCTCTATCAAGTCCAAGATTTTGAACAAAAGCAGTAGATGTCAGTCTCAAAGCTAGTCCACAAAACTTCGATTTTTCACATTCGTCTCTTCTCTTATCTTTAGAAGCTTCAGAGAAGTGGTTAAATAGAACAGGATCATCCATCCAAAGTGCCTTCACTGTTCTCAAGGTAGATGAAATCCAATGAATGTTTAAAATTCACCCAATTTTTAGTATATTTTGTTCAAGAGATTGCGAACATATTTGAAGTTCTCTTTGGTTCCTAGGTGAAGAATGATACAGTGAACATATTCTATCTACAAATATTTGAGATTATTAATGCCATTAATTTCTTTCACTGTATCTCCAACACATAATTCTAGGTGGTGATTCAAACAATGCCAAATTATAAGATTAGGGTACTTATCTAAAAATAATTTTGCAACTCCTGATTTGCATCCTAACATAACGGCAGCACCATCGCATGTTAAAGAAACAAGACACTCTTGTAAAATAGCTTCAGTTAACCCATGGTTATTTAATTCTGCTAATACAGTGTTAAATATACAATCAGCATTTTGTCTCTCCAGTTCAATTATGCACAAAAATAAGTTTTCTGGTTGGGTCATATTTATTAACTGAACTCGAATGTATACGATTAGACAGGAATTATTGCTAAGTGATGTTGATTTGTCTAAAATAATTTCGAATTTTGGCCTACTGTCAACAATTTCTTTTAAAAGAGTTTTTTGCATTCTATCTGAAATGTGCATTAAAATATTTGTGCAAGCAACATTCGAATGTAAAATTTTTCCCATATCGATGCCATTGAGAATTTGCACATCAACCTCCATCTCGAAACCATAAGACGGAAGATTTAACTTTGCTTGTTTATATGCGGTATGAAATATTCTTTCAGTAACTACGTATTCTTGTTTATGCATATCTGCGACAATACCAGCCATTATGTTTTTTCTCCTGTGGAAATAACTTTTTCTGCTTTTATATGTGCTGCAGAATTTTGGTGTTCGAAATTTTTTTTCTCAATGATGTTTGATTTTGAGTAATTGTCAGTCCATTTGGAGAAATATTACAGTATATCCAACAACGGTCCAATTTTAAACCTTGCGATTTTTGGCTGCCCAAAGAACCAACATTCTTGCAAATGGAACAGCCAAGTTTTCCATTTAAAACTACTAGCCAAGGATTTATCTTTATAAACTCAATTTTTTTTTATTCCATCCTTGGGGAAGTTTATTCAAATCTTCAGATAATGGTTGTTCCATCCTAGATTCCACTTCAGCCACTTTCACTAAATCACTACCACTTGCACCATCATTTATAACTGTTACCTCATTTGTAGAATTTTGTTTATTTCTTTTATTGGGAACAAAATATGCATCTAAACTTTCTTGAGACATTTCTATGGGTAATATCACAGTAACTTTTCACGAAACTTTCAAATAAAATGCTCTTACAAATGCGACTGTATCAAATAATGAACATGACTAAACAAAGTGGATTTTATTATAAATTGTACAACACCACGAACCTTTTCCCCGAGTCACCGCATTAGTAATGATACCAATACAGTGGTGCCACCTATCGAGTCATTTCCACTATTACACAGTTGACAGCTTATTATTATTTTTTTCATCTGAATTACTTCTTTATCAATTATATCAAACTTAAGTTTTAAAGCAGAAAAATGGTTAAAATGTGGATTCCAGATGTTAAAAAAGAACCGGAACGTTGTTCCGGACCGTTATGGTCGAAATTAAGCCCTGCATGAGAGAGTTGTGTTAACAGAGTGAGGAGCTTAAGACATGAGGGGAAAGAAATGTATCGATTGTATAAAATTCCTATCACTAAGAAGCAGTCATCTATATATCCTAAATGATGACAATAAACAAAGATAAATGATAATGGGCAAACACCAGTCACAACTGACAGGTGGCATCGAAAAAATAATTATTTCTAATAATAATAATGCTTTATTCATCATTAGATGGCACAGCCACAATAGATGCTGTCACAAATATAGAAAGAGAGAAATAAAAGGTATTTACAAATCAAGTACTTACTTCAGAAGGTGAGTTCAGAAAAGTCACAGTCAAAGTACTGATCAGTAGAGTAGAGGAGGTTAGAGATAAGCCAATTTTCAATAACACGTCTAAACATAGCATTGCTTGATAGTCTAGCAGTAGATGGTAACATATTAAATAGCCTGATGCTCAGGGTGTGACCACTGTTATAGGTTTTAGTTAGTCTGCACTGTGCAACATCTAGGTCATTTTTCTTTCTAGTATTATGGGTATGAGTATTACATCTGGGAATAAAGTAACAAAGTTTTGCCTTGACGTACAATAAGTTATAAAATATATAGAGACAAAATAGTGTCATTATACCCAGTTCTTTAAAAAGAGGTTTACAATGTTCTTGCAGACCTGAGTTAGTCATAATTCTAATTGCCTTTTTTTGTAAGGTAAAATATATGTTTAGCATTGGCAGAATGTCCCCAGAGTTTTAAACCATAACTAAGGTGGCTGTGAAAAAATGCATAGTAAGCATACTTAATGTAGTGATCAGTGACACATGTTTTAAGCCTCCGAAGCAGATAAAGAGATCTGGACAGTTTCTTATGGACTGCTGATACATGACTGCTCCAGTCAAGTTTGCTGTCTATGTATATCCCAAGTAGTTTTACTGTATCATTTGCATCTTGGTTTTTAAGGCTACATAGAAGGTGCTGAGTTTTGTCCTCATTAAGAAGGAATTGGTTAGCACCGAACAAATCATTCGCTTGGCTTTGGACTACTGTAGATAATAACTTGGACTCACAGGAATTCTTGCATCTTTGAATGAAGGTCGTGTCATCAGTATATAACACTGCTTCAGAAGTAACATTGACAGATATGTCATTAATCATAATAAGGAATAACAAAGGACCAAGTACAGATCCTTGAGGAACACCATGCTTTACTGTTAGGTAATCAGACTTAGCACCATTGACTTCAACTGTTTGTTTTCTATTTGACAGATAGCAGCACATAAATTTCAGTTCAGATCCTTGAAAACCATAGTACTCCAGTTTATGCTTTAGAATTGAGTGAGAGACACAATCAAAGGCTGAAGAAAGATCACACAGAGTAAGAGAAATACAGTGCCTTTCTTCAAAGGCCTGAAGTATTTGATTAGTAACATATTCAACAGCTTGTTCAGTGGATGTACCAGGTCGAAAACCAAATTGTGAGGTCGAAAACAGGTTATAGTTTTCAAAATAAGCAAGGATTTGTGTATTAACAATGGATTCAAAAATTTTACCAATAACAGGGATAATAGATATAGGGCGGTAACTGCGAGGAGAATTTTTGTCACCACTTTTATAGACAGGAATTACCTTAGAATATTTTAGTGCTTCAGGGAAATAACCAGATTGAAGACAAGTATTGATCACCATTGAAAGGGGAAAAGCCATTATGTGAATTACAGATTTAATTATAACATTTGAGAGTCCATAAATATTTTTGCTTTTGGAGTTTCTGAAATGTTTAACTACTTTAAGGATATCAGGGGGTGTAACATATTTCCAGTGAAATGGTGCTGGGTTGACAGGGAAGTTATTGAGCAATTCAGTGGCAGTAGCTTTTGGACTATTCACACAAGAAAGAGTGCAGTCAACAGAACTAACAAAATAGCTATTAAGTTCATGTGGATCCAAGGGAACATTGATATGAGTTTGGGTCATGGCAGTTTCACTTTTAATAATAGACCCAGCAGCCTTACATTTGTTTGATGCAAAGTTAATAAAATTACAGTTAGCATTAAGTTTTGCTTGAGATAGTTTACTGTGATAATCCTTTTTTAAGTCTTTGTACAATTGTTTAAGACTTACTGTCTCCATTGATTTGTAGGCATGATGTGCAAGTATTAAATTAGTTCTTAGATGTTCAAGCTCAGAGGTAAACCAGTTATTTTTGTGAGTCTTTCCACATTTTAGTTGTATAAGTTTTAGTGGAAAAGAATGTTGAAAAGTATTAATAAATATGTCAAAAAACTGTGTGAAATTTAAAAGCCCATTCCCATAGCAGAGTAAGGATACCCAGTCAATAGAAGATAAAAGAAATTTAAGGTTTTCCACATCATATGGAGTGATTGGCCTGGAGTACAAGGGTTTGGAAATGATTTTTGTAGAGCTTACTCCTTACTCTTCCTTCTGTATTGAGGACTTAGAGCTGCAATCTACATCAACCTCAGAAGCCCACCCACTTGATTGTATATATAAATTGTTAAGAATTTGATAGTCTGTTTTCCTCCATTAAATTTAACCAAGTTTTCAGAATTCGTGAGTTGTGGGCCCTACAAACTGCTATTGCCTATTGGTCTAGCAAACCACAGCTGCCTAGGGACTTCACAAATGTGTCACCTAGGGGCCTTACACCTCCTAAATCCACACCTGGAGGTCTTATGGGAAATTAGGGGTTATGGGGAAGTGATCCCTAACAGACATACCTAAAGTCCTACAATATACACTTTAGTATTAAAAATGCATATGATATACTAAAAAAAAACTATATAAAAATACAAAAGAAAATAGATTCCAAGTACAAAGAAGTGCTGTACATTAAAAAGATAGTGGCAGAGCAGCCCTTCCTGACATAGCCCGCCTGGCCTTATGCTTCAAAGAAACCAACGTATCCATTAAAATTCCTCAAACCTCAAATTCCTAACTCGTGGTTTTATCAGGAGCTACAAATTTCCTCTTTCCTATGTCTCTCCTTCTGATAAAGAATAGTTAGTGCATATCTTCTTCAATAACATAAATTGTAATATTTGTAAAATTAGCCAACTAGACATAGCCGCACGGAGAACTGAGGATATTTAAAACTGGATATTGCAGTTGGCAAAACCAAGTACAATTTTTAACTGCAGATAATCAAAACCATGGTTGACAAACATGCAGTTGGCAAGGGACTGCTATATTTAATATACACTGTGTTTATTACTTCTTATTGCCTATTTTAATTGTACAGCTGGTATTATTTATGAGATGCCATCACTACAGGACTTTTAGTGTTACATTGAGAACAAAGAGCCAGAGTCCTGTTTTCTCAGAACTGAAATCTGGAAAACCTAATCCAAATGAATTTATGATTGTTTGATAATGTGATGTGAAAATATTTTGGAAAGCTTATTTTACTTAATATGCATATACAGGTTGAACCTCTCTAATCCAGAAAGCTTTGGACTACAGAATTTTTCCAACCCATAGGTGGTTAGTTTATAATGACTTTACTGTTACTGTACATACTACCTAAGCCACCATTTTGTTTTTAATGTAAGGATATGAGTAAATACATAAGCTAATATAAAAATGGACATAAAAGTAAACAACAATACCGTATATATTACTTAGTTACCTCAAATGCTGTCACAGTTCTGCTTATAAAGTGAAGAAGATAATTACTGCTAACTGTTACATCACATGTTTTGGTGGACAAATATCAGCAGGGTTGGTTGAAGACAACTGAGGCATTGGTTGGAGATGCATCTGGAGTATTAATTGAAAGCAAACCTGAGGTCTTCATCAGAGATACACAGTGCCAGATTTTGAAATTTCCCACCCTTATGCAAAATTATTTTTCTGCCCCATTTTTGACGCTTTTTTTCTAAAAGAATCGCTGATGTATTTGGTTTGCCTATCCATTCACCTGTCTGCATAATATTAATGATTTTTATTCCCACCCTGCAATCCCATTTTTATTGCTGCCCTAAAATCTCGCCACCCATAGGCCATTGCCTTATTGCAAATCTGCTAATGGAGATACATCAAGGCTAGACAAAGCTGAGGCTACAGGACTGTCAATGCTACTAGTGGATTGGTGATCACCACTGTTCTTTGCTGATTTATTGATTAAATCTTGGAGCTTTAGCTGCCTCATATACATATTTAGAGTTTTCCCCAATTAGCTTATCCTTTAGCATATAGACAATCATTATTTCTTCTTCCGAGATAAAACTTCAATGCTCCAGCCCTTTTATGAGTTCATCATGTAACTGAGTGCATCCATCAATAGAAATTCTCTCATCATCACCACTCCCATCTTTTTCATTATTGTTACTCTTCTGTACCATTTTAGTATTTTTCAGCACCAGTTTGTTGATTCACAACAGGTGCATCTTGATCCACAATCATCCATTCTTCCAGAACTTAATCTTTAAATTGCTGGATAATTTCCTTCACTGTAACTAACTTAGAAAACTCTTGGATGTACTATTTGGTGGATTTTTGGTAAGCTGACTTTTTCCCTATGCAAAGCAAGTAGATTACTATCATATCTGTTCTTGAATTTCTGGAGTCAGCCTTGACAGTAATCACATGCAAGGCCAAGTATTCTGTGAAAAATCTTAGCTGGCACTATTAATATATCACCAGTAATAGATATCATCATTCTGATAAAACCCACTAAATTAAAGCACTATCCAACTTTACTCTCCTTAATTGTGTTACAAATGATCATTCGTTTCTTATTTTCACTGGCAAAAACTTGAGCAACTTTTCTTTCTGATCCTTTATATTATGCATGGTAAAAGTATGTACATTGTACAGACTGCCCTTATTAATAACATTTTACAGTATTTTATACACTACTGCCATCACTTTATTGATACCAAAACATGTTTATGTTTAGTAGCACCACTGAGGCTGCTTGGAAAGCTCTTTGAATCCATCTTTAAAGGTATAAATGCAACAGTAAAACATAAAGAGGAAATTCAGCATGCAGAGCATCCTAGTCATATATTTTTTAATTTATCCTAAAAAAATTATTTCATTTATGGTAATTTAATTCTCACTTAGCCATGGGAAAAGTTGTCTAAATTGTCATTGTCAGTTTCTGAGAACAGTAAGCACAATTGCATTATTCAAGGTGAATACAGCCCCCAAGGCATGGGTGTTTTAAATATTTTTATAAATTTTTCTGATGTAGGAACAAAGAGCACAGGAAAATCATATCACATTTCCAGGGATGTTTTTTCCAGATTAGTGAAAATTCCAGCACCATTCCAAATCAGGGTTGTTTCTGGAACACATAATTCCAGATTAGAGCGGTTCAACCTGTGTGTATGCCTGTGTATATACACACATACGTATATGACTATGTTTTATTCTTTTAAGGAATATGTTTGTGAATAACTCTCTGCTTTATGTAGGACTACATCGTTATTATTCCTTCTGCCTTCTATGCACCAAATATGCTCAGTAAAAGGGTAAATACACCTTGTACAGTTGGAGAAGATAAGAAAGAGAAGCACAACATTTGCAGGCACTTTGATTATCTGAGCATTTCAAGGTTTGATATGGTGCAAGGCAAAAGTTTGTCAAATACTGGCAGCAAGTCATCTACAGGCAGTTATTCTCTGGTAATTATTTTAGTATAGCTCAATTTGGTCATTTTTTTGGATCATAGCCACCATAGTAAATTGCATGGATGATTTTTTGTCTAATTAACTTTTCACAATTATAAATACTTTCATTTACCTTTTTAGGTGTAGAGTTACACTTTGATGAAATACATGATTGGTGGGATATTATTTTCAATTGTGATTTGAGCAGAAAAATGTTTTAAAAGTAAAGTTTTTATTTATAAAGACTGAAAAATATGATTTTAAATATTTCTGAAATAAGATGACATAAGTAAAATTTTACTAAGATAGGAATGTTTTATAATTCAATAGAATGTACGTCTGGAAATATTTTCACAATCAGCCACCATGTGGCGAGTAAGGATTGGGTCAAAGGGCAGGCAGTATAGTTTGGATAACCATAAGGAGAAGGTGTTTGATATGGGAAGATACGAAGAAATCATGATACATACTTTTATGGAAATAGGTTACTGCTATAGAAAATAAATGGTGCAATATACATTGCACAAACTTTCTCATATACGTATATATGTTTGGTCTCACTACACTCTTTGCCCCAAAATTAACTCTGTGTGCTTGGCAATTCACTGCCATGGCTTGATGATCATCACTTTTAGATCAGGATTTCTTAAATACTCTTCTAACAGTTTTCCCTACTGCCTGAGTGTATTAAATGTATCTGGCTGAATATTAAATGTATTTGGCAACAATAAGGGTAAATTATATGTTTTATAAAATGCCTATCTCTCCCTTTCACAAGTAACTGAGAAGCCACAAAAATCAACGAATTTCTTGGATTACCATATGTAAAACAGGTAGTGTAATTTTTTAAATAATTTAATCCTATGGAAATTCACAGTATATTTGTTTATGATCTGAAAAATAACCTTCTATAGTAATTTTTTGGCTTAGTTAGTATTATTTGTGACATTATGGATTTTAATCAAAATCCCTCGTCATTTTTGAGTAAATCGAATTTTTTTTCAAAATATCCAAGCATAAAGTACATTCCCTTAATTGTTGTGCAATATCATTCATCTCTTCAGTGTCTATTAAGAATGATATTATCCACAAATATGAGATATCATTCGATTTAGTTTAACCATCTAGGCTGTAGTAAGATTTTGGGTGGATTGTGGCAGAGGCATGATGTCATAGGGCTTAGGTAAGCTAGCTTAGCATGCATTGTAATGCCACTGGATGCCATATAGTGATTTTTTGAGACATATGGCTTATGCAGTATTATTTGTGACATCGGGTTCTACAACTGGATTGATTTTAATCAAATTTCTGAGAGCAATTTTTGAGTAAATCTAATTTTTCTAAAAATCGCAAAGAATAAACTATCCTTTATTTTTGTACAATATCATTTTTATCAAAAAGGGTCTGCAAAAGATGATATATTGCATAAATGAGATATCATTCGATTTTATGAATGCATTTGGGCCCTAGACCTGCCAAGAGACCAACAGACAGACAGCATGGCGAAAAACACTTTTATGGACTCGGGGACATACATGTAAAACGTATATTTCCATCAAAATCTTGAAGCTGAATTTTTTCACGATTACAATACTTTCTCTAGATACTACGTATATGAGAAAGTAAAAACATATGTAATATTAGATTATACAATCTTGCTTATCCAGATTGACCATCAATCTGGATAAGCAAGGTTGTGTCCCCATCAATCAATCAATTTGATGGGGATCAGACATGGATAAATGAAAATCTTAAGTATTCATGGTTGCAAGTTAACCCTCAGTATCTCTTCATTTGTGAGAACAAGAGTAAGTTCTGAACTTTGTAAACCTAAGATATGAATTAGCAGGGGCTGGATAAGAAATTATACTGTTAATGTGTGTGTACATACATATTAGTAGGCTATAATCATTTTTCCAAAAAATACTTAAATAAATGTAACATAACATAAGCACTCGATAAATGAGCATGAATATGATTCATAATCAAAAGTCTAATATAAATGTTAAATCAACAAAACTGGGTTTTATGGCAGAATGATCACGAACTACCATTTTAAATAAGTAAAATTTATTTTTATCAGCTATTCTTTCGTCAAGCTGGAAAACCAACAGGTGAAGATAAGCCAGAATTGCAAATGAAATTACAGCTTTCTGCATCTGGGCAATATGTTCTGATGATTATTTACATTAACCCTGCAGATGATGGTCAAACCTCTCATATCAGTATTGAAGTAACTCCAACGAAAGGTGAAAAATTTTGTTTTCAGACTTACTATAAAAATAACTTTTATTATTACTCTTGCATCTAAGTAGAGAGTTTTTGTGCATCATAAATGCAGTTCTCTGATTTTTTATCTGGACTAGTGAAAATGTTTGCATTTATGATTAGTTTTTAACTCAATTTCCTTACTTTCATTAAAATTTGTAAGCATTTGATATTTTTCTGACTTTATTATTCATTTTTTTGGAAACGTGCCTAATCTGGCATTCCTTTTATATGACATTATTAAAGAACTATCTTAGATGTTCTGATATTATTTACAAAAGATTTATGCTAAACTGATAGTTTAAAAGATTTTTACTAACTGAACAAAAAATTTTCAACTATAACACTAAACAAAAGAAAAAGACAGAAAATTAAAGAAAATTTTTAATATGATGTGTTTATTTCTTCCCTTAATGAAATAGTTTTTATCTTGTATGCAACATTCTTACATTAAAGGTACAGCTAAATGGAAGGTTACTCTTTATCCATGCAATTATACTTCATTCTGCCGCCAAGTTGTACAAGATGAGCATGGAAGGATTGGATTATTTAAGTTTAACACAAAGTCCATTAATTTACTGCTAAAAGTAAGTGTATTTTTTAATATGAATGACAAGTGTTACATGGCTTTATATGACTATTGTCACTCAATGGCTCTTATTCCAGGGGAATGAAAAGTCAAAGATTGATATTAAATCAGTTGTAGCCATTCCATATGATAAATGGTCATATGACTACATTAAACCAAAATCTGTTTGTGTGAAAAAAGACGGAAAATGCTTGCCAGAAATATTCCCCCCTTCACTACATTCAACAAAGGTAAGCTTTAAATATTTTGCCTGCTTGAAAAAATCAGAAGTCTCTGATTTTAAAAGTTAAACTTTTTGGATTTTGCAAGCATTTAGGACAAATTAGAAATTTCCAATGTGACTTTCTTTGTTAGTTCTGCATTATAATCAATATATCTCCAAAAATACCCTAATTTGTGCACTAGGAAATTATGTTCACATATTAACTCATTAAAAAATTATGGTTCATTGAATGTATATGTTATATCAAACAAGTGTTTTAATGTTGTCATAGATTTCACTTTCATCTATAACAGAAATATTTTTTCCATAGGTTGAATTTGAAGCAGGATCTAAAAATAAAAAAACAAAGGTTTTGCCAAAAGGCATAAATGATAAAAATATAGGATTAATTTATCTAAACCTTTCGGATAAAATGATTGAAATAAAAGGCAAAGTTTCAGACAGAGGGAGATATGTTTTGGTGATCCATTATTACCAACCAAATACTCCAGGTAAAAATACTAACTACTAAAACATGCAAAAACATTAACCTGGAAAGTGAAGCTAACACACAAATATTAACAACCCATATCAAACAAGTACCTTTAATGACAAAAATAGTTGAAAATATTTATATAATAGATGAAGTGCTGTAATAATTCCTATTGTTTTACAACTTAAATATAAATTTAAATACAATCGGATACATTGTTTAAAAATTTTCAACTTTTTCTTATATTTGGCAGACTAGAATTGGCCAAGTGTATCATTAATGACTCAAACCAGTGTATAAATTTCTTTGATGAGAGAAGTCGGCTAGCCTTTATGTAATTTGTTATTTCTACTAAACTATCCACCAGATTATGATAATATTCTTAAAGACATGTACTAAAGAGGCTGATCTTTATTGCTGCAAACTTGTTCAATAACTCTGTTTTAATCAAACATTGATTTGTTTGTGAAATAATAGAAATAATTTTTTGTAAACAGACCAACTCCAAAGTACTCTCATCAGAATTTTTTTCACTTTTAATCATTCTATACTTGCATCAAATTACATATTTTGTCTGGTATGGCCTCCTTTTCCTAGGGGTACAAAAATTTTAAAAAATATCAAATTTAGTGTACTATATGCACTATGGCTTGTATCATATCATTAAGATTGCATGTTCGTAAGCAAATAGTTGAAAAATAAATGCCCATTCAAATAAGTAAAAACTAAAGATAGGGGATTCACAACATATCAAGGCCAATCTTTCCAAAAACAGGACAAAAATCCTTGAGACATTATAACAAGGACAGTTTATTTTCAGCCAACAAGAATCTAAGAGTATGTACTCCGGATACTGACTTGTTTTAAATTACAATAAATAGGACATAAATTTGAGATGCTCCCATGGTACTGAATAAAGTATGGTACCCCAACAAAATAGCCCAAGGCAAAATAGTCCTGACAAAACAGCCCCATGAAAATAGCTTACACACAAAACAGCCCAAGACAAAACAGTTCAATGAACAGTTGCATTTGAAAACTTGACTGATAGTTGTCCTGATGAAATGAATTCCATCGTCGACTACTGGGAAGATAATTGTATAGGACAATAAAGATGCAATGGCAGAGCAGAACCTCGATTTGCAATTTGCATATGGAACACCTGTGATCAAGTTATTGGCGGTCTTCCTTGCACCAACAACTCAGTTGAAGGGTGGCACCATACCTTCCAGCAGATGATAGATTGCCACCATTCGCCATTATACAAACTTGTCGAATAGTTTTGAAAAGAGGAAGATCGAGTCGAGATCAACATGGTGCATTTTCATGAAGGGATTCGACTACCAGTAGCATCAAAGATGAAGTACATACAACTCAATTGGCGACTTAAAACTGTAGTTCCAACTTAGAATAATACTTGACATTCTTGATTATCTTAATGGAATTTCTCACAATCTTGCAGTATAGATACCACAGCTGTATACATATAGTATTTGAAATGGAAATCTTTTATTACTTATGTATTGGATTTTTGGCTAATTTTACAAATTTTGTATTACTTATGTATTGGTTTTTGGTTAGTTTTACAAATATTGTAATAATAATAATAATACATTTTATTTTTCCAATGATCATACAATATGATATAGGATATGTCAGGAGAGGTAATATACAATACAATGAAATAATTCATATAAAAATATCGATATACAATTGAAAGATATAAAAATAAAAAATCAATATACAATATTATCATCTGCTTATTCTCTGGTCATAGGTAAAAATCATTAATTTTATAACACATTTTTTCTAACAGCAAAGATCTCAATTGGATTTTTAACATGTTAATACTTTTTATGGTTTTTAATGCAGTAGGTAATCGATTATATACATGGAGACCCATTACACAAGGGCCATTTGTTGCCATCTTACAATTCTGTTGTGGTGTGTAAATATTTAAGCAATTTCTGGTAATGTGATTATGAATATCGCTATTTAATGTGAAATTGCTTCTATTGGTCTTTACAAATACTAGTAAAAGATAGATATAAACACTTGTTCCTTGAAAAGTAGGTGACTAGGTGTACAATTAGGTTTGCCAGCAATGTAGCGAATAACATGTTTTTGTAGTTTAAAAATTTTGTCTAGTTGTGCTGAGTGGCCCCAAAAAATAAGTCCATATGTTACCCGTAAGTAGAAAATTCCTAGAAATAGAGTATGACTAACTTGTTCTAGTGATTTATTACTTATCCTAATGAGAAGACTATTATCCCTTTCATACTTTTTGATGAACTTAATCATCTTTGTTTTATCACAGTTTATGCTAAGATGATTATTGGTACACCAATCATTTATTGCATTTGTGACTCTGTTACCAGAATCGATTAATGAAGACAGATTATCTGAGGAAATAAGTAGGTTGGTGTCATCAGCATAGACAATTGCTTTGGTGCAAATATTATTAGCAAGGACAGTAGGAAGATCATTTATATAAAGGGAGAATAAAACAGGTCCAAAAATTGAGCCCTGTGGAACATCCTAAGATGGAATACTGGTTTTAGATATATATTTAGCTCCTTTATGATCAAGGACAACCTTATGATTTCTGTCACTGAGGTAAGATCTTAACCAGTCATTAGCACACCCTTTTATGGCATATCTTTCAAGTTTCTTGAGAAGCAGTTCGTGACCAACAGTGTCAAAGGCTTTTGACAAGTCAAAGAATATGCCAAGCATTAGTTTTTGACATTTAATAATAAAGTTAATCGCTTCATATATGGCAGTAATTGTTGGTTTTTCCTTTTTGAATCCATGTTGCGAAGGGGACATAATACTATGTGCATTGAGAAAGTTTTCAAGATGTTTATGGAATACCCTTTCAAAGATTTTAGAGAATACACTTAGAATAGCTATAGGTCTATAGTTGGTGAAATTGTTTGGGTCGCCTTTTCCTTTATATACTGGTACGACTTTGGATAGCTTCAGTTTAGAAGGAAAGATGCCCAGTCTAAGCGAGTCATTGATAAGAAGGAGAAGAGGTGTAATGATTATGGGATAGCTATATTTTAATACAAGTGCTAGGATTTCATCAATTCCTGTTGAACAGTTATTATTAAGGGCAGATATTATACTGATTACTTCCTTTTCATTTAATAGTGAATTTTCAAGAAAGGGTATGTTAGAAAATGAGTTAGAAATGACAGGATAATTGTTGAAGAACTTGTTGAATTCTTTGCTAAAGATTTCACAAAGTGATGATGGTATGTCTTTGTCTTTGTTAAATAAGCCTAAGTTATAATAATAATAATAAATTTATTAATCCAAAGATCGAGTATTACATCGATGTAGGACAAGTCATGTATATAGTATAACACAAAAATCATTATCATGTAGTAAAATTGAAATATTCATTAACGGAATAAAACAGTTTGCTCTGTAAGAAAGTCCTTAATTTTTTACGAAATGTGGAAATTCCTTGGATAGCTTTGAAGTCTCCAGGTAATTTGTTAAACAATAGAAGCCCCATTGACTTGGGGCCCAAGACAGCTGCTCTTGTTCGTTCAAAGTTTCTGTGAAGGGCATTAAGTTGCCTCGTACTATGATGGTGAACATTAGAGTTTTTCTCATATAGGAATAAATTTGTCTTAGCATGAAGTAACATTACAAATATATATAAACATGGCACTGGTAAAATATTAAGTTTTTTAAACAGGGGACGACATGGCGTATCATGTCTCTCATTTGCAATAAGGCGAATTGCCCTCTTTTGAATTTTAAAAATAACATCAGCATGAGGGGAAGAGCCCCAAAACAGAATACTATACAAAAAATGCGAGTAAAATTCACCATAATATAAAATAATCAAAACATCTAAAGATACGCTATATTTAATACTCCTAATAAGATAGCAGATAGAACTGAGCTTGCTACTCAGATTACTAGTGTATACATCCCATGAAAGTTGAGCGTCGATTGAAATACCCAAGAATTTTGTGCTTTGGACCTGAGGGATCAATTTGCCCCCTATGTCAATGGATATGTTATTACAAAATTTATTTTTGTTTGCAAAATACATCAGTTGAGACTTATCCACATTCAGCTTTAAGAAGTTATTTTGACACCAATTGTTTAAGAGCTGAGCCACAAGTTTACCATTATTTTCCAGACTATCAATGCTGGAAGGTGTAAGAATGACATTGGTGTCATCTGCATAGAGTATAGGGTTAGCACCTTTTACTGTCTAGATCCTGTCAGGGAGATCATTTATATAAATAAGGAATAGTATAGGGCCTAGGACGGAACCCTGGGGAACGCCCTGAGTTGCAACTTTACCAGGAGAAACATATCTTAAGCCATTATTCTTTATTACTACATGCTGCATTCTTTCCTGGAGTTAAGATTTAATCCAATCATAGGGTATACCCCGAATTCCAAAACTAGCAAGCTTTTGCAGGAGTAACTGGTGGTTGACAGAGTCAAATGCTTTAGAAAAGTCAAAGAACATTCCAAGGACTTCTATTTTGTTATCCAGCGCAGATATTATATGATCAATTACCCGAAAGGTGGCTGAAGAAGTTGACTTATGTTGCCTGAAGCCATGCTGAAAGGAGGATATAAGCTGGTGTGATTCAAGATATGAAACAAGTCGTTTGTAAAAAGACTTTTCAAAAAATTTTAGAATTGATTTATCATTGATATGGGTCGGTAAGAGTTCATATCATGGGCACTTCCTTTGCTCTTATACAGAGGAATGATTTTGGCAGTCTTGAGAGGTGCTGGAAAAATTCCTAGCCATAATGATTCATTTATGAGGAACAAAAGGGGTAGCTTAATATAGTTAAATGAATGATTTATGATGATGTTGGGTATTTCATCTATGCCGGCACTATATTTGGATCCAAGGTTCTGAAAAATATTTTTAAGTTCAGGTTCTGTGCATGGAGACAGAAATAAGGACTTACAGGTACTAGGAATGTTTGAGGAGGCATCCGAGGTTAATGGATTTATAGAAACAGATTGATGAGCAAAGAAATTAATAAAATCGGAAGCCAGCTAGGAGAAGTTGGAGATAGGATTACCAGAAGGATCCTTGAGTTTGAGTAAAGATTGAGACCAACCCTGATTTTTCGATTCATTTATAATTTTCCAGATTATCTTTGATTTATTGTCAGCATTCATAATTCTGTCATTATTAAAGGAACTTTTAGCAGAACAAATAATGTTTTGGTACTGTTTTTTTAATACTGAGTATTCTGTTTTGACTTCTGCATTATTGTTGGTTTTGCAAAAATTGGCAAGTTCTTTGATATACAAGGACATCTGTCGGATTTCATCTGTGATCCATCATTTACGAGAGTGCGATTTATGCCTTTTCCTGTATATTATAGGGAATGCTGTGTTGAAGTAATAGAGGAATTTATTGTAGAAATTACTAAAACTTTCATCGAAATCATTAGCATCATAAACATCACACCATTGCTCTGATCCAAGGTACTTTAAAAACTGAAGAATGTTTGAATTAGGAAAGGAGCGGCTAGGGCATGCCTCAACTGGTGGCATGGATTTGAAAGGAAAAACTGCAACAATAGGAAAGTGGTCAGAGAGGTCCGACATAATTACTCTGGTTGTCACTACGTTAGAATCATAATTGGAAATAATGTTATCAAGTAAGGTTGAGGAATGATTAGTTTTACGAGTGGGCTCATAATTATGAATAACTAAATTATAAGATTGCAGAAGGTTGAGGAATTCATTTTTGTTGCTGCTATGAGACAGTAGGTCAAGATTAAAATCACCAGTGATAATCAGATAATCGGAGTGGAATTATGGAGAGAATTTAGAAGACTGTCAAATTTGAGTAGGAAAACCTGGAAGCTTCCCAAAGGTCCCCTATAGAGGGTACAAAGAATAAACGAAAAATCATTGACAGTTAAACTTACAACAGCACATTCAAATTCACGCTCTTCTATAAGTTGGTGAGAAGGAACCACAGTAGTAACAAGTGCTAGGTTCTCCTTGGCAAGTATCATAACACCACCATTTTTTAAGCTAGAATGACAGAATACATCTACAATATTATAACCTAGAAGTCTAAAAGAAGTTAGCTCATCATGAGCAAGCCAGTGTTCACATAAGCATAAAATGTCAGGTTGGTGCATATCTATCAGGATTTCTAAATCTAGAATCTTATTTCTGACACATTGAACATTTAAATGCATAACAGAGAGAGGGCAAGAATGCTGCTTATTTGGAACCTGTAGATCAGAAACTAGTGGGGAAATATCTTCCACAGCGTGTGAATGCCCAATTAATTTGTCTTGGACTTCGCAGTGCCGTTTTTTGAGCGAGTTACAATTTGGTCACTATTGACATCACTTTTGGAGGAAACTGCAACATTTGAGATAGTAACTGAAGCATTAGTGGTGCTATTACCGACTATCGATTTATTTACATGAGATTTACGGATAATAAAATTTCTAACGCAAACATCGCTGGGCCAATTCTCGCCTTTATGTAGATCATCTAAAAGACAATAATCTGCACTGATTTTGAAGGTTGAACTGTTTACACTTGTAGATAACTTATCACAGATAAAGGTATGACCCTTGTATTTAGAATTTAGGAAGTTCAAAATTATATCACTTGAAACCTCGTTATTAACTCGACTTAAGTGAATCCATGCACGTTTTGGAGTACCCGAAAATTCATTTAAATCTTTGTTGGAGCCCTGTATGCCTGCGGTGAACCTGGGACTTCGTCGTTTGCTCTGCTGAATCCTCGTGAAACCATCTTCATCGAGGGGAGGATCACTAAAATGAGGAGTGGGTTCACGAGAATCACTAGGAAATTCCTCATATTTAGAACGCTTGGGGTTCTTGGCCACTTTTGCAAAAGAATCGCAAAACGTTGGAGTAGCAACAACAGGTGGATCGGGAACACGGGGAAAAATGTGGGGTACACACATAGTTTCACTTCCATCGGAAACATCCGCTTTGTCAAGGAATTCTGAAGTATTATTGCTTGAAGCAACCTGCTTGCTTTCCACCAAGGATAGCCATATGTTGACTTCATCCAGTACACGTAGAATGTTGACTATTGATGCGTCAACAAGATTGCCCTTGCTAGATGCATTGTTTTGAGGCATGCTGCACGAGTCACATTTCCAAAAAATTGAGTTGTGGCACTTAACAACCGTGAATTCACTATCAGTAAGACCAGTACACTATTTGTGAAAAACTAAGCTGCAGATACCTCCACAAGTTAAGGATTCGTTGCTGAAAAGCAATTCCTTACAGGAGCGGCATCGCGACAAACCATTAGAGTCCGCCATATTGAATTGAATTGAAGTTGGGAAGTATTCTTGTGGGTTTGGTGCCCTTGTATGTGTTTATAATGTTCCATGTCTCTTTGGATTTGTTTTTGCATTAGTCAGCTTAGTATCAAAAAATAATTTTTTGGTATCATTTATAAGCTTTTTGTACTCCCTTTTCCACATTTTCAGTTGTTTGGCAGTATTACTCATGTATTGGTTTTTCACACTTAAAATTTTGCCTTGGGCTGTTTTGTGTGTAAGCTATTTTGATGGGGCTGTATTGTCTGAGCTATTTTGTTGGGGCTATTTTGACAGGTCACAATAAAGTATACCATACATACCTGTTTATAGGACACATTCCTGTATAGGATGTAGGTAGGTTTTTGGTATAAAATTCAAAAACTCAGCATGTACCTATAAATTGGACATATGTATTGTACCAAACTAGGACAGTCACAGGCAAGGGAGGATTTGACACTCACAAGGTGCAAAAGGAATATGCAAAGGGTCCTAAACAAAGAATTTCACAGATTTTAATTTGTGATTTATAAATGTTCTTCCATTATATATGTATGCATTCAAAACTCATCACTCCTTTTATTAAAACTCTATATAGCTTGTTTGTGTACGAACAAAGAGAATGAGGCAACAAAGACATGGAAAAGAGGAGAATGCACAAATCAGCGCTCCATCCATCAGAAGTGATGTTAAGCAGTTGGCCCCCTTGGTGTTCTTTGAAAAGTGTAGGCTAATGCCAGCACCAGGTTTCCCTCCTCCCTTCTGTGTGTTTGGTGTGGAAGGCAATGGGAAACCACTATACCATGAATGTATATTCCCTAGTCATCAAACCAATCTACTGATTGGTAGGACCTGTCATAACACAACTTTAGTGATGATGATGATGATATAGTTTGTTATGCATATACAGCATATCCTGCTATTCATCACCTCATTATATACTGTTTTGCATATACATCATGATGACGTATATGTGAATCCTCCATGGAAGCAAGGGTAGCATTGCTTCCAAATTAAAAATTAAAATAATAATAATAACAGTAATAACAATAAAAATAACTCATTCAGAAGTGCAATTTTAGGAGCACATCTTCAGTAAAACCGTGCGACTGCAACATCATTTAAAAAATCCACCTTGATAGCTGGCACCACACAATGGCTGAAAATAATACTACTAGGAAGCAAGGATATTATTGCATATACATTGATGAGCCATTCGCTGTAGTATATGGTCGGAGACTAGGCATCTAGTCAAATTATTTTGCAGTTTCAATAAGTCACAATTCTCATGTTTCACATGAACCTTCATGCTTAGAGAAGTGTTTATGTTATAGTAGTGCATTAACAGATATTATTTCCAAAAATTTTGGCTTAGATAGGAGGAATTTCGTGGTTTTTCTCAGCATATTAAAATACAGAGTGGAAGCAATTTTACAATAACAAACATGAGTGAACTAAGTGCCTCAAATGCTTCTGTTATGCTTTTAAGCAGCTCTGGTGTGGTTCCATGTTGTGCAGTGTGTAATTTATTAATGAAAAGTTTTTCGTTGAACAATTTTTAGGCAAAGAGTGAAATTATCCAAACAGGTAGGCCAAAACATCACCTAAATTTAAATATAAAAATTAAATTATGCACAAGACATTTTAATGTAGATATTTATAACAATGTTGAATGGTTGACTGGATATGAGAGCAAAGCAAAATTATTTTGTTAGTCGTGCTTACTTTTTTCAAAAAAAAGTTTGGACTAAACCTGGATTTTCTGATTTAAATAATCTTCATAAGGTAATAAAGAGACATTCAATAAGTAAAGAGCATTTACAATCAATTCTTCAAGAAAAAACATTTGGAAGGACTTGAATAGAACATGTTTTAGATAAGCAGTTGGAAATTACTCATTGTCAGCATAATGAAGCAGTGAAGAAAAATGTTAAAAAGACTTATTAATATTGTATGTTTTTTGGGAGAGCATGAACTTGGCTTTTGTGGTCATGGCATATCCAGTGACTCTGTAAATAATGGTAATTACGTGGACTTGGTGGAATTGGTTGCTAAATACGACGAAACTTTGGGAAACCATTTGGAACATTCCACAGTGTTTCACGGCACATCCAATGCAATACAGAATGATATAATTTCTTGTGTTGCCCAAGTCGCACTGCAAAAAATTAACCAAGAAATAAGGGAAACAACTTTTATTGCCATTATTTTAGATTAAACTAATGACATCAGAAACGTCAATTATCTACTGTACAGGTATGTAACCCCAGATGAAAAAGTTCAAGAAAGATTTCTGGGGTTCCAGGATGTAAAAACTGAAAGAACAGCAGATGCACTGCAAAAAATCATATGCAATAATATTACAGCTCTTGATTATGGGTCAAAGCTCATTGCTCAAAGGTACGATGGAGCTGCAGTAATGGCAGGTGAATTAGGTGGCCTGCAAATGAAAGTTAGACAAACTTTTCCAAATGTCCTTTTTGTTCATTGTTTTGCACATAGATTAAATTTAGTTTTGTCTTAATCTGTGTTATACATTAAATAGTGCAAAAATTTTTTCCTGCATGTTAGTAGATTGGTTTCATTTTTTTTTTAAATCTTCAAAGCAAATGGGAGCGTTATATTTAGAAGTGAAGAAAAGATTACCAAAAGTAGCACCTACAAGATGGCAATGTCATGGAAGACTTGTATCTACTGTTTTTGAGTTTTGACAGCAATTGATCGATCTATTTGAGCAAATTTTGAACCTTAATGATGACTGGAACTAAGAAACTTTGAACTATTCACAGGGTTACTTAGATCTGTTAAAGAGAGACTTTACTTTCAAATTTCTTTTAATATGTTTTTCTGAAATATTTCCATTATCTGATAAGGTATTTGCTGTGTTGCAAGTTAAATATAATGATATAGGTTTATGTATTAAAAATATTGATGTATTTGCAAATGTGATAAATAGAAAAAGAGACGATTTTAAAGTTGTTTGGGAAAAGACGGTGAATCTGGCTGAAGATTTACAACCACAGAGGAAAAGGATACAAATAGACAATGTTGGTGACACAAAAACTTCATACTGAAGAATTTGTATAGAGGTTAAAGACAACATTTTTCAACAGTTAAATTCCAGATTCAACAACTTTGGCAATTTAAAATTCATTGAATTAACCAATTATAAAGAGTTTTCTCATATGACTTTCCTTAAGATGCATTCAACTCCCTTAAGAACAGTTACAGAAATTATTTCGACATAGCTGCATTGCGTTCTGAACTTTTGGTTATATATCAAATAGAAGATATTAATAAAAATAGCATTTGTGATTTATATCATTTCCTTAAAGAAAACGGTTTAGACAGAGCTTACTCTCAAGTGGCAAAATTATGTGAATTAGTATGTATTGACAATACCTGTGACCAATGCCTCAAATGAACAGAGTTTTTCGCCTCTCAAACCTATCAAAACATTCATGAGGAATTCTACAAATCAAGAAAGACTCGCTAAATTATCAATTCTATCAATTGAAAAAGCGCTCATCAAAGAACTTTCTCAAAAACCCATGTTTTATGATGATGATGTCATTGCAGAATTAGCAAAGAAGGAAAGAAGAATTCCTCTGCATTTCAAAAAACAAAGTAGGTAAGATCTGATTTTCATAATTAATTGCTTCCACATCAAAAATTCTCAGGATTCGTCACTGATGTCATCAAAGAATTGAAGGAACATGTTTCACCATATGTTGCGTCACTTCACATATAAGTCATTTGCGAAGAGCCAAAGGTTGATGAGGGTAATTTATGAGAACCAACAGGATGATATTTTCCCAAGATTATTTCAAGTCTTAATTATCTCTCCCATCCTGATCTTTTGAATGATTGCCAAACTGCCAAATCTTGTAAAATGATGTTTAGTTTAATCATGCAAACTTCAGGGAAAAAAAATATATTGATTGTTAATTTATGTTGTCCTAAAGAATTAATGGATAAAAGCTTTACTATAATGAATATGTTTTAGTTAATTTTACTTTAAATATTGAATTTCTAACTATTTTACTAAATTAATGGTATAATTCATTTCCATCAACATGAATTTTCTCTTAGGGTTTGTGCTGGATGCTGTGATTCATGATGGCCATATTCATGAAACTTATCTGTATATCCAGCACTGTCTCTCTCAATTTGGATGCCGTTCTATAGTGCAAGAAGCAGACGGTAACATTCAGTTCAACTTAACAGATGATTTCCTACTAACATTGAAGGTAAAATATATGGTGCTTCATGTAGGAGAAGTTTCCACTCAGCATTTTGTATTTTGGTTGATTGTTTTTTTTATTTTTAACTATAAAAGTAGTTTCTCAATTTAAAGATTCTAGAGCACAGATTACACCTATTGAAGAGAGAATTTGAATGTGTCAAATTATAGATATATCATATCAACCTGAAAGGAAGGCCACTTTGAATTTAAGACAACCACAATAAAATACAAAGTCTATTCAAGAAAAAACTTTGCAATACCAATTTTTAAAATTACATACAGTGGTAACTTTGTGCCATCTGCTAACACTGCCAGCATTACAGTAATGGGCATTTTTTCATTCCCTGAATTTTTTATAATGATGTTTTTGCACCTTTTTTGTTAACTATGTGATTGTATAGCATGTCAAAATGAATAGATGTCCCATCTGCATTGCCCTTTTGGCTCAGAAGGTAATCGTGAATTTTCTGCAATGCCATTACATGCTTCTGGAAAGCAATAAGTTTGTCTTGTGTAGTCAGAAGGTAAACGTTGGAGAGAAGTTATTCATCACAGGCAAAAACCATTATGACACATCATCTGTATACACCAACCATTACTAGCCTTGAATTCTTGCCATGAGATATTTAGTGATCATGCTAATCCAACTTCAGTTTTCTGTTCAATGATTTCCCGTGGCACTGATTTTCTGTCCATTCTTTGAGTATGCATAACTTTTACAGTTTCTTCTTCTAATTCAAGAAATCGACCTTGTTTGAGTCCATTAATATTTTTCATGTTGCATTTGCGCCTTCAAATTTCTATTTTGCTTGCTTCTGCCTTCGCAGATTTGCCTCTGCCTCATTATATTTCCTCCTGGCCTCACAATTGTTATTTTCTTCAGCGTGATGAATGACCATTAGGTGGAAAGCCACTTGTTTGCACATTGTGAATTTCAAGAATAGGTATGGATAAATGTATTGTATTAATAAATTAAATGTAATGTATTGTGTATATATTAATAAATGCATTTTAGTGGACATAGAATCAGCATTGGGGTGTTCTGTGCTGTGTTTAAAAGTTTGTACTCAATTTTTACATGATCCATAATTTTTTTAAAAAACCTTGGCTTACTTTCGGGTTAATATGGTAATATGTCCAAAATCCAATAAAAGTCGATTTTCCATGCTAGTAAACAATGTAAAATTATAATTGGCATGACAACAAATTGCACTATCACTCCTTTTTGGAAATTATCATTAGTATAATGCTCTTCAAAAATTATGGGTATGCATGAATTAAGCATCAAATTATATAACGCTTCCTATTCTTACTCCTTCCCATTTTCCCCTCTCTCTCTCTCTATCCATTCTCCCTGCCTCTCACTGTTCTCTCAAAAATGTTCTTCAAATCTCTCACAGCATAATAGAACCACAAACATAGCTCAATTATTTAGATGATTTATATAGATAGATACACATGCCCCTGGATCTTATGCTGGTGGTGGTGCATACAGCATTCCCAATAATCAGGCAAACCAACCAACAGCTTTGGGCTTTTATTTTGGAAACTAATGACATTGATTTTTAAAACTATTTTTCATAACATAAACAAAATTAAAATTAAGGTAATATATTCATGTCAGAATTGAATTGATTATCCTTATAACATTGGTATAATTCATTCTCAAGGCAATTAAGCTTTACTGTTTGTTACTGTCATTTTAAATGTTAATAATAATATTTATTCACAGAGACATTAAAATATATAGCTTCGTCAGACAAGTATAATAATACAATAAAACAAGCATAAGCATAAAATACAGTATAAGGTGATACATAAGAAAGAAAATAATTATGATAATAATAAATTAAAATTTAACATAATAAAAGTCATTGATATTGTAAAGGCAGTTCTCAGTTAACATTGATTTGAGGCATGTTGAATATGTTTGTAGAGGAAGAATGTTAATTAATGAAATTTACTAAGCATATCATTCAAGGTTATAAATTATGAGGGAAGATAATATTTAACTTAAAAAGCAATTTTATACATTTTATAATTTAAAAAGCCCTTGAAAATCAGTACCTTCCAGTGTATCTTTTCAGAATTATTTCATCAATATAAATAATAAATTAACATTTAAGAAAGAGTACAATTAAGCGAATATAAAATGTTCAGATAAACAAATATGTGCATTCATAAATGATATTGGCATGTATTGTATTATATTTGAACTTTGCTAACATTTAATAATTGTATCGGTGGCATATACAAAGTTTATGCTATATAAGAGATGTAATCACTAGGAATAAACTTTTAGTAGATTCAGCAATATATTTCATGAAATTTAATCTAGACCAAGAATTGGGTGTCAAAAGATGAGGCATGATTTGGGCTCGTATTTCATATTTTGTAATTACTTTCAATTAGTAACAGTAACTTACTAGTATGAATTATAATTAGTACACTGTTTACAAATAATTATATTTTCTAATCAATGCAAACCTTTTGTTTTGGCAGAAACATGATAATACAACAGTATGGCTAGATTATGTAATGGTTATCCCTGTTGAATGGTATTCAGAGAATATTTTATATGAAGACGGTGTAGACCAAACAGGCCAATTCATAAAGGAGTGTGGGAAAAATGAGTTTTATATAAGAAGTGATACTCAAGGTAAGCAGAGTTTTAAGTAATTGAAAACTCAATGTTACTGGGATTTGCTTAAAAATAATTTAACTATATTTTTTATTTAAAAATTATACAGCTCCCAAAATGATGCTTAGCTCAGGTCATAGATCATTCAAGAGTTGTATATGATAATTTGAAAGAGGTGCATTTCAAATAATGATAAATATGCAGAGCCAGGACACCTAGGATGGAGCACAGTTAAGGGTGCGACAAATGACAATTTGAACTTTTAAATGTAACGTTTTATAAAATATATTTTATATATTTTATTTTACCACTGCATTGTAAATAAATTAATTTTGAGAAATAATGTGTACTATATACTTTTATTAGGAGGGAGAATAATTTTCAAACCTTGCCTAGGGCACAAAAATGTCTTGTCCTGGCTCTGTTAATACGTTTTAATAAAATAATATTTTGACAATATCATTATTTTGGTACATTTGGCTCTATTTAGGATTCTGTAGAAATTCAGTATTTTCGATAACATCAAATTATAACAATGGAACCCTTCCTTGCAATTGTGATGCTGATGGCTCATTAAGTTCATCATGTGAAAAATTTGGAGGTCAATGTCCTTGCAAAACCAATATAATAGGTAGAAAGTGTGAGCACTGCAAGTCTGGATATTATGGATTTCCTGATTGTAAGCCTTGTAACTGCCCATCTAAGCTATCATGTGATTCCAAAACTGGTAATAAAAACGTACAGCAGAATTATTTCTTTACATTAATTGAAAATATGAAGCTTCTGAGAGCTGTTTCTTTATTGTTGATATTATCCCAAAATGTTATTTTAAAACCAGGTGCCTGCATTTGTCCTCCAAGAATAACAGGCAAAAAATGTGACAAATGTGAAAAATTATCCTATGGATATGATGAAACTGTAGGTTGTAAAGAATGTAACTGCAACTTGCAAGGAGTTGAAGAAGGTTCCTTACAATGTGATCTAATCACAGGTCATTGCAAGTAAGTAACTTTTTGAGTCACTGCTCAATTTTAATTTTGAGTTATTAGATTAAATAAATTTATCTTACTTTACAGGTGTAAAGAAAATATTGAGGGAAGAACTTGTGATCATTGCTCACCAGGACACTCATCATTTCCATTTTGCAGTGCTTGTACATGTGATTTACGAGGAACAATGCCCAGAATATGTGATGAGGTGATACTTTTAGAGAAATACTCTAACATGCAAATTCTCAAAATTTACCCAAACCTGTCTTCATTAGCAGATAATCACTTATGGTTGTACACCACTCCCTGGTTATAATGTGGGTTTTGGGGGGGAGCTGAGACCTGCATTATAAGACAACCATATTATAATCAAGGACATGATTGCATTTCTGACCGGACTTTCTTTCCAAGAAATGTGGAGAAGAGAAAACCCAGGGTATATCCGAATCTGTGGTATAACCAACGGTGTTATAGCCAGGGTGTGGTGTATATCTAATTATTTGCATTGCAAAATATAACTTATCATAACTAGTAATTTTATTGCTATATTGGATAAAATTATCCAGATAACATAATTTACATTGTTAGCTTTTATCACTCAGTAATTTTCAGTTTTTCTTAAACAGATTTTGGTGACTCCTCAATATGTTATTTAACTTTGTACATACATCTTTTTTTAACCATTACAGATGATTTAAACTGTAATTTGTTAAGCAAGAGTAGTAATAGGATTGATTTTTTCAGCCATTTAAAATCCTTTAATCTTTCCACTAATGTTGTCGAACCAACCCACATCACAAGTCACTCTGAAACTTTACTGGATAACATAATATCTAATATTAATCCCAGTTTTATATTATTATTATTATTATTTATTTTTAATTCCATAAAAATTGCATACACAAAGCATTACAATTGTCAGGAGCCGTCATAGAGGACATTCACAACATATATATATATATACTATGGGAGTTACATATCAAAACAAACATACAAAAAGTACAGAGTGAGTACATAATACATATGCTACATTTTCTTATATGTTCTATGTTTCATATTTTATAATTGTGCAACTAGCCTTCATCAAAAATCATCATATATATTTGAAAGTAAGAAAACATATTAAAACTACAATCTCAAAATACAGCAATATTTAAATATAAAACAAATAAATTACCTGTTAGAGTTTCTTCCTGTTACATGTTTTTGGAGTAGCATACATCAATAAATTCTTCCACTGAGTAAAAAGCATTCTCCAGTAGAAATTTGTACATTTTGTTCTTCAAGTCTTTTTCTGATCTGCTAGACTTAAGGTTGGGAGATAAAATATTAAACCATTGAATACCTTTATATTTGGGTAGGCTTTCATACAATTTTAGTCTATGTTGGATAAGACGGTAAGAGGAATTACCTCTAGTGAAGTGTTCATGGACATCTTTATTAGATATTATATCATCCAAAGTAGTTAAATATAGCAATGTCCTATATATTACAATGGAGGGGAGTGTCAGTAGTTTAAGGTCAACAAAAGCCTGCCTACATGTTTGTTTCAGGGGTAAGTTTG
Source organism: Tanypteryx hageni (assembly GCA_028673005.1). Taxonomy (NCBI): domain Eukaryota; kingdom Metazoa; phylum Arthropoda; class Insecta; order Odonata; family Petaluridae; genus Tanypteryx; species Tanypteryx hageni. The sequence continues at coordinate 70,545,033 of CM054113.1, forward strand.
CTATATAGCGTATTGCTTTCTTTTGTAAAATGAAAAGATTCTGTAAATTTGTTTTACTAGTGTGCCCCCATAATTCAATTCCATAGACAAGGTATGGGTAAATCAGTCCAAAATAAGCAGTTTTCATAACTCCTTGTGTACAGCGATATTTTAGGTTCCTTAAGACGTAAAGATTTCTGCTAATTTTATGCGATATTTCATCTATATGGTAATTCCAGCTTAGTTTTTCATCAATAATTAAACCAAGAAATTTTGTGCAGTGGTTTTTCATTATCATGATATCTCCTACAAAGTAGCTATTTTCTGAGTCATATAAGCGTGGGGAGAATTCTATAAAGCATGATTTTTCAGTGTTTATTGTGAGAAGGTTTTCATTATAATATTGTGCAATGCTGTTTAAGACAACATTTCCCTTTATTTCCAGTTGAGAGTACAGCTTATCAGCTATTGTGATAGAAGTATCATCCGCATACAAAATTATAGTCCCATCATTAATAACAGATTGGATGTCATTTATATATAATAAGAAGAGCAAGGGCCCAAGAATTGAGCCTTGGGGAACTCCATTGGTAGCAGTGAGATTAGATGACATAATATGCCCCTGGCATGTCTGTAGTTTTGTTACCTGCATTCGGTTTGTTAAGTAAGATTTGATGAGACTATGGGCTTGACCTCTTATTCCAAAATTTTCTAGTTTTTCAAGTAGTATGTCAAAATTTACGCAGTCAAAAGCTTTTGATAGATCCAAGAAGATACCAGTGGAGTTATTTCCTTGATCAATATTGCTGATAATTTTTTCCAGAAAGGTGATTGCCGCAGTAGTGGTAGATTTGCCCTTTATGAATCCATGTTAGGTGTTACAGATTATGTTATGCCGTTTGAGGAAAGGTGTGAGTCTATTCAGCAGTATTTTTTCAAATATTTTGGAAAAACATGATATCAGAGATATGGGCCTGTAGTTCGCTACATCCCTTTTGTCACCCTTTTTATAAATTGGATGAATTACAGATATTTTGAGAGCATTTGGAAAGATTCCTTCTTCAAAGGCTTTGTTAATGGTGTTAGATAAAGGAGAGGCAATGGATGATGCACATGCTTTTATGGCAGTAATAGGAATACCATCATATCCTGCAGAATTTTTTGCTTTCATGTTTTTAATTATGCTTTTGACCTCTGTGTCATTAGTTGGAAAGAGGTAGATACTTTGAGCAACTCTATTATTCAAGAAATGTTTATCCCTTGAAGTGTTAGGTAGTTTTTTGGATATTTTTGCAGCCATTGTGTTGAAAAAACTATTGAAATAATTTGCAATTTCCATTGGATCGTTGATGGTGACTTTATTGATACATATTTCAGTGGGGGAGGAAGTTGGTGTTTCCTTTCCTCTGGCCTGATTAATAATATTCCATGTACTTTTACTAATATTATTCGAGTTTAGGATATAGGCATCATTGTATTTCTTTTTAGTTGTTAACACTAAATTATCATAAAACTTTTTGTAATTTGAAAATTCATGTTTACTATTAATGTCTCTATTTGATAAATATATTTGTTCAAGATGGCAAAGCTCTGCCCTGGCTTTTCTGATTGAAGCATCAATCCAGTTACTTTTTTTTGTTATTTTATTCCATTTTTTTACAGTTGTGATAGGGCAACTGAGGTTGAACCAGTAGGAGAAGGTTTCAATGAGATTATTATATTTGTCATCTGCTGTATTATTGAGTGTCACACCAGACCATTCTTCATTCATTGTTAAATTTTGAAGGCGCATTAGGTTTTCTTTCTTACAGTTATGCACTTTAAATGGTACGTAATGCGGTGGGCTTACTAAATTTTGATATAAGTTTATGCTAATTTTTATAGCTAAATGATCAGATAGTGAGGAATGAATTACTAGAGAGGTGAATGCAGAAGGATTTAGATCAGTTAAAATATTATCTATACAGGTAGCTGTGATATTTGTTATCCTTGTAGGTGAAGATATGGTATGTTTTAAGCTAAATAGTTCAATAAATGAGATAAATTTTTTACTGTTTCTTGTATTTTCCAATATATTCACATTAAAGTCACCAATAATAATCAATTTACTCTTTAATTTTGGCTGCATGTTTTCGATTATTTGTGTTAGTTGGTTCAGGCAGAGATCAATATTACCACTAGGGGGGCGATATATTCCTAGGATATACATTGTATTATTATTTCTTGGGGTGAGTTTTATGCCTGTAATTTCAATGTTTTCCTGGTCTGAAAATCTATCCAGTTCTAAGTTGTCTATATGAATTTGCAATTTACTATTGACAAGTATTATAACACCTCCACCTTTTTTTCCTTTTCTGCAGCTGACTGCACCTAATTTCATTTTGGACAATATGTTACGATGTGTTTGTTCTAGTTTTAACCCATGTTCACTGAGTACCAAAATATCAGGGGTTTCTTCTTCAATAAAAACCTCGAGCTGGTCAATTTTATTGCCCATACCTTGGATGTTTTGATGTATTACATTTAGTCACTTTGATTTGGCTTTGGAGATCCCATCCATGCTTCTTGTTGTGATTCCTGTTGAGGGTTGGGCTGGGATCAATACACCAGCTTGGCCTCGAGTAATCGTTTTAGGAGCCTGATTACAGGTGGGATTGTGGCTGGGATTAGGTGGCAAAATTGGAAGAGGATTTTTATCGGCACTTTCACTTGGGTTGCTATCACAATCAATAGCACTGGCTGAAGAATCATAATGAGCACTTGCTGTATTCTGACAGGGGACACACAATGGTGAGGGTGGGTCACTTAGTTCAGATTTGCTAATTTCACTCTTTCTCCACCTGGTGAAGGAAAACCTACTAACACATGCACCTTCTGGCCAGTTTTCACTTTTATTTAAATCTGATAAGAGAGAGAGATCAGCACTGATTTTAAAGGAAGCACTCTGACTGCTGTATATGTCAAGTTTTTCGCATGTAAAATTATCGTTATTATATCTCTTTGAAAGAAAGTTTATAATATTATCACATGTAACATTCACATTAACTCGTCCCAAATAGAGCCAGGCACGTTTAGGGATTGCTGTAAAACTGTTTTTTTCCTTGCTGGAGCCGAATATTAAGTGTTTTACTTGCTTACCTCGTTTTGCTATGCCAGGACCGCGTTTCGATAAACTCGTACTCTCCTTAATGGAGACTTCTGATGGACATTCGTGATGAGAGTTTTCATGTAGGCTGTCGGCATATTTTGTTCCTTTTTTTGTAGCTCATCTTTATCAACAAGGATGATTTAATGTGACATATCTGATCACTTTTCTCTCTTCTCTGTCTTTTCCATTAAGTCTTTTCTCCCCACTGCATCGTATTCATGTCGAATTTTCTCAGAATTTAACATTTCACATTTCTTAACCATGCTTGACTGAAAAATGGTCCAAATTTTTTTCCTCTGATGACTTTGTTGAAAGATTTGGCTTTTTCTATGATAAATTTATTTATTACTTTAATGTTGCTTTTCCAGTTGTAAATAAGAAAATACATAAGGACACTTGCAAAAACTGGATTACCAATGAAATTCGACAGTTTTCTGCTTACTGTATATATTCATGTATAATGCACTCTCATGTATAATGCACACCCATTTTTTTGCCAAAAATCCTGACTTTTTCATATATCCTGTGTATAACATGAACTCTCGATTTTGAGGGATATAAGTACAAAATTTTAGAATTATATTGTCATTTTAGGTATTAACTAGAGTACCATAAATAAATAAATACAGACCCTCCCAGTTATGCAAGACTCGACTTATGCAAATCCGACTTTATGTAAAAACCTCTGAAAATTAATTTTTAAAATCTGAAAATTTGGAGTTGTGGAAATTTGCTTACAAGGCAAAACGTTTCAGGCTTTAAGGTAAAATGTTGAATGAAGTTTAAACATGTCAATTTATTTTAAATTTATCAAACCATATGTAACACTTATTTTCAGAATATTAAATGGCTAGAGATATTTATTGACAGTATTTAATACGAAATCTTAAATTTTGTTGCGTATCATGGTCACCTTCCTCACATAGTTGTTCGGTGCTGAAGATGTTGAGGAAGATGAATTTTATGGGTTTTAAATGGCCTACATTGTTATTTATATACAATATAATATATTCATTAACTAAAAAAATTATTTCAATTTGCGTATATACTATGTTTTTTGTGTTCGAGTTGTGTTTTTCGGGAAGTCTACCTGGCAATTTTAGGTAGACTAGAGCAATCATCTGATTAGCTAGTAAAATGTGGATGGAAATACAATTGTAAGGAAGTAATTAGGTGTTTGATCCAATTAATTAATATATGTATAAGCTGGATTATCATTAATTAGTGTGGTTTTCTCCTCAATTCACCCAAAAAGTGAGAATCTGCTTGTATGCCCACTTTCTGCTGATAATTATGACTACTTAAATATTCCAAACTATTGTGGTTCAATGTTTCTTTCTCCTTGCCAAGAAGCTGAATTAAAACATATTATTCATAATATTGGCTCAAAAAATAACTCTGGCATAGATGAAATAACTAATTTCATTTTAACTCACTGTTTTGACATAATCAAGTGCCCTCTCTAACACCTCATTAATCTCTCACTACTATGTGGGGTCTTTTCCAGTATTCTCAAAACCTCCAAAGTAATTCCATTGTATAAGAAAAAAGTAAGTCCAAATGATACCAACTCATACCACCTAATTTCTATTCAAAATCAGTTTTCCAAAATTTTTGAAAAAGTATTTTATAGACAATTAATAGCTTACTTTGAATCTGCTAAACAATTTTCCTCAAAACAGCATGACTTCCAGCAACACAAGTCAACCATTTCTGCATTATACATAGAATATGGGTTTTTCGGGTTTTATCCCATTTTTACCAGATTTTTACCCTCTGATTGCCTTTTTAAAATTTTGGATAAAACTCAAAAAACCCAAAATTATTAGTTCTCTGTAAACACAAATTATTTTAGATATTGTCACAGAATTTCTATTCTGGCGCTTGTAGGCACCTCAGCACTTGAGTGCTGTCCGAGATGTTCATGATCAGTCTGTTTATTCTCTTATTTTATTATTATTTATTCGTATGCTTACTTTGTAACACAATCTTAATCTCCTTGGTTCGCTCGCACCATGAATAATCGAGGACATGCCTTAGCTAGTTGCTGTTAGATCTTTGATAGGATAAGGAAAAAAGAGCCCATGTGTCTGTTAGTTGAAAACACTACAAAAGAAAAATTATTTCACTAATATCTGGTGTGCTTTCAATAGAAGTTGAATGGGAAGCAAGATATTTGTGCCGTCTGCAAGGTGTTCCTCTCCACCTGGAGGCATTTAACACAAGATATCAATTCTCAACCTACTTAAGGTATAGTCAAAAGTTTTGACTGTGATAAAACTTTTAAAATTTTAAACAAGATTTTTATTTAAAAATCATTTTATCCGAATTACAAAATAATAAAACCTGAAAATTACCCGAGATTGAACTTTCTTTTAAAACCTCGAAAAATCTGTGTTATTTGTACCTGATTTTAACCCAAATGAAAAGGAAAATAATAAAACCCGATACTTAACCCCTGAATGAAATTTTTTTAAACCCGAAAAATCCATACCCTAATTATACAGAACAACCAGTCATATACTATCAGCTCTGGATAACAAAATGGAATGTATTAATGATGTTTGATTTTATAAAAGCCTTCGAATAATGTTAATCACGAGTTGCTCTGAAATATACTTATTAGGTTTGGAATCAGGGGCATTGCTAATAACAGGATCAAGTCTTTCAAATAGATTTCAGCATGTAATGATTAATAAATGTGGTATCAAACATTTCTTCCAGTAAATTAGTGTCTCATGGTGTTCCTCAGAGCTCAGTATTGGGTCATGTTTTATTCCTTGCATACATTAATGATCTTCCCGACAGGCTTTTAAAAATCATAGATGTTAATCTGGTATTGTATACTGATGACACAAATATGTTTCTTTCCTTGTATAGGTTAGGCAGTATAATAGATACTTGCAAATTAGTCAATCAATGTTTCAGTACCTGATGCCATAACAATTAATTAACTTTAAATGTAGATAAATCTCAGTCCATTCACTTCACTAGCAAGAATAAGCCTCATTCAAATGTATGCATCAAAGTTGATGAACAACCTATCCCACAGGTTCACAATGCTAACTTTCTGGGTATCCACCTTGATTCTTGACTCTCATGTGAACCACACATTAATACAATGGCAAGTAAGTTCAACTTGTTTTCTCTTAAGATCTATCAGATTCACTGTTTCCACAAATGTCTTTCTGACCCTATACTATGGTGAGTTTTACTCCCATTTAACTTATAGCATTCTTTTTTGGGGCTCATCCCCCATGCCATAAAATCTTCAAAAATCAGAAAAAGGGCCATTTGCATTATTGCAAGTCATACATTTAATGCTCCTTGCCACCCTCTATTTCAAAAGCTAAAAATCCTGATGGTGTCATGCATGTACATTCTTACTATATTAATAAACAAAAAAGAACCTACAAGAGTATCATAAAAACTCAAAGACTTCCACCACTATAGTACAAGAGGTCGTGACAACCTGCACATCCCCTCTGTATGTAACAAGACCGCAGCTCTTGGCCCTCAAACCATAATGCATCAATATTCATACACTCTTTGCCTATAGGGCCCCCATCATTCTGAATCAGTTATTTTCAATAAATTTCTGAAGGATATAAAATCACTTTCTTCTCCTAAGTTATTTAAGAATAAAGAGAAAAAATTACTGCTAAGTAAATGCTACTATAGTGTAAATGAATTTCTCACAGACAAATTTTAATGTAATATATTGTTTAAGTATATTTGTAAATTATCATAGTTCTCATGGACAAACTGTTAATATGACATGTTAATGGTGATAATGATGGTGATGATTATGTTGATATTGGTGTATTTTATATGCATTTAGTGTCTTTGCCCATTTTTTTTGTTTTATATACCTTGACATATTCCATGTCCAACACTGCTGACCAAACGGAGTAAATAAAATATTATTATTATTATCAGATATCACTAAATCAATCAGAATAGAGCAAGTGGGAGTTACTCTAGTTGGCTCATTATTTGCACCATGGAGACCAAAGCTATTTAAAAGATTACTTAAGTCAGAATTTTCATGAGTCTTTAAAGGCCCACATTAAAATCACCACATAATATGAAACCATTGACCTTTTTTATAGAAGCAGATAGAATGGCATCATTGAGGGAATTAAGATATTCACATAAATTTCCACTTGGAGAGTGGTATAGACAAAATATTACATAGGTTAAACAGTTTACTTTTAGGATAGCACTACAGCATTCAAAGTCCTTATCAGAACTTGAATTTTGGTCATCACATATGATATCAAGGCCAGACCTGGAGTATATTGCAACATCCCCCCTTTAAATGTATTTCGACAGAAATAAGAAATTATGTCGATTAAAACCCAGTATGCAATCTCACTAGCATTTAGCCAATGTTCACACAATAGCACAATATCAGACTTGGAGAAGAACTTCAAGATGCTAACTCTTATTTCAAATCGATGGTACTTTACTATAAAATATGTTCAGTTCACCTGTGGCTAATCACGTTTGTTTAGGATTGGAGTGACCAGTTTGGCTCCTTGTAGTGATAATGGATGTCACAGTCTATTTACACTTTTATTTGTTTGATGATTATTTTCAATGGGAACTGGGTCTAATACATTTTTCACTTGCTTACTGCATAGGAATTTAAACATTTTGGGGCCATACAGTAGGGTTGGTAAGTTTCTCAAAATAATTACCATCTGCAGTCACCTGAAGTGTGATAGGAATTTTCAAAAACTACTAATGAAATCATTGCAAAATTTTATATTTGACACTTTTATTAAAGGGACAAGAGTTGATTAGCTTTTAGTTAAAATCAGTCATCCGGAAGTGGGTGTTTACTCTTGTCACATCAGTTATTTTTAATATTGTTTTAATACTTGATCAATGTAAACAATTACTGGATAAAAGTTATAGGTAATTTAATTTTCTACAATCTTTGTTTGAAACATTTTTCCATATAATGCATTTTTAAAGAGATATTTTAAAAATTATAGTTTAGCTGCTACCACCACACCACCTGGAGGCAACTTCTGTAAACACTTGATGTTTAGTAATGCTCCTTTTTGTTTAATTTTTGCAGCTTCGTGGCTATATCTAATATCAGAAGGGTATGGTATGAGTTTACGTCTGTTTTTTGTAAGGTCTTTGAATTTTTCTCACAGTTCCTTAAAATATTATCATTTAACCTATTTGGAATTTTTAGAAATATTACAGGTATGGAGAAAGTCATGTGGTGGCCACATCAGATTTTTACTTTCAAAATTATACTGCTCTATGAATGACTATTTAAATGGTACTTTACTGTGAAATGTGAAAGCAAGAATTCATCATTACCAGTGTCTTTTTATTTAGGACAAATTTGTGAATTCTTGTTATTTTCTCTGCAATACTTGTCTTTAGACTTAAGCAAAATCAGAATTATTACTTTATTATTATTATTTTTTATCATCATTGACTTATTTCATATAGCAACTTGTATTGTGACTTCTCTTTCATCAAAATTTGCTTTGAAATATGCTCTCCTGGGTATCAATTACATACATGTTTTTTGACTTACTATTGCATTTATATAGCATTTAACTTTCTGACTTGTCCTATATCCATGTTATTGATCTTTGGATGAAATAAATAATTTTATTTTAGCTTTTGTCATTAGTTTAACTTACATGTAAGTATATGTTTATTTTTTGTTCAAGTTTTCTTCCAAGTGTGTCTGCAAGAAAAATGTGATTGGCAGAGCATGTGACACTTGTGTGAAAGGAACATTTAATATAGAAAAGAAAAATGCTGATGGATGCATGAAATGCTTCTGCTTTGGAAGAACAAATAATTGCACTAGTTCATCATTGTACAGGTCAAAGGTACTGGAAATCAATAATTATTTCAAAAATTAAAACATTATAGTATACTATGGCTTTATTTAATTTTAAGAAAATTATTTTTTAATTTGAATATATATTTATGAAAGAATAAATAGTATGTCGCTTTAGCTTATAAATGTACATTTAAATGCCTGCTTTACTAAAATATAAAACAGCTAATTTACCTATCATATAAATGTAAACAATATTGTTATTATAAGGTTTCAGGCATGAGAGACTGGAATTTGACTGAAGTTAAATTTAACAAAATTAGAGAGGAGATTATTAATATATTACTGAGTATATCAGATGATTCTGTTCATGCTGATTTAACATCAAAAGAGGTTGCTGACAAGGTTGTTTATTTTAAGGCACCAGATTCATACTTAGGAAATAAACTCACATCATATGGAGGTTTTCTTAACTACACAATTAGTTATTCATCTCGGAGGTATTTAGGTAAGAAAATTAATGTGAAGTTAATATAAAATAAGAATCCTAACTAATCAAACTAATATTTTAAAGTTATTTCTCTTTATAATGAATTGATATACAAACTAAAAATAATTTTAAAATTTGTATTTTAAAATATTTGGATCTAAAACCATACATGAATATTGATTGATAATTCAAATGCGCTTTGAAATAATTATTTATAGTTACCAAAGCCATGGATTTTTATTTACACTGTAGTACATCTTTAAGTTAAAGCTTTTCTTGATTTATTTTGGAAGAGCTGTTATGTCATATGACCAATTAAAATATTTCATTTTGAGTGACTAAAGCTATTCTGGTGAGGTTACCTGAATCTATTCAGAGCAACTGCTTGTAAGAGCAAGAGGTGCATAATCTTAAGTCTGCACATGTTGGAAATGAAAACAGCTAAAAATTTCAATTGATCTTTAACAAAAATTAAGTATAATTGTAACCAACACAAATTAGAAATACTGTTTGCATCCTTCATTTTTTCATTTCTAGATGACACTAAAGCAGATGTTATCTTCTATGGATCCAATGTATACTTGCTACATTCCTTGAAGAACAAGCCAATGACACAAAAAAACCAACAAGTGTCCCTCAATATTGTGGAAACAAACTTCAATTTACCTAATAATTTTTCTGTTACCAGAGAAGAAGTTCTAAAAGTTCTTCGAGATCTTAAGGGATTGTACATAAGAGCTACATATTCACTACCTTCCAGCTATGCAAAGTAAATATTTAGTAAAATTTTGTTACATCTTCAGCATTTAGATCTTCATAAAATATAACTTGAAATAATCCATTCCTGTCATATATAATTATTTTAATAATTTCACCAACAGACTAGAGAATGTGATATTAGAGACTGCAGAGGAGTTAAATTATCTCAAAGCAGAGAGAGCTCTTTCGGTGGAGCAGTGCAACTGTCCGCAAAATTATCATGGTCTATCTTGCGAGGAGTGTGCTCCTGGTTTCTTTCGTTTTAAATCTGGGACTCATGAAGAATGTATTCCATGTCAGTGTAATGGGCATTCTAAAATGTGTGATCCTTGGACAGGTGTTTGTTTGGTGAGAATTTTAAATAGCAATTATGTGATAATATATTTTATTAAGAGATATTAATAAAATTTATATCTTATAATGTGTTAGAATTGCAAGCATGAAACAACTGGTGATAATTGTGAGAAATGTGAGAAGGGATATTATGGTAATGCTACACATGGCACATCTCGCGACTGTAAGAGATGTGCATGCCCTCTTCGAACCCTAACTAATAAGTGAGTATCGATTAAAAAAATCCTATGTAGCATCAAATACAATAAATTTCATATAGGTAAGTGCCTGAACTAATATGATGAATTTTTATCATTAAAATACACAATGAAACTTATTACCAATTGTTTTTTATTTTTTCTGTAATTTAGGGATTAAATTGTTAGTCAAAGCCCCTCAAAATTTAAATGACTTTCTTACAGTTTTGCTTTGGAATGTGAAGTCAGTTCAGATGGAAAAAATATAAAATGTGACTGCTTACCACAGTATAAAGGTAATCGCTGTGAAACATGTGCTGCTGGTTACTATGGGAGACCTGATAAAGAAGGTATGGCTTCTTTTCATTTATGATTATAAAATTAAGTTTTATTTTAATTCAAAATTTACAAATGTTGAAAACATTCTTATTTGTTGTTTTATAAGAGATGGATTTGGACATAGAATAACTATGAATAAATGAAAATGCTACTTGTGAGGTTGCATGAATAGAATAGACATTCAAGTCATGAAAAATATATCAAATGATATGAGTATAACAGCTGATGGATAAATTAATGATGAAATGAATGTTATAGGTAGGCTTGGTAGGGTTTGATTTCAATTGATAAATGTTGATAAACAGAATTTGAAAAACTTTTAAATTCAAAGAAAATGAATTGTCGTTGATAAGTGTCAATTTTTCTCCACTACAATGTCTACGAAATTATGCATCATGATTTTAAATTTGGCTTACCACACTCAAACCTAATATATTTTACCAACAGACATCCAAAATGGAAGAAAAAGGTTGGTGTTTGTTGTACCAAACTGCAGCACAACATTCGGAATTCATTAAACTTTTCTTTCTAATGTCGCTTTTGTCAGTATTTCTCAACCTTTTTGGAGCCATGGTCCCCCTACGAAATCCCACAATTTCTGCGAAAAGTTCATGCATTTTTCATTCACTGACTCGTATTATCACTTTGAAACATTAAGCAGAGTTCTGTGCTGGATCAAACAAATTATAAATAAAAATAATCCTACCCAATTCATGGACCCCTGAAAAATAACATGGGGACTCCCCGACTGATAAACACTGGCTTATGTCACAGTCTTAAGAACACATACTGAGCTGCTGCAGAGCCCAAAGGCAAGAGTAAGGGATAAAATAATATGATCAGTTTATTGCTCTCTGTCTTTATCCCAGGGGTGAGATGCCAGTCGATTAACAATGGGCTTGCTATATGCAGACAATCTCTTAACTTTGTTCATTCCTGCAGCTCTTGTTTCCTGATGGGCAATAATTTTTTGGTTCATCTGTTCGAGTACTCTTTTCATATTGTGGCCCTCTGTCAGATACTTTAGAAGAAATATGTTCTCTATCATACTATGTTTGTTAAGCAGAACCCTGCCCTGTTCCAATCAACCCAGGAATTTTATGCTTACAACACAAGTTGTAAAGGTGACATCATCATTAAAAACTATCGGTTGGCTACTTGCCAGAGAGGCTCTCATAATGCTGCCTCAGTTATTTATAATAAGCTGCCATGCAGTGTTAAATCAGCAACAACTGTTTCTTTGTTCAAGAAATATTTGAAGTGTTTCCTTCTTAGCAAAAACTTTTATAGTATACAGGAATTTTTTTAACCCTAAAATTAGCATGTATTCTTGAATAATAACAATAATTAATTAATTAATAATAATTGAATACCTTTGTATTTTTTTCATTTTTGTTTTTAGATTTCATGCTACTTATAAGATTTTCCTTTGTATTTGTGTAAATATCATTTAAGTGTTCTATGTTGTATGTTTATTTTGTTTCTCACTTTAGTTTTATTGTCAATATGAATTTATGACTTGCTCTATGTCTGTACATGACCAACAGAGTTAATAAAATAATAATAATTAGTAGTTGAACATCTCTTCCTTAGTACGTACAATATGACCATCTGATAAATTTTAACTATGGGCTTGTGAGTGCATTAAAACTTAACAATGGGCTTGTGCAAGCCAATCGAGCCCATTGCAGCTCACCCCTGCTTTTCCCTTGACCAGGTCCAATAATCTCTATGTGCTTTGGACTCCATTTACTGAAAAGTTGGGGGACGTCTATTGTGTCTATGTGAAAAGATCAGCTGACCTTCTCCAAGAGGCAAAAAGAAAGGTTTTTCTAAACTGAAAAATGAATACAGATTGTCAGACGTCCTTATGGCGTTTTCAAAAATATCCTGTCATAAAATTAATGTAACCCATCCTCAGAGAGAGAGAGAGAGGGAGGGAGAGAGAGAGAGTGAGAGAGAGAGTGAGAGAGAGAGTGAGAGGGAGAGAGAGGGGGATGGGGAGGGGGTGGGGGAGAGGGATGGGGAGGGGGGTGGGGGAGGGGGATGGAGAGAGGGAGGGGGAGAGGGAGGAAGGGTAAGAGGGAGAGAGGGAGGGATAGAGAGAGAGGGGGAGAGGGAGAGAGAGGGAGGGAGGGGGGAGAGGGAGGGAGGGGAAGAGGGAGAGAGGGGGAGGGAGGGAAGGAGGGGGAGGGAGGGAGGGAGAGGGGGAGGGAGGGAGAGGGGGAGGGAGGGAGAGGGGGAGGGAGGGAGAGAGGGAGGGTGAGGGGGAGGGAGGGAGAGAGGGAGGGAGAGAGGGAGGAAGTGGGAGGGAGGGAGGGAGAGAGGGAGGGAGGGAGGGAGGGAGGGGGGGAGGGAGGGAGGGAGGGAGAGGGAGGGAGAGAGGGAGGGAGAGAGGGAG
>CM054113.1:70558999-70561499 GCA_028673005.1 Tanypteryx hageni
ACACATACACATACATACATATGTATACATATAAACAATACACAAAATATATAAAAACAATACAAAATTATATTAAGAAATAGAAAATAATATAAGACAATACAAAAAAACATGAGTAAGGATAATTTATGGGGAGTGTAAAGAGATGATTAAGGATTACTTTGTTGTTTAAGAAAGTGGAGTGACACAGGTGCGTTTGAATGAGTTTAAAGAGGGAGATGTTTTAAAATTCTCATCTAAGTTATTCCAGAGTCGGCAACCGGAGACTTGAAAGGATTTATTGTAGATATTCGTCCTGTGATGAGGAATAAGGAGGTTATTCTTGCCTCTAGTATCCCGCTTGTGTACTGTGTTGATTTCATTGAAGAGGGAAGAGAGGTAGTCAGGTTGTTATAAGTAAGGATTTTGTACATTTGCATCAGGGTATGTAAGTTCCTTCGAGCGTCAAGTTTGAGCCATGAAAGATTATTGTAATGTTCGCTAATGTGGTCGCTCTTTTTAAGGTCACCGATGAATCTCATTGCAGGAGTTTTGTGTGCGTTGAAGTTTTAATGCCAATTCACAGGAGAGATCATTATAAACAACATCACAATAGTCAAAGTGATGAATAGGAGTGTGGTCACTAAGAGTTTACGTAAGGAATTAGGTAAATAAGTTTTTGAGTTTTTTGAGAGAGTGCAAGGAGGAGTTGATGGTACTACAGATTTTTAATTGGTGTTAGGAGCCCCAAGATAGAGTTTCATCTACTATGACACCGAGGTTGACTACTGATTTTTTTAAAATGCAATGTGGACCCCTCAAGCGATAGAAGAGGAGATTCGCTATGATCTATGGAAGCCAATAGTTTGGGGTAACCGATAATAATAGATTTGACTTTTTGCGGGGTTGATCTTCAGAAAGTTATTTGAGCTCCAAAGAGAGAGAGAAGCTAGATCAGAGTTGATTTTAGCGACAGGCATCGGGAAATTCAGGTACGCGCGAGTGATAGTAGATTTGGAGATCGTCAGCATATAGGTGATAATTACAGTGAGTGAGGGCATTTGAGATATCATTAATGTACAGAGAGAATAGCAGGGGGCCAAGAATAGAACCTTGCGGAACGCCTCTATTTACATTTAAGGGACGAGATAGATAAATCATGAGTAATAACCTTTTGAGAGCGGCCATTTAGATATGAGCGAAACCAGTTTCGAGAAGCGAGTGAGAAGTGCAAAAGTTCAAGTTTGCTAGTAGGATGTCTTTGTCGATGGAGTCGAAGGCTTTACTGAAATCCAATAGTGTTAGAATGGTGATTTTCCACTGATCCATTGCTTTGGGACGTCGTCTGTTACTTTCAATAGTGCGGTAGCTGTGCTATGCCATTTACGAAAACCAGATTGGAACGGGTCGATGAGATTATTTTTTGAAAGGAAATGAGTTATTTGCTCATGTGCAAGTCTTCAAACGCCTTGGAGAGAACAGGCAAGAGACTAATTGGTCTGAAATCAGCGTTTTCGTGAGAATTGTTTTTCTTGGGGATAGGACGGACAAGAGCTGATTTCCATGAAGTAGGGTATTTAGATTGAAGAATAGACCAGTTAAAGATATGAGTGATAATGGGGAGAATGATAGGAATTAATTTATTTATTAGTATTATAGATACGCCGTCATCTCCTATTGCAGTTGACTTAATTGCACGAAGTGATTTAGCTACCTGTGGTTGTGTGAGTGGTGTAAATTCAAAGATTGTATTTGAGGTGTGATTGGGTTTGAGGCTACGGATACGTTCAATAGTTTCAGATTTTAGGCCTACATCTATGGTCGTGGGAGGTTTTAGTGAAAATGAGCGTTAAGCTCGTCAGAGGGACAGGTTTGGTGGGAGGTTGCATTCTTTATTTTTACCAACACCCAAGTTCCGTAATTTTTTCCATATCGAGGGACTGTGTTCGTGCAGAGTTGGTTGGAATCGTGTACATATTTAATTTTATCGTTGCATATAAGTTGTTTTTGTTTTATTTTGCAATGATTTATACCGCGATAGTAAATCAGGATCCTTAGATTTTCTTAAAATCACGATAAATGCTGTCACGGCGGGACATAATCAATTTTATTTCTGGAGTTAGCCATGCAGCATGTGGCTTGAGACCCGAATGATTCTGGGAGGGGCAAACTTTTCAAGTAGCTGGAGACATATATAAATTAAAAGTCTGAACTTTATCGTCTATGTCTTCTAGGTGCTCGATTAAATGCCAGGGTAGGAGCGCCGCCTCTGATGTTAATAGTGATTCATTAATAGATTTATAGTCGCGAACCTTTATGAATTTCTGCTTAAGTTTTGACAACGTAGGGAGTAAGGCAATGTAAATCATATCGTGCGAAGAGATACCGGGAGCTGCTAATTGTCCGTATTTAATTATTTTTCTCCGGATTTGCCGTAATCGCAAGATCAATCCAAGTGGCGGAGGTTGCCGTATGATTCGTTGGCTGGAGTGGCAAGACGTTTAGCCCTAGGGACTCGAAA